>CM046039.1:13926492-14340763 GCA_025215565.1 Flaveria ramosissima
TATTCCCCTCAGTCAAGTGTGTTAGAAGTGATAATGGAACTGAATTTAGAAACAATACACTGATGAGTTCTACCTCTCAAAGGGAATCAGAGGCATTTTAGCATTCCAGAACTCCTGAACAAAATGGAGTATGGAGAGAAAGAACAGGACCCTTATTGAAGCTGCAAGGTCCATGTTGGCTGACTCTGGATTGCCAATGACTTTTTGGCTGAAGCTATCAATACTGCTTGTTATGTACAAAATAGAGCTCTAGTGAATAAGAGGTTGATGAAAACTCCATATGAAGTTCTTCATCATTTGGCCCCTCTAATTTCATTCTTTAAAGAGCTTTTGGATGTCCTTGTTTTCATTCTCAAACACAAGGATCAACTCCAGAAATTTGATTCTAGGTGGATGCAGGATATTTTGTTGTTTATTCGCATCACTTGCAAAGCATACAGAGTCTTCAACTGTAGACCAAGATGGTTGAAGAGACTCTACATGTTAAGTTAATGAATCTCCAAAGGACAAGATTCCACAAAATCCTGTGGAGATATTTGATTTGGACATACTTCAATATGCTCCTCATCAAACTCCTGTGTTGCTCATGTCAACAGTTCTCCACCTGGTGGTACTGCTGGTGCTGATGATGATGATGAGTAGTACCTCACCTCTTCAGATTTACTGATCAACTGCCTGATTCAGCTAGACCTGATGTTCCTCCTGCAGCTCCAGCACAGCACAATCCACAACAATGCTGATGAGATTTTCTACAACTTCAACTTTCCTTGAACTACCATCAACTGATTGGTTTCAAGGAAATTCTTCACCATCACCATCTGTTGCTGCTGAGCCTGCTACACACTGCACTGATCTCATTGTGTATCAAGATCTGAAGAATCACCCTATGTCTCAAATCATTGGTGATATCACTGCTGGTGTATCAACAAGAAGTCAATTGTCAAATTTCTGCTTCTATGCTCTCTTCATTAGTCAGCAAGAGCCAAAGAATTATCACATTGCATTAAAGACAATGGATGGGTTGATGCCATGCAGCTTGAGCTTCTTCAGTTCAAGAAACAACAAGTGTGGGAACTTGTTCCTCTACCTCCAGGTAAGTGTGCAATAGGCACTAAATGGGTGTTTAGGAATAAGACTGATGAAAATGGGCTTTATTGTTAAGAACAAGGCCAGACTGGTGGTTCAGGGGTTTGCCACAAGAAGAAGGTATTGATTATGATGAAACTTTGCTCCTGTAGCCAGACTGGAAGCAATTCGATTGTTTTTAGCTATGCTGCTTATCAAAATCGTAAAGTTTTTCAAATGGATGTCAAAAGTGCTTTTTCTGTAGGGAAAATTAAAGAAGAGGTTTATGTATGTCAACCACCAGGTTTTGAGGACAACAAACACTCCTATTGGGTGTATAAGCTTGATAAGGCTCTTTATGGGTTGAAACAAGCTCCTAGGGCCTGGTATGAGACACTATCAAACTTTCTTCTAAAAATAATTTTACTAGAGCACCATAGATAAAACTTTGTTCATTAAGAAAGCAGGGCAGCATAATCTACTTGTTCAAATTTATGTAGATGATATTATTTTTGCATCCTCTGATCCACAGTTGTGTGATGACTTTACAAAGCTGATGCAACAAAATTTGAAATGAGTGCAATGGGGGAATTACAATTCTTTCTGGGTTTGCAAATCAAAAAAAGGCTGATGGAATTTTCATTCAGTAATCAGTCCAAATATACAAAAAATCTTTTGGAAAAATTTGATTTGCAAAATGGTAAACCCTGTTCTACTCCCTGTGCAACACACACACTGGATACAGATCAGAAAGGTAAAGTGGTTGATGAAACACTTTACAGATGTAATGATTGGGTCCTTGATGTACCTAACAGCTTCTAGACCAGATATTATGTTTGCCACATGTGTTTGTGCTAGATTTCAGGCTGCACCTAAGGAGTCTCATTTGATTGCAGTCAGAGGATCTTAGATATTTGCAAGGCACTCCACTCTAGGTTTATGGTATTCCACTAGACATTCTGGTAAATTAGTTGCTTTTTCTGACAGTGACTATGCAGGGTGTAAGTTGACCAGGAAATCAACTTCTGGTGGATGCCAATTCCTAGCAACTGTTTGATTTCTTGGCAGAGTAAGAAACAAACCTCAGTCGCTACAATCAACTGCTGAAGCCGAGTACATTGCTGCTGCAAGTTGTACATCTCAGGTATTATGGCTTCAAAACCAATTATTGGATTATGGCATAACTGAGACTAAGACTTCATTGTTAATGGACGTTCTTCAGCTCTTTGTATTGTCAAGAATCCTGTCCAGCACTCTAGGACTAAACATATTGAAATCAGACATCACTTTATTAGAGATTGTTTTGAAAAAGGTCTGATTGATCCAAAATTTGTTCCTAGTGCTGATGAGCTTGCAGACATTTCTACTAAGCCTTTGGATAGTTCAACTTTCCACAACCTGGTGTTAAGGCTTGGTATGCTGCAGCTAGAATAAGTGACAACTACCGATAATCTCAGTAGTAAATACTGATGATCATTGGTAACCATGTCATATATAAGTACTTCATTTGGTATGGTCCAGTCACCTTACCAAACAGCCTTTCTGATAAACCCCACCATATATGCCGAATCCCTTAGCCAATTTTGGACAAACGTCACTCTTGTCTCTAAGGAGAATGACACAGAGTCACTTCATTCGTTTGTCCATAGCCAAAAGGTGGTCATCAATCCAGAGATTCTTCGCCAAACCCTCAATCTGGATGATGCCACCTTCCCGACTAGCTATCCAAAGGGCACCACTGATCTATCATTTGCCCACCATGGATACGAAGGCAACCTGAGTGCCTCTACCATATTGAAGAAACATTTCCAGGATGCTGAACGGCTTATCTTTCATATGGTAAATGTCTGCCTGGCTCCAAAGACTTCATCATGGGATCAAATGTCCACAAGGTGGCAACAGGTATTGTACTCTATCCTTGAGCAACAACCTTTAAATTTTTCTGAAATATTATTCTTAGAGCCCAAGGATATGGCCCAAAAACAACTTTCTAACCGTTGGATATTATATCCTCGGTTTATAATGGCAATAATTGAAAACCAGCTTCAAGCTGAGGGACTTGTTGGCCTGGGAGTCCCTGCTATGGCTGCATTGCCTGAAGTATACTCCCGGCACAACTCTGACCAATCACTCAAAATGGCTGCCAAGCTGCGCAAACCCACGCAGCTGGAACCCACAGCCACCACCACAAAATCCAAAGTCCCCACCAAACCAAAAACAAAACGAGCCAAAACAGCTATTCAGGAAGATGAGTCCCCTGAAGATGCTCCTGTACCACCAAGACAGGATATACTTACTGGTGTAACCCCCCAGTAGTATCAGAGACTCACCCAGCCACAGCCGCTCATGATTCCTCTCAAAAGGAACCTGAAGCAACCAAAGAAGGGGTACCCACAAATCTGGAATCTTCCTCATTTGAGGAGATTGCCATTGAAACTCACCATTCTCCCCAGGTGCATAATACCCTATCTCCCAATGAAAATGCCCCCCAAAGTCCAACACTTATAATTGCAAATGTGCTGACTCAGCTGCATGCCTCTCCTCCTCCCCGACAACCACCTAAAGGGAAAACCACAGATATTGAGGTAGAGGATCAACATGCTTCTGACAACCCACAGCACAGGGGTTTAAATGTTCAGTCTCCTAGTGTAGATACGGAGACAAGAATATCTGGTGAGGCTGCCACCTCTTCTGCATCAGCACATGATCAGACTGAGGCTGGTAACATGGCTAAGACCTCATCAGAGGCAACAGCTGATGAAGGACATCGTCCTGAGGCTGGAAGTCCCCAGTTCCAAGAAAAAGGGGCACATGCTACATCTGGTCTACACCCAGAGCATGTACATCTTGCTACTAGCAAGAGGTCAGGTGATTCAGCATCTGCTGATGATGACCTGGGCTTCTTTTATGATGTTCTAGCCCAGAACACAATTCTTGAGGAAGAAGTCAGTAGACTACAAAGACTACTTGACCAATTCTCTCAAGAAGCAAGTCCATCTGATACCACAATACACCCACAGATGGCACCTTCACCTGAAGGTCTCCTAAACACTCAGCCACTAAAAACATTCAATCCACCAGCCTCTACTTCTGGCACTGTTTCTCAGGGACAGAACCCCTCTGAGCAAACAGCTGCTATATTCCACAAATCCCTACCTCTCATCACCCCAATGATCACAGACATTGTGATCAAAACCTTGGATGACAAACTTCCCTCAATCATACAGCCACTGGTGGAGGAGATTGTGAGCACAAGGCTTTCTACTACTCAAACCCTAGCAACCAATGCAACCAAAAAGGGGGAGAGTCAGTCAGTGAAAGACAAAGGGAAGCGCATATTGATAGAGAGAGAACAGGAGGAAGAAGAGGTTGCTGTGAAAGAGACTGAGAAGGAGGAAGAGTATGTGAAGGGAACTGACACTGATCAAGTGAGTGAAAGTCACAAAGACTTTCACATCACATATAAGAAGAGGAAGATGGAAAGAAAGAAAAGAACTCCAGCTTGATGAGATGGTCAAAATGGCGGATGCTACACATAGTAAATCTATGGACTCCATTATTGACCAACTATACAGACAAGGGTTCGATACTGCACAGCTTGACTCAGAGATTAGAAGACTTGAAGTTGAAGAAATTAACTCAAGATGGGCAAGTTATGATGTGCTAGAAAGAGAAAGACTGGAGATCATGATCAGATTTATTGCAAAGTATCTTGGAAGATCATTGATAGAGATTAAGTCATGGACCAGGGACAGTATCTTGGCTATAACCACCAAGATCTGTACGTCTGAAGCATATACAAAGGGATTAGTGATTGAAGCACTAAATGAAGCAGGTGCTGGAAACAGAAACGAACTAGCAAAATACTCCAAAGCCTCACTCATTACAAGAATGCTAGAACAACCTGCAAATCCTACCACTTCAAAATCACCACTACCACAACCCATTAAACCAACTCCTTTACCCTCAAAACCAACAGCCGATGATGCATCCAAGAAGAAGAAGAGAAGGATGTTGAGGCTAGAAGAAGAAGAAGAAGAGGATGATGAGGAAGAAGATAGGCTGCCTCTTTCTGCAGTCCTAACTTTGCCTAAAGCCAAATCTATGCCCATCACTCCCACCTCACAGATGGAAACTGTGAGAGTAAAGATTGAAGAAGAGCAACTGCAAAGGCTTCATGATGAGGAGATGCTAAAGAGTATAGATAAAACTTATGCTGCTTCTTCATCAATAATAAGTATGAAAAAAGAAGCTCTGAGACTGTACACCCTTGCCAACACATTTCAATATCAAAAGGAAAAGGTGAGGATGTGGCCTGATCCTAGGGTGGCTCACAGAATTGTGAAGAAGGACATTCCTGCACGATACAAGGGCCAGATAAAAAGGATCGTAGATGAAGAGATCACAGTGGTCCTTGTAGTATCACCCTGGGAGATTGTAGAAGACTTCAAGAAGGCTTATGAGACTAAACAGCCTCCCCAAAAGATGTTAGAAAACAGAGTGATCAAGAAGGGGTTAGTCTACAAGAAGCTTGAGAACTTCAAACAAAATGAGCTCAGTCTGTTACTTGAAGGTAATCACCCAGATGAGTTTGCCTACAGACAGATCACAACAGTTGAGCTCAAAAATGGCAAACAGGCCAAATACATCTCAGAGCTGTATGGGCGTGAAGGATTGTTCGATGGTGAACCAGAGAATCTTACTATGGAAGAACAAATCATGTTTCTCAGAGCATACACCAGAGAATCCTACAGGCTTATACATGGGAAGTGAGTTTCATGGATGGGGGAACAGCTCAGTGTCCAATTCCCCAATACAGAGCTCCCATCCATACTTTGCCAACCAAATCATCAGAGACTTACTTCCAGGCCGGTGCTTATATGGGTCATCTTCTCAACTGATCAAGAAGGAAAAAGACCATCCATTTTGCCAACAATAAGCGGGACCTCAATAAAGTTAAAGGTTTTGGCTGCATTGGTTCAGGGGGAGTTTGTTGGACCAAAAGAACCAATGAGCCGGATCAGAAAAACCTTTAAGTCCCACAGACGTCACAACAACTACTGAAGTCCACAACAGCTGAAGACAACAACTGATTACAAAGTCTGAAGACACAAGTGCTGAAGACAAAGTCTGAAGACAAGTGCTGAAGACAAAGTCTGAAGACAAGTGCTGAAGACAAAGTATCAGGAGTTGTCACAACAGCTGAAGAGGACTTCTTCAGTAGTTGTGAAGGTTTGCTTTCAGTAGTTTTATATTTTCTCTTTTCAGTAGTTTTGTAAAACGACTGAAGAGTTTGTTCTTCAGTCGTTGTAGTATCAGTAGTTTCTTTTCAGTTGTTTCATGTTTTATACTTAGCACTCTGACATGTTCTCAGTAGTTGTGAACATTTCAGTAGTTTATTAAGAATTAGTTATCTTTGTACTAGATCTGCTAGTAATCACCATCCCGTGATTACAGCAGTGATTGCACTCTATATAAGGAGTGCCAACCTTATTGTAACGGTGAATGATTTAGCAATAATATTGGGCATTATTGAAACATTCCAAATCACAGAAAAATATTCTCTCGCATTTGGTTACACATAACATACTCTTGCTATAATTTGACTAATTCTTCTTTTCATTCCGCTGCATTACACTCTAATACTTCAAACTTGTGATCATTGATCCTGTCATAGACCAGATATTATGTTTGCTACATGTGTTTGTGCTAGATTTCAGGCTGCACCTAAGGAGTCTCATTTAATTGCAGTCAAGAGGATCTTTAGATATCTGCAAAGCACTCCATCTCTAGGTTTATGGTATTCTACTAGACATTCTGGTAAATTAGTTGCTTTTTCTAACAGTGACTATGCAGGGTGTAAGTTGATCAGGAAATCAACTTCTGGTCGATGTGAATTCCTAGGCAACTGTTTGATTTCTTGGCAGAGTAAGAAACAAACCTCAGTTGCTACATCAACTGCTGAAGCCGAGTACATTGCTGTTGCAAGCTGTACATCTCAGGTACCCTGGCTTCAAAACCAATTATTGGATTATGGCATAACAGAGACTAAGACCCCATTGTTAATGGACAGCTCTTCAGCTCTTTGTATTGTCAAGAATCCTGTCCAGCACTCTAGGACTAAACATATTGAAATCGGACACCATTTTATTAGAGATTGTTTTGAAAAAGGTCTGATTGATCCAAAATTTGTTCCTAGTGCTGATGAGCTTGCAGACATTTTTACTAAGCCTTTGGATAGTTCAACTTTCCACAACCTGGTGTTAAGGCTTGGTATGCTGCAGCTAGAATAAGTGACAACTACTGATGATCTCAGTAATAAGTACTGATGATCATTGGTAACCATGTCACATATAAGTACTGATGAGTTCCTTTACCCTCAGTAGTTTTTATAACTACTGAAGGCTACATGCCTCACAAGTACTGAAGTACTTTATTTGTTAAAACAGCTGATGTAGTTACAACAGCTGATGAAATCACAACAGCTGATGTAGCTAAAACTACTGATGTCAGAAATGCAGATAAGTACTGATGACCAATGAAACCTCTAAAACTCAGATTTAAGTCTGATGAGTAAGTGTGGAGGTCAGACTGAAACAGCTGAAAAGCTATGAATTGACGAAAACAGCTGATGAGTAATTTCTCTTCAGTTGTTTCTACAACTGCTGTTTCTAAACAACTGAAGCAAAACCTATGTCTTAAGAAGTTTACAACTACTGAAGACTAACACCAAGTCTTCAGTTGTTTACAACAACTGATGAGAAAACCACTGTCTTCAGTAGTTTCACAACTACTAATGACAAACACCATGTCCTCAGTTGTTTCACCACCTGAAGTCAAAACTGTCTTTAGTAGTTTTATAACTACTGATGACTAAATCAGAGACTTCAGCTGTTTCAACATCTGCCGGTTAAAACCAAGTCTTCAGTTGTTTTATAACAACTGCTGATCACACCAATACGGTCAGTCATTTCAAACCTCTGAAAGTTAATACCACGTGATCAGTAGTTTCAACAAATGATGACTAACACCAAAACCTTCAGTCGTTTTCTAACCCTACCCTTTAAATACCTTATCCCACCTTCAGAGTTTTTCTCTCCTCTCTTCTCAAACCTAACGTTCAAAAACTCTGTAACCTCTCTTCATCAATGGCGACCATGCAACTAAAACCACAACACAACTGTGTCGCACATCTCACAAAATCGCCATACTGGACCAAGTTTCACAACGCCATTGATTTAATGGTTCAGTCACCTTACCAAACGGCTTTTCTGTTAAATCCCACCATATATGCCGAATCTCTTAACCAATTCTGGACAAACGTCACTCTTGTCTCTGAGGAGAATGACACAGAGTCTCTTCAATCGTTTGTCCATCGTCAAAAAGTGGTCATTACTCCAGACACTCTTCGCCAAACCCTCAATCTGGATGATGCCACTTTCCCAACTGGATATCCAAAGGGCACAACAGATCTATCATTTGCCCACCATGGATACCAAGGTAACCTGAGTGCATCTACCATATTGAAGAAACATTTCCAGGATGCCGAACGTCTCATCTTTCATATGGTAAATGTCTGCCTTGCCCCCAAGACTTCATCATGGGATCAAATGTCCACAAGGTGGCAACAGGTAATGTACTCCATCCTTGAGCAACAACCTTTAAATTTTTCTGAAATACTATTTTTAGAGCTCAAGGATATGGCCCAAAAACAACTTGCTAACCGTTGGATATTATATCCTCGGTTCATAATGGCCATAATTGAAAACCAACTTCAAGCTGAGGGACTTGTTGGACTGGGAGTCCCTGCTATGGCTGTATTGCCTGAAGTATACTCCCGGCACAACTCTGACCAATCACTAAAAATGGCTGCCAAGCTGCGCAAACCCACGCAGCAGGAACCCACAGCCACCACCACCAGATCTAGAGTCCCCACCAAACCAAAAACCAAACGACCCAAAACAGCTATTCAGGGAGATGAGTCCCCTGAAGATGCTCCTGTACCACCAAGACAGGATATACTTGCTGGTGTAAACCCCCCAGCAATATCAGAGACTCTACCAGCCACAGCCGCTCAGGATTCCTCTCAAAAGGAGCCTGCAGCAACCAAAGAAGGGGTACCCACTAATCTGGAATCTTCTTCATTTGAGGAGATTACCATTGAAGAGCACCATTCTCCCCAGGTGCATAATGCTTTTACCCCATCTCCCCATGAAAATGCCCCCCAAAGTCCAACCATTATAATTGCAAACGTGCTGACTCAGCTGCATGCCTCTCCTCCTCTCCACCAAACACCAACAAAGGGGACAACCACAGCCATTGAGGAAGAGGATCAACATGCTTCTGACAAACCACAGCACCGGGGTTTAAATGTTCTGTCTCCTGGTGTGGATATGGAGATCAGAATATCTGGTGAGGCTGCTACCTCTTCTGAATCAGCACATGATCAGACTGAGGCTGGTAACATTGCTAAGACCTCATCAGAGGCAACAGCTGATGCAGGACATCGTCCTGAGGCTGGAAGTCCCCAGTTCCAAGAAAAAGGGGCACATGCTAAAACTGGTCTACACCTAGTGCATGTACATCCTGCTACAAGCAGGAGGTCAGGTGATTCAGCATCTGCTGATGATGACCTGGGCTTCTTTTATGATGTTCTAGCCCAGAACACAATTCTTGAGGAAGAAGTCCGTAGACTACAAAGCCTACTTGACCAATTCTCTCAAGAAGCAAGTCCATCTGACACCAACATAAACCCACAGATGGCACCTTTACCTGAAGGTCTCCCAAACACTCAGCCACTCCAAACTTCCAACCCACCAGCCTCTATTTCTGGCACTGCTTCTCAGGGACAGAACCCCTCTGAGCAAACAGCTGCTATCTTTCAGCAATCCCTACCTCTCATCACCCCAATGATCACAGACATTATGATCAAAACCATGGATGAGAGGCTTCCCTCAATCATACAACCCCTGGTGGAGGAGATTGTGAGCACAAGGCTTTCAGCTACTCAAACCCTTGCAACCAATGCAACCAAAAAGGGGGAGAGTCAGTTAGTGAAAGCAAAGAGGAAGAGCATAGTGAAAGAAAAGGAGACTGAGAAGGAAGAGGAGTTTGTGAAGGAGACTGAGAAGGAAGAGGAGTTTGTGAAGGGAGCCGACATTGATCAAGTGGGTGAAAGTCACAAAGACTTTCATATCACATATAAGAAGAGGAAGGTTGAAGGAAAAGAAAAAGAACTCCAACTTGATGAGATGATCAAAATGGCGGATGCTACACATAGTAAATCAATGGACTCCATTATTGATCAACTGTATAGACAAGGGTTCGATGCTGCACAGCTTGACTCAGAGATTAGGAGACTTGAAGTTGAAGAAATTAACTCAAGATGGGCAAGTTATGATGCATTAGAAAGAGAAAGACTAGAGATCATGATCAATTCATTGCAAAGTACCTTGGGAGATCATTGATTGAGATTAAGTCATGGACCAGGGACAGTATCTTGGCAATAACCACCAAGATCTGTACGTCTGAAGCATACACTAAGGGATTGGTGATTGAAGCACTAAATGAGGCAGGTGCTGGGAACAGAGAGGAACTAGCAAAACACTCAAAAGCCTCACTCACTACAAGAATGCTAGAACAACCTGCAAAACTTCCCGCTTCAAAATCACCACTACCACAACCCATTAAACCAACTCCTTTACCCTCAAAACCAACAGCCGATGATGCACCCAAGAAGAAGAAGAGAAGGATGTTGAGGCTAGAAGAAGAAGAAGAAGAGGATGATGAGGAAGAAGATAGGCTGCCTCTTTCCGCAGTCCTAACTTTGCCTAAAGCCAAACCTATGCCCATCACTCCCACCTCACAGATGGAAACTGTGAGAGTAAAGATAGAAGAAGAACAGCAGCAAAGGCTTCATGATGATGAGATGCTGAAAAGCATAGACAAAACTTATGCTAATCAGTATGAAGAAAGAAGCTCTGAGATTGTACACCCTTGCTAACACATTTCAATATCAAAAGGAAAAGGTGAGAATATGGCCTGATCCTAGGGTGGCTCACAGAATTGTGAAGAAAGACATTCCTGCGAGATACAAGGGCCAAGTAAAAAGGATCGTAGATGAAGAGATCACAGTGGTCCTAGTAGTATCACCCTGGGAAATTGTAGAAGATTTCAAGAAGGCCTATGAGACTAAACAGCCACCCCAAAAGATGTTAGAGAACAGAGTAATTAAAAAGGGGTTAGTCTACAAGAAGCTTGAGAACTTCAAACAAAATGAGCTCAGTCTGTTACTTGAAGGTACTCACCCAGATGAGTTTGCATATAGACAGATTACAACATTTGAGCTCAAAAATGGCAAACAGGCTAAGTACATTTCAGAGCTGTATGGGCGTGAAGGATTGTTTGATGGTGAAGCTGAAAATCTTACCATGGAAGAACAAATTATGTTTCTCAGAGCATACACCAGAGAATCCTACAGGCTTATACATGGGAAGTGAGTCTCATGGATGGGGGAACAGCTCAGTGTCCAATTCCCCAATACAGAGCTCCCATCCATACATTGCCAACCAAATCATCAGAGACTCATTCCCAGGCCAGTGCTTATAATGGGTCATCTTCTCAACTGATCAAGAAGGAAAAAGACCAACCATTCTGCCAACAATAAGTGGGACCTCAATAAAGCTAAAGGTTTTGGCTGCATTGGTTCAGGGGGAGTTTGTTGGACCAAAAGAACCAATGAGCCGGATCAGAAAAACCTTTAAGTCCCACAGACGTCACAACAACCGCTGAAGTCCACAACAGCTGAAGACAACAACTGATGACAAAGTCTGAAGACAAGTGCTGAAGACACAAGTGCTGAAGACAAAGTCTGAAGACAAGTGCTGAAGACAAAGTCTGAAGACAAGTGCTGAAGACACAAGTGCTGAAGACAAAGTCTGAAGACAAGTGCTGAAGACAAAGTCTGAAGACAAGTGCTGAAGACAAAGTCTGAAGACACAAGTGCTGAAGAAAAAGTCTGAAGACACAAGTGCTGAAGACCAAGTATCAGACGTTGTCATAACAGCTGAAGAGGACTTCTTCAGTAGTTGTGACGGTTTACTTTCAGTAGTTTTATGTTTTCAGTAGTTTTGTAAAACGACTGAAGAGCTTGTTCTTCAGTCGTTGTAGTTTCAGTAGTTTCCTATCAGTAGTTTTATATTTTGTACTTAGCACTCTGATATGTTCTCAGTAGTTGTGAACATTTCAGTAGTTTGTTAAGTGTTAGTTATTTTTGTAATAGATCTGCCAGTTGTCACTATCCCGTGATAACAGCAGTGATTGCACTCTATATAAGGAGTGTCAACCTTATTGTAATTGTGGATGATTCAACAGAAATATTTGTTATAATTGAAACATTCCTTGTCACAGAAATATATTCTCTCGTATTTGTTTTTAATGCATACGAATATCAAATTCTTGCTACAATTTGTCTAATTCTTGATCTTATTCCGTTGCGTTGCACTCTAATCCATCGAACTTGTGATCACTGATCCTGACATGAACGATTAGAACACGATCAATTGCGATCTATGAAGTTGGAACAGGTTCTCTACGGTCTCTGGACGGCTAGGATACGTATGTGAGTCGAAATTCTTCAAGTGTTCTGTTTTTCCACGAATTAAGTGATATTTATAGGTTAGGGTTTGTCAATCGTTCGACTGAACCATTAGTATGGTTCAGTCGTGCGACTGAATCATACGATTGGCCCATACGCATGACTGAAGGTTCAGTCGTGCGACTGAGCCAATCTTATGTATCAATCATGCGACTGATCCAGTCTCCTGGTTCAGTCGTACGACTGGTCCATTAGCATGAAGCGTTCATGCGTATGGTCCATTAGCATGGTCCGTTTGCATGAATACTTCATATGATTAAGTTTAAACACATTTCTCAACCATTCTTGACTAAGAACTATGTAAACAACCATAAACCTATATAGTTAGTTCAATATGCGTTTTGACACAATAAAGAATGAAACATTAAACAATATAAGCATCAATCACATATTTCATTTCATTCAACTCATTCATTACATATATGTAAGACATTAAAGACATTTTACATTAAGCTCCTAAACTAGGTACATATGTATCAACAAACTCCCCCTTGGACCTAGTTTACATCATTGTCTAACATTCTTCATTAGCTCCTCAAACTTCTTGTACTTTTCCTCTCTTGTAACTCCGGCATGTATCTCGAATGCAAAACAGAGTCTTATCACGTTCTGAAACTGGAGGGCTTGTACAATATCCTAGAGTCATAGAATAGTGGCCACTTGTATAAAGTATACACGTCGTCAGCAGACAAGTTTGTCAGCCACATAGGGTCAAATACCCGGATAGTATCCAATTGGCTCTCCTTCTGTAAGACTATGATCGCTTCATCTGTTCTCTAATCGTAGTACCACCACTTGAAGTGTGGAGTGAAGTCCTATGGCATTTCCCTTAGAGGGATTTTGGACATTGTACACGGAGGACTCCACTTCAGCACTACCTTTGCCTTTCCAGTAATGGGTTCAACTTCAGACCGTCTGATGTACCTCTTCGGTTGTTAAGGTCTGAAGTTAACTGATGTGCTCCAAATTATACATAAAAATCCTATCAAAAGCACATCAATTATTCCTTAATATCTTCCTTAAAATGATGAAAATGTTCTTAAAAGTGTACGAGCCGACCAACTCTCGTAAGCATTGTACTAGCATGGGGCCGTGCTTAAACACTCCGGAAAGCCTATAAATAGAAGCCTAAGCTCACCATTTTGGCAAGCTTTGGCGGGAGAGTTACTCTGCTGAGTTCTCTCGGGAATCAAAACTTCAAGATCATTTGGAGGCTCGGGAGGTGCATACAACACTTGGAAGAAGCTTGGGATCACCTAAACGTCATCCATTGTGGATTATCGGTTTGATTGTTCCATTTCACCGATGATCACTTATCTATCTTCTTTGTTATCTGTTGTTATGTTAAAGCTCATCATGAGCTAAACTCTATTTATCATCTTAATCGGATGAAACTTATGTAATTTATGATGAACTAATGGTGTGATAAATATTATGTTAATGTTATGGTGGTATTGGGAAAACTATTGATGGGTAGCATCTACATTTGAACGGGAAGTTATAACTTTATGGTTTGTGATTGTGATTGTCATACAAGGTTGAAAACCGTATGATGAACTTTCATTCGCGAAACCGGTCTTCATAATAAATCCATGGCTAATGAACTAGAAATGGTTATTAGAAATCGTATCACTTTAACTTTCTGATCATTTGCGGATTCCCTTTTATTAGTTCGGAAACTTCAGTAATTGTTATGGTTTTCTAAAATTAATGGTATCTTAGGAAGGAACCTGATCAACTCTCTTTTTAACATTAAATTATGTTTTCCGAAATCGTATGTCAAATAGGACACAAAAGATTCACCTACATTACTAGGGCTTTGATCTGAGCAGTAAACGCAGCCTGACAGGATCAAGTCACTAAGGCAGCAGGATAGACGAGAAATCGCGCCGGATCATCTTTATAAACATTAACATAATTACATTAATCAATATCTTTAAATCACATCACCAATTCATCACAATTACATAAGTGGAGTCTAATTAGGATAACTTTTATTCCCTGATTTTAAATCCAAACGCTTCAATTCTTAGTTTACTTTTTTTTATTATTGTTTACTTTAAACCCTAAAAATCTTTCCAATACAAAATATCACTTTCTTTAACAAAAACCAAATCTGATAGTCAAACATCAAGTTTGTTGAGTAGGCTAGGTGTGTCCACGGATTGATACTCGGTTCTTACCAACACTATATTACCTCACGACAGGTACACTGCCTTTTGTGTGTGTGGTTTAGTATTAGTATCAACCAATTAAAACTAAATCTGTGTAATAAATCTTTATCAAAATATATACTATTTGCACTGCATCAAGTTTTGGCGCCGTTGCCGGGGACACACGGCAGTTTGAAAAACAAACTAAATTTTTGACTATCTTGCATATAACCTGTTAATATATTTTTGTTTAAGCTTCATTTTCATTTTTAGGT
Source organism: Flaveria ramosissima (assembly GCA_025215565.1). NCBI lineage: Eukaryota > Viridiplantae > Streptophyta > Magnoliopsida > Asterales > Asteraceae > Flaveria > Flaveria ramosissima. The sequence continues at coordinate 13,941,642 of CM046039.1, forward strand.
AGTTTGCCTTCGTTAGTTTAGTTATTTTTGCCTGATTCATTTTAAGCCTTAGTTAGTTTATGTTTCCTTAAGTTAGTGTATGTCTGATTCGTCTAGTTCTGAACTTGTTCCGCCTCTTCCGGAACCCGAACGACTTTTCCGTCAAAGATTGCGCAAAAGATCACAACAAGAAGCACCAGTGATTGAAGAAGACATTTTGGAAGATACACCATCCGAAGAAGACATGGCTAACCAAGACGAGGAAATGAAGATGACACACTATGCCACACCATCAATAGATGGTTATGAGTCTAGTGTTGTCCAACCAGCAATAGTGGCCAACAATTTCGAGATTAAGCCTAGTATTATTCAACTTGTTGAAAACTCTGTTCAGTTCCATGGGTTACAAGACGAAGATCCTAATGCTCACATCTCACGATTCCTTCGTATCTGTGCGACCTTCAAAATCAATAACAGTTCAGACGACGCCATTCGACTAAGACTTTTTCTATTTTCATTTCGAGGCCGAGCCATCGATTTGCTTGATTCACTTCCGCCTGGTTCCATCACCACATGGGCGGGAATGGCTGAACAATTCCTTTTAAAATACTTTCCACCCGATCATACTGCCAAACTAAGAAGCAGCATCACAAGTTTCCGCCAAGACGACGATGAATCATTACACGCAGCATGGGAGAGATATAAAAGTCTCATTCGGAGATGCCCACATCACGGACTTGATCTGTGGCTACAGTGTCAAACCTTTTACGATGCGATCAGCGGAGCCCACAATCAAGCAGTAGACCAAAGTGCGTGAGGAGATTTTGGAAGTGTCACGCCAACAGAAGCATATCAAGCCTTAGAAAGAGCAGCTAAGAAGAGCTTTGCTTACAATCCTTTAAGAACCAAACCCAGTTCTAAAGGTATTCATCAAGTAGACTCTGAAACCCTAATTGCAGCACAATTAGAAGCTCTAACCAAAAAATTTGAACAATTGCAAAGCGAGCTAAAGAAAACTCCAACACAATGCAACACATGTGGAAATTCACACAAGACCAACGAGTGCCCCCAAGGCGTTATAATGGTTGAAGATGTTGACTACGTAGGAGGCCCAAACAACTCATACAATTCAAATTGGAGAAACAACTCGAATTACAGAGATGCTGGCAGTAACCAATAATCATCTGGATTCAACCGAAGGCCACCTTACCAACAACAGAAACCACCATACCAAGGTCCAAGCAGTAGTAACCAAGACCGTGGAGCATCATCAATGGAAGACTTATTACAGCAATTGTTGTTAACCACACAAGCCACAGATGAGTACATCCGGAAATCTGATCGAAGAAATGAGGAGAGGTTCCAAAGAAACGAAGCTAACATCAAAAGCAACAAAGCATCATTACAGACCATAAAGCACCAAGTAGGTCAAATAGCACAAGAACTCTCTGAAAGACCTCAAGGAGCTTTGCCTAGCAACACTGTGACAAATCCTAATGCTCAAGTCAAAGCCATCACCACCAGGAGTGGCAAACCACTCAAGGTGATGCACCCGCATTACAACCCATCCTTGAAGAAGTAGAAACTGAAACTCCAAGTAATGCGAGTGATAAGCAAAAGCAACCTGTTGTTATTGAAGAACCAGCAAGGAAATATGTTCCACCACCACCTTATGTTCCACCACCTTCATATCCAGGTCGTTTGAGACAACAAAGAATGGAGGCACAATATGGCAAATTCCTTGGGTTGTTCAAGCAACTCCACATCAATCTGCCCTTGGTGGAGGCCTTAGCACAAATGCCAAACTACGATAAGTTTCTAAAAGGTGTCTTGTAAAACAAAAAGAAGCTGGAAGAGTTATCACACGTAGTTTTGAATGAGGAATGCTCTGCAGTTCTTCAAAACAAACTACCTCAAAAGATGACTGATCCAGGAAGTTTCACCATACCTTGCCTAATAGGAAATCTTTCTGTCAGTAATGCGTTAGCTGATTTAGGTGCTAGCATTAACTTATGCCTTATGCGGTTTTTGAAAAACTAAACCTAGGTGAGCCTAGACCTACCCGTATGAGCATCCAGTTAGCTGACCATTCTGTCAAATATCCGAGGGGCATCGTTGAAAATCTCTTAGTTAAAATTGACAAATTCGTATTTCCCGTTGATTTTGTGATCCTAGACATGGATGAGGACAAAAATGTTCCTCTTATCCTAGGTCGACCTTTCTTAGCGACTGCTCGAGCCCTCATTGATGTTTGTACAGGCAAACTCACGCTTAGAGTAGACAAGGAGGAAGTAACTTTCGATATAGGCCAATCCATGAAACACCCTCAACATCATGATGACTCACTCTATTACGTTGATGCTTGCGATTTGATCATAAGCCGTCATTTGAAGGAAGCCCTTCAAAATGAAGCTTGCAATACTCAATTAATAGAAGTCACAATCACTGAACCCATCTGTGAAAACCAAACCATTCCAGAACTTGAAGTTGACGAAACATCATTTCATCAAGAAGCATTTGAGATCATTGAGCAAGACTTAGAACCAAAAGCCAAACCTTCTATCGAAGACCCTCCAGTCTTAGAGCTCAAAGAACTTCCATCTCATCTCGAATACACTTTTCTTGAAAACACATCTCAACTTCCTGACATAATCTCATTCGCCTTATCATTTGATGAGAAGAACAAGTTGCTCAATGTGCTTAAGGCACACAAACAAGCAATTGCATGGAAAATCATGGACATCAAGGGAATCAATCCATCCTTTTGCACTCATAAAATATTGATGGAGGAGAACTTCAAATCCGTCATTCAACCTCAAAGACGTTTAAACCCGAGCATGCAAGAGGTGGTGAAGAAAGAAGAAATCAAACTGCTAGATGCCGGTTTGATTTACCCTATTTCTGATTCGCCTTGGGTCAGTCCCGTCCAAGTTGTTCCAAAGAAAGGAGGAATGACTGTTGTAACTAACGAGAAGAATGAGCTTATTCCCACTCGTACGGTTACAGGATGGAGAGTTTGCATAGGCTATCGCAAACTCAATGACACCACAAGGAAAGATCACTTCCCTCTTCCTTTCATCGACCAAATGCTTGAGGGATTGTCTGGAAAAATGTTCTATTGTTTCCTGGATGGTTTCTCAGGTTATTTTCACATTCCTATTGCTCCTGAAGATCAAGAAAAGACAACATTCACCTGTTCATATGGCACATTTGCTTATCGGCGAATGCCCTTTGGATTGTGTAATGCTCCTTCTACATTTCAAAGATGCATGGTAGCAATTTTTCATGACATGATTGAAAACTCAATGGAAGTTTTCATGGATGATTTCTCCATCTTTGGAAACTCATTTGAGCAATGTCTTGAAAACCTGGAAAAGATGCTAGTTAGATGTGAAGACTCCAACCTTGTTTTAAATTGGGAAAAGTGCCACTTCATGGTTACGGAAGGAAGAGTGTTAGGACACAAAATCTCTCGAGCGGGGCTTGAAGTCGATCAAGCCAAAGTCGACACTATTTCTAAACTTCCGCATCCCACAATCGTGAAAGACATCAGAAGTTTCCTAGAACATGCAGGATTCTACCGTCGTTTCATTAGAGATTTTTCAAAAATCGCTCGACCAATGACTCAACTTCTAGAGAAAGACGCGAAATTTGTATTTTCTGATGAATGCATTAGTGCATTCAAATTGCTTAAGGAGAGATTAGTAACTGCTCCAATCATGGTTTCCCAAGATTGGACGCTACCATTTGAACTCATGTGCGATGCAAGCGATTTCGCGGTAGGAGCTGTCTTAGGACAGAGGAAAGACAAGAAATTTCACCCAATTCATTATGCGAGCAAAACCCTAAACGACGCACAAGAAAACTACACTACCACCGAAAAAGAACTTCTTGCGGTAGTTTTCGCATTCGATAAATTCCGCTCGTATCTCATCCTTTCAAAGACAATTGTTTACACCGATCATGCAGCCCTTCGTTATTTGTTCAACAAAGAAGATGCAAAGCCGAGATTGATTCGTTGGATTCTTCTGCTTCAAGAATTTGATATCGAAATTCGTGATAAGAAAGAAGCAGAAAATCTAGCGGCTGATCATCTCTCGCGTCTTGAGGATTCAAGTCCTTCACAAACTGAGGAAGCCAAAATAAACGACAATTTTCCTCACGAATTCCTTATGCACATTCAATCCTCAATCGATGAACACCCTTGGTTCGCCGATTTTGCAAATTACTTAGCAAGCGGAATCCTTCTCAAAGGAATGACTTATCAGCAAAAGAAGAAGTTCTTTACTGATATCAAACATTACTATTGGGAGGACACGTATCTGTTCAGAATCGGTGCTGACCAGATCATTCGAAGATGCGTATACGGAAGTGAAGCAGAACAAATTCTAAGGCACTGTCATGAAGGACCCACAGGAGGACACCATGGAGCAACCATAACAGCCAAGAAAGTATTTGACTCTAGATTTTACTGGCCCACGATCTTCAAAGATGCTCATAACATGGTACGCACCTGTGATGCATGTCAAAGAGCAACAAATATCTCAACACGGGATGAGATGCCTCAGAAACCAGTTCAAGTATGCGAGATATTTGATATATGGGGTATTGATTTCATGGGGCCATTCCCGGTGTCATTTGGCAATTGTTACATCTTGGTAGCAAGTGATTACGTGTCACACCCCCGCTAAAAGCGGAAACACGGGGATGTAACGAGACCGGGATCGTCATAACACATGGTAAGCGATAGAGAGCAATAAATATAATTGATGACATGCGTGTCATGACGACACCCGACGACAAGGGGACTTGTGTCGTGTTTAGTCAATGTCCACAACACATAGCCATAAACAACATGATAATGATGACACATATTCACATAAGATGAAAATGTAAATGTTAATTCCCACAACCCGGGAACAAGTTCAAATGTTGATAATTGTTTACATGCGTTACATTGTTCAAAAAGATTGTTTTAACCAAAATATGAGCTAAGTCCCAAAAATCCATCCTAGGGTCTCCACTAAGGCAGCACACCTAGATTCCTGGACTTGCATGATCACCTGAAAAGATATGCTTAAAACGGTCAACAAAATTGTTGGTGAGCTCGCAGGTTTATGTAATAAAAATGTAAGTGATGCTGTATATAATAGCGCGTCGGAATACCGTGAATACAGTTATTACACAAGTAAATATCACATGACATGAGCTTTGCAACCAAACCTAGCGACATACACAAAGAAATTGTCGGCATATATTCACCCAAGGGCCCGTTCCTGGCCACTGATGGTACCAACTAGTATACCATCGAACGAGGGTGGGGGTGTCAACCCAGTAGTACTACCAATACCTAACCGTCGGTTCCCACACTGGAATTAAATAGTTGCAAAGATAGAACCACACAGCAGACCCAAGCATGTATCAAATAGTACTTGCAACACAGTATCACGTTGATTCCTTGTATGTAAAATGTATGTAAGTGTACAGCATAAAAATTGTGTAAGCATACTTTTCCCCCAATTTGTAAATGATTGAAATATTGTATAAATGTGAAAAGGGGCCACGAAACTCACTTGTTAAGTGGTAAGTATGGGTGAGCGATGTATCCCAAATGTTGAATGCAAATAAACAGTCAAACACCTATTGACAGTTATTGTATAGCATTAATGATATGATATATGTATAAGCGCGCAATAATGATGGGTCGGTTCGGGTCGTATCGGATGGGTCGCGTACAGCACACACAGACTGACACACGTACTAGGTCTTACGTAGATCCAAGTACAAGACATTGTCGCCACCAATGATGATATTTTAATAAGGTATCGTTATTTATTGAAGAAGTATTGAATATGTTTCAATAGTTGAAAGTCGATTTGGTCGTTGTAAAAGCATTAGTTTAATTTGCTCAAAATAGTTTATGCGCCCTTTCTCACGTTGACATTAATCTTTGTGGCCAAACAATGGCGTAATTGTGTTAGTGTTACCTCGACACCACACGACATACTCACGCCACGCACAAGGGTCAAACACAACAATTTCAGTCGCATACAAGGCCAGACGCACGACTCAACCTCCATTCGTGCGAATCAACCCTCAATCGTGCGAATCAGCTTCATTCGTACGATTGAGCCTTCATTCGTATGATTGGCCTTCAGTCATACCACACAACACCCAATCGCACGACTCAACTTCCATGCGCACGAATCAACCTTCAATCGTGCGAATTAGCTACTTTCGTACGACTGAACCTTCATTCGTGCGATTGGACTCCAGTCGTGCGAATCGCATTCATTCGCACACATTCAGTCGGTCACCTGACTCAATCGCACACAAACACTCAGTCGCAGGACTCATTCGCATACACTCATTCGCACGCATGACTCAATCGCACACAGACACTCAGTCGCACAACTCAGTCGCACGACATGCCTAGTCGCACAACTCAGTCGCGCGATTGACTCAGACGCATGATCCAGTCGCACGACCCACTCAGTCGCACGGCTCAATCGCATGGATGACCCAGTCGCCCAATCTGCAGAATCGCGACTGTGGTCGGGAGGAGCAGCCCCCGAGCCGCTCTAAACACGGGTTTTACACCACAAAGACCTCCAGAAACACTCAACAAACATATACAAGCATGTAACACAATCAAAGAGACCTCACACGCACCCATACGACCTTGTGTGTTCGGGTTGAACCCGAACACCCGAAACCCTAATTTGGACAGCCGTGAAAAGGCTAAGAAATGGACAACCAAAGACAACTACCTGCTAGAGAGGGGTAGTGTATGTTGTAGACGGTGTCAAGACGAAGAAAACGGGACCTCTCGGGTCGGATTTGGTGCTAGAATGGAGTTTTAGTGTGTGAAGAGGAGATGAAGATGAAGAAGATGAAATGGGGGTTTAGGGCTGGAAATGGGGTATTTATACCCAGCCCAAGTTTCCAAAATTACAAGTTTAGTCCCTGCACTTAACCCCCGAGTTTTCCCAAATTTTGTTCGGTTGAAAAACGACTTGCTAGGTGTTTTATATTAATTGTAAAAGTATATTTAATGTTATTATGACTGAAGAAATGGTTATATTAAAACATTTATTATATTTATAAAATGATATATTTAGCGTTTTCAAAAATGGAAGTTTTAAAGGTCTTTTTAAGGTTCACACACGGTTTTTAACGAATGCACACACAACGATAATATTGCACACATAATATCCACATAAAGAGTCAAATAGGGTTGAGGAATAACTAATATAGAATAGATAACGGACAAACACGTTAATTGACGGACCTTAAAGTGACGGATGTCACAGTATCCCCCAGTTGAGAGAATTTCGTCCCGAAATTCAGCTGGAGTTAGGTCCAAGAGTGTCATCCTCGAAAAGATGTGGATACTTGAGTTTCATCTGATCTTCACGTTCCCATGTAAACTCTGGCCCTCGTTTTGAATTCCACCTTACGCGAACAATAGGTATCCTACTGCGCTTCAGTTGCTTGACCTTTCGATCCATGATCTCAATGGGTTCTTCAACAAAATGAAGCTTGTCATCAATCTTGATTTCCTCGATTGGCACGTGAAGGGATTCATCGGCCAAACATTTCTTGAGGTTTGACACGTGAAAAGTATCATGTACACCGCTAAGCTCTTGTGGCAACCTTAACCGGTAAGCCACTGGACCGATCCTTTCAGTGATCTCAAATGGTCCAACGTATCTTGGGGCTAACTTCCCTTTCTTTCCGAATCGGACGACTCCTTTCCAAGGGGAAACTTTGAGTAACACACGATCCCCAACATTGAATTCTAGAGGCTTCCGACGATTGTCGGCGTAGCTCTTTTGGCGATCTCGCGCGGCTTTAAGTCGATCTTTGATTTGGAAAATCTTGTCTGTTGTCTCTTGGATGATCTCTGGGCCTGTCAGTTGACTTTCACCAATTTCGGCCCAACAAACGGGAGATCTGCATTTTCTTCCATACAGCGCTTCAAATGGTGCACATCCAATGCTTGTATGATAGCTGTTGTTGTAGGAGAACTCAATCAACGGCAAATGAGCATCCCAACTACCACCAAAATCGATTACACACGCTCTCAACATGTCTTCTAGCGTCTGTATAGTGCGTTCACTTTGGCCATCTGTTTGAGGGTGATAGGCTGTACTCATATCTAACCGAGTACCCATCGCTTTCTGTAGCGTCTGCCAAAATCGTGAAGTGAATCGGCTATCACGGTCGGATATGATTGACACCGGCACCCCGTGCCGTGTCACGACCTCTTTGATGTACAATCTCGCCAACTTATCCATCTTGTAGTCTTCTCGGATAGGCAAGAAATGTGCTGACTTTGTCATTCTATCAATAATGACCCATATCGAGTCATGACCACTGTTTGTTCTAGGGAGTTTGGTGATGAAATCCATTGCTATGTTCTCCCATTTCCACTCGGGAATCTCAGGTTGCTGTAATAATCCCGATGGCTTTTGATGTTCAGCTTTGACCTTCGAACACGTCAAACATCGACCGACGTATAAGGCAATGTCTTTCTTCATGCCTGGCCACCAGTATAGATCCTTAAGATCGTGATACATCTTGTCTGCACCAGGATGAATAGAATATCGCGTCTTGTGGGCTTCATCCATGACTAAGGTTCGAACACCTCCCCATTTGGGTACCCATATGCGATCCATGAAGTACTGAATACCATCATCCTTGCGAATCATCTGTTTATCTAACCCCCGGAACTCTTCTCCCGCAAGGTTTTCTTCTTTCAATGCCTCACTCTGTGCGATTTGAATCTGAGCTTTTAAGTTGGTTTGAATGGTCAATCCCAACGCTCGTGCACGTAGTGGTTTCACACGTTCTTTACGGCTTAAGGCATCAGCCACCACGTTAGCTTTCCCCGGATGATACCGGATTTCACAATCGTAGTCGCTAAGAAGCTCTACCCAACGTCGTTGGCGCATGTTGAGTTCCTTCTGATCCAGAATATGTTGAAGGCTCTTATGATCTGTGAAGATGATGCATTTGGTGCCATACAAGTAATGCCTCCAAATTTTGAGTGCAAATACTACAGCGCCCAACTCAAGATCATGAGTGGTATAGTTCTTTTCGTGCACTTTAAGTTGTCGCGAAGCGTAGGCAATCACCTTGTCCTTCTGCATCAATACACATCCCAATCCTTGATGTGACGCATCGCAGTAGACCACAAAATCATCTGTTCCGTCTGGGAGAGACAGTATCGGCGCGTTGCACAACTTCTCTTTCAACGTTTGGAACGCTTGTTCTTGTGCGAATCCCCAGTCAAACTTCTTGTCTTTCTGAGTAAGCAGGGTCAACGGTTGCGCGATCTTTGAAAAGTTCGCGATGAAGCGACGATAATAACCGGCCAATCCTAAGAATTGTCGTATCTCTGATGGTGTCTGGGGCGTATCCCACTTCTTCACCGCTTCGATTTTGCCGGGATCTACGTGAATCCCGTTCTCATTGACCACATGACCCAAAAACTTTACTTCCCGCAACCAAAACTCGCACTTTGAGAATTTGGCGAAAAGTTTCTCTTCGCGTAGCAGCTTCAGAATAGCCCGTAGATGTTCTACATGATCCTCTTTTGATCGGGAATAGATAAGTATATCGTCTATGAACACGATCACGAACTTATCCAAGTATGGTTTGCACACCCGATTCATTAGATCCATGAACACAGCTGGTGCGTTAGTCAAGCCGAACGGCATGACCAAGAACTCATAGTGCCCATAACGAGTTCTGAACGCAGTCTTCGGTATGTCGTCCTCGAAAACCCTTAGCTGATGATAACCAGAACGAAGATCGATCTTTGAAAAATACGAGGCTCCTTGCAGCTGATCAAATAAATCATCGATTCTGGGGAGAGGATATCGGTTCTTCACCGTCAACTTGTTCAGTTCACGGTAATCGATGCACATACGGAACGATCCATCCTTCTTCTTGACAAATAGTACCGGTGCTCCCCACGGTGAATGACTCGGTCGAATAAAACCCTTCTCCAGTAGTTCCTGTAACTGACTAGACAACTCTTGCATCTCGGATGGCGCTAGTCGATAAGGCGTTTTCGCTACCGGTGTAGCTCCAGGAACCAACTCAATACGGAATTCCACCTGTCGTGGAGGAGGTAAACCAGACAAGTCATCTGGAAATACTTCTGGGTAGTCCCGTACCACTGGAATATCCACCAGTTTCCTTTCCTCGTCTTTCTTCTCAACTACATGGCCAGAAAAGCGTAGCACTGCTTTCGTAGACTCTGGCGTGCTTTCATGCATGAAATCAACTTTAAGCTCTTACCCGGTCGTTCTCCCTGAACCTTGAGTACTTCCCCGTTTGGCATAGGGATACGTACTACTTTGTCTCGGCAAACAATCTCTGCTCCATTCTGCGACAACCAATCCATACCCACGATCACGTCGAAGCTCCCTAACTCAAAGGGTATCAAATCTATGTCGAATGTATGATCCTCCAACGTTAACGAACACTTCCTAACAATCTCATCGGCCTGAGCAACCCTACCATTGGCCATTTCTACAGAGTAGCTAGTTTCTAGCCTACTAGGACTCAAATCAAGTAATTGCACAAACTCGGAAGAAATAAAACTATTGTCTGCTCCAGTATCAAATAATATAGATGCGAAGTGATGATTGAGTAAGTGCGTACCCGTAACAACATTCGGGTCCTGACGAGCATCATTGGCTCCAATGACGAATGCACGTCCCCGAGCTGCGTTTCCCTGATTAGCCGGGCCTTGATTCCCAGCGATAGCCAACACCTGCTGCTGGTTGTTCCCCTGTTGACCCGGTGCCCGATTCAGCCTGGGGCACATATTCCTGTAGTGATCGGGGCTCCCACACTCAAAGCAAGCCCTTGCATTCCCGGCGGGGTTAACCGCGTTGACGGGTGCTACAAGATTCGGTGCCGTTCTGCAATCTCTTGCCAAATGACCCGGGCGCTTACAGTTAGCGCACACCCGGCACTGTGTCCCTGGGGGATGATGATAATTGCACCTGTCACATTTGGGGTGCGGCCCCACATACTCCCTTCTGGCCTGAGACACGGCCACAAAATTCCTGGTCGGCTTAGACCTCTTCTCAAACCTTCCGGCACTCGACCGGCTCGACTCCCCAACATCCTTCCTCTTCTCGGCCCCTCGGCCCAATACCCCGGTTCTAACCATCTCGTCAGTCAAAGCGCCAGCTTTCAGAATCGCGCTCTGAATAGTAGGAGGAGCGGCTGCTGTAACCATCGCTCTAATTTGAGGCGCGAGTCCCCAAATGTACCTCTCGATCCTCTTTGATTCCGGCGTAACCAGATGCGGAACCAACCTTGCCAGCTCATGAAAACGATCAGTATAAGCTGCATGCCCTGCCCCCACCATAGCATGATTCCAGAATCATGTTCCAGCTTCTGCATCTCGTTGAGAGGGCAGTATTCCTCGGTGATTAGGGCTTTGAACTCGTCCCACGACATTTGCATCGCGGACTCTCTTCCTCGAGCTTGAATCTGAGTGTTCCACCAGGTTAGGGCTTTACCCTGTAGGGAACAAGTAGCGTACTTGATCCTCTGGCTGTCGAGGCACTCACTGATGTCGATCACTGCCTCCATCTTTTCCAACCACCTGGTTAGGGCTATCGCCCCACCTTTCCCATCGAATTCCCTTGGCTTACAAGCCACAAACTCCTTGTACGAGCATCCCCGACGAGCATTGACCACTCCAGTCTCGATACCGGCAGTACCACCATTTCCGGTTTCCTGGTTGCTCTCGTTTCCGGTCGGGTTCCCGTTTCCCGCTTCAGTTTCAACCCCACCTTGGGTTCCATCATCGTTGCCACCATCCCCGTGAGGGTGGTGTTGTTGAAGTGCGTCGCTCACTTGGGCCACGATAGTAGGAATCAGTGCGGCCAATTGTTGAGCGATCAGGGCTGCCATGTCGGCGTTCCCTGTTCCTTGACTGTTGCTGGCAGGAGCATTGTTTGTTCTTGGTGCTCTGCCTCTGCCTCGGCCTCTGCCCCTTGGGGCTTCACTCCCGCCACTACTGCTACGGGTGACTCTTCGAGGCGGCATGTTCTAATCATAAAAGAGGTAACATATCAGCTTTAGTTACCATAAGATACAAATGTATTCCATTATCAATTTCCAATATTCATGTTCAGGTCGGCCAGACCACCATGCAGCCCATTTCAAGCATATTCTCGGTATACCGGTGGTGTTTATATATAGGGTTCCCCGCAGCGTTCCCACCACACCCACGATGTACCGAGAATGATGCCCGATCCGGTTACATGACATCCGACTTTCCTTTACATTATATCCATCAAGTCCATGTATTTCATGTCAATATCATGCTTATTGTCATCACACATCACAACAGTTGTAAGTCCATGTATACAATCACGTTTAGTCTAGCGGAGGTTGTCTATTTCCTCATTCTTCGAGGTTTCAGACATAATCCTCCTCAGAGTTAATCTCAATGTCCAAGGTCAAGCACAATAGTATGTTCTGTGTAGATTACTTCGGGTTAATACCCGGATCTGATAAGTTAACTCGGCGCGCAGAGGGAACGGAAGATCCAATAGGGTATTCCCATAAATGAGTGAGCACAAGGGCTCTCTCATAGGGTAGAAAGATCACATAACAAATAGTTGAGCAAATCAAGCAGCGAGGAACACATACACGAGATATAATATGCATACAAAGCCTTAGCATGCAAATCTACATGAAGGTTCCTAGGTTATAGTCTAGGTCAAGCGTATTGCCTAATTCTCTATAACCAATGGCTCTGATACCAATCTGTCACACCCCCGCTAAAAGCGGAAACACGGGGATGTAACGAGACCGGGATCGTCATAACACATGGTAAGCGATAGAGAGCAATAAATATAATTGATGACATGCGTGTCATGACGACACCCGACGACAAGGGGACTTGTGTCGTGTTTAGTCAATGTCCACAACACATAGCCATAAACAACATGATAATGATAACACATATTCACATAAGATGAAAATGTAAATGTTAATTCCCACAACCCGGGAACAAGTTCAAATGTTGATAATTGTTTACATGCGTTACATTGTTCAAAAAGATTGTTTTAACCAAAATATGAGCTAAGTCCCAAAAATGCATCCTAGGGTCTCCACTAAGGCAGCACACCTAGATTCCTGGACTTGCATGATCACCTGAAAAGATATGCTTAAAACGGTCAACAAAATTGTTGGTGAGCTCGCAGGTTTATGTAATAAAAATGTAAGTGATGCTGTATATAATAGCGCGTCGGAATACCGTGAATACAGTTATTACACAAGTAAATATCACATGACATGAGCTTTGCAACCAAACCTAGCGACGTACACAAAGAAATTGTCGGCATATATTCACCCAAGGGCCCGTTCCTGGCCACTGATGGTACCAACTAGTATACCATCGAACGAGGGTGGGGGTGTCAACCCAGTAGTACTACCAATACCTAACCGTCGGTTCCCACACTGGAATTAAATAGTTGCAAAGATAGAACCACACAGCAGACCCAAGCATGTATCAAATAGTACTTGCAACACAGTATCACGTTGATTCCTTGTATGTAAAATGTATGTAAGTGTACAGCATAAAATTGTGTAAGCATACTTTTCCCCCAATTTGTAAATGATTGAAATATTGTATAAATGTGAAAAGGGGCCACGAAACTCACTTGTTAAGTGGTAAGTATGGGTGAGCGATGTATCCCAAATGTTGAATGCAAATAAACAGTCAAACACCTATTGACAGTTATTGTATAGCATTAATGATATGATATATGTATAAGCGCGCAATAATGATGGGTCGGTTCGGGTCGTATCGGATGGGTCGCGTACAGCACACACAGACTGACACACGTACTAGGTCTTACGTAGATCCAAGTACAAGACATTGTCGCCACCAATGATGATATTTTAATAAGGTATCGTTATTTATTGAAGAAGTATTGAATATGTTTCAATAGTTGAAAGTCGATTTGGTCGTTGTAAAAGCATTAGTTTAATTTGCTCAAAATAGTTTCTGCGCCCTTTCTCACGTTGACATTAATCTTTGTGGCCAAACAATGGCGTAATTGTGTTAGTGTTACCTCGACACCACACGACATACTCACGCCACGCACAAGGGTCAAACACAACAATTTCAGTCGCATACAAGGCCAGACGCACGACTCAACCTCCATTCGTGCGAATCAACCCTCAATCGTGCGAATCAGCTTCATTCGTACGATTGAGCCTTCATTCGTATGATTGGCCTTCAGTCGTACCACACAACACCCAATCGCACGACTCAACTTCCATGCGCACGAATCAACCTTCAATCGTGCGAATTAGCTACTTTCGTACGACTGAACCTTCATTCGTGCGATTGGACTCCAGTCGTGCGAATCGCATTCATTCGCACACATTCAGTCGGTCACCTGACTCAATCGCACACAAACACTCAGTCGCAGGACTCATTCGCATACACTCATTCGCACGCATGACTCAATCGCACACAGACACTCAGTCGCACAACTCAGTCGCACGACATGCCTAGTCGCACAACTCAGTCGCGCGATTGACTCAGACGCATGATCCAGTCGCACGACCCACTCAGTCGCACGGCTCAATCGCATGGATGACCCAGTCGCCCAATCTGCAGAATCGCGACTGTGGTCGGGAGGAGCAGCCCCCGAGCCGCTCTAAACACGGGTTTTACACCACAAAGACCTCCAGAAACACTCAACAAACATATACAAGCATGTAACACAATCAAAGAGACCTCACACGCACCCATACGACCTTGTGTGTTCGGGTTGAACCCGAACACCCGAAACCCTAATTTGGACAGCCGTGAAAAGGCTAAGAAATGGACAACCAAAGACAACTACCTGCTAGAGAGGGGTAGTGTATGTTGTAGACGGTGTCAAGACGAAGAAAACGGGACCTCTCGGGTCCGATTTGGTGCTAGAATGGAGTTTTAGTGTGTGAAGAGGAGATGAAGATGAAGAAGATGAAATGGGGGTTTAGGGCTGGAAATGGGGTATTTATACCCAGCCCAAGTTTCCAAAATTACAAGTTTAGTCCCTGCACTTAACCCCCGAGTTTTCCCAAATTTTGTTCGGTTGAAAAACGACTTTGCTAGGTGTTTTATATTAATTGTAAAAGTATATTTAATGTTATTATGACTGAAGAAATGGTTATATTAAAACATTTATTATATTTATAAAATGATATATTTAGCGTTTTCAAAAATGGAAGTTTTAAAGGTCTTTTTAAGGTTCACACACGGTTTTTAACGAATGCACACACAACGATAATATTGCACACATAATATCCACATAAAGAGTCAAATAGGGTTGAGGAATAACTAATATAGAATAGATAACGGACAAACACGTTAATTGACGGACCTTAAAGTGACGGATGTCACATTACGTTTCAAAATGGGCTGAAGCTCAAGCCCTGCCTACTAATGATGCCAGGAACGTTGTCAAATTCCTTAAGAAACTATTTTCTCGTTTTGGTGCCCCCAAAGCTCTGATTAGTGCCCGAGGAACTCATTTCTGTAACAATCAGCTTGAAAGAGCAATGGCACGTTATGGAGTTCACCGTCGCTTTACAACTTCTTACCATCCACAAGCGAATGGGCAAGCCGAAGTCACTAACCGAGGTATCAAACGAATCCTTGAGAAAACAGTAGGTCAAAATCACAAGGACTGGTCTACCAAGTTAGATGATGCATTATGGGCTTTTCGAACAGCCTATAAGACTCCCATCGGCACAACACCGTTTAAACTAGTTTATGGGAAGTCGTGTCATCTACCTGTAGAACTAGAACACAATGCCTAATGGGCACTTAAAGCAGCAAACCTGGACCAAGACCTTGCAGGAAAGAATCGATTCCTACAAATTCACAAATTGGAGGAATTGAGGGAACAAGCGTACTAAAACGCTAGGGTTTACAAAGAAAAGACAAGGAAATTCCACGACGCTCGATTAAAGAGCACAAAACAATTTCATGTGGGAGAACGTGTCTTACTGTATAACTCTCGTTTACGTTTATTTCCCGGAAAACTGAAACCACGTTGGTCCGGACCTTATACGATCAAAAACGTGTTTCTGAATGGTGCCATTGAAATTTACAACCACGCAGGTTTAAGTTTCAAAGTAAATGGTCATCGTTTGAAACCGTATAACAATGGACCAACCAAGATTCCTTTTGAAGATCATGTATAGGTTAGACTCACCTTAGTATAGTTTGTTTACTTTACTTGTAATAGAACTTTTGTTAGTTTCCTTTTGTATGTTCTCAAAATTGTGTGTTTTTAGCAGTCCAGCGAAACTGTGAGCGAATCTGTAAATTCGCTCACAGTTTGCTGTTCTAGTATACCCGGCGAACTTATGTTCTGCCTGGCGAAACTGTAGTTTCGGCATGACAGTTTCGCTGGTAGCGAAACTGTCTGCGAAACTACAACTGCTATATATACTTTTGTTAATTTTCATTGTAAGGTAAGCTTGCAAAACCCTAATCGTGGATCATTGTTGCAAGTTACCTATTCCAAGCAGTTATTACACAGAAATATCATTGTGCTTCATGTTATGGATTGTTATTGTTCATTTTGTTATCAAATATGATTTAGAATTGTATTCAATCTTCTCATATGTCATTGTTTAGCATGCTTGTTAGATATTGATCAATTCATCATATCATTTGCACTGTTTTTCGATCACATGGACCAACAATATGGTATCAGAGCCTTAGTGCTCTTGATTTGTTGAGTTTTTGTGGTTTTTGTTCAATATCTAGTCTCAATCAATTTTCATTGGATTATACGATGTTTTGACATGGAAATTGATTGAATTATGCTAGTTTTCGTTTGAGGAAGATCCTACAATCATCAGATCTCAAATTCATTGAGTTTTGGATGATTTCAGATTGATTTTGAGGTGAAAAAGGGTTTTGAGATCGATCAGCGAATTTATTGTTCTTCCAGCGAAATTGTGATCATCTTTCAGCGAAACTACGAGTTATTTTGCATCAGAAGTTGTTTTCTAGTGGTTCTGCAAAACTAATCTCTTGAACGAAAGTTCATCAGTGTTTGTGAACGATCAACAAGCGAAATTGCTGCTGAATTTGTTTTTGAACGAAAGTTCAAGCTTGGTTTCGTGCGAAGTTATCAGCGAAACTAAGCCAGTGGTGCCTTTGGACTAGCGAAAGTGCTGCTGAAATTGCTAGCGAAATCAGCCTTCTCAGCGAAATTGCCAGCGAAAGTAATTCTTCTACGAAACTGTCATCAAAGTCATTTTTTTCTGCGAAATTGTCAGCGAAATTATCATCTTCTCTGCCGAAACTACAATGTCGAAATTAACTACTCTCACACTTGCTGATCTTGAAAGTGTTGCTCCTAATAGGCCTCCTAGACTCATTAATGGAGATAATTTTGAAGATTGGAAGATATGTCTCAAAGCTTTCTTCTTCTACACTGATCATAACAAATGGGAATCGATTACTTCTGGTCCTCACATACCAATGGTTACTGTTGGTGATGTCTCTCAAAACAAGGACCCATCTTCCTATACTGAAAGAGATCTGAAATTGATTGATCGTGATCAAAAGGCTTTTGGTGCTCTAACTCTCTGTTTAGCACCAGACATCTACAACCGTTTTGCAGAGCATAAAAATGCTAAATCTCTTTACGATGCCTTGTGTGAATTTTATGATGGTAATGCAGATTTGGTAAAGGATAAGAGTATTCAGGCTGAAAAAGAATTCAATTCATTTGTGGGATACAAGAATGAGAGTCTGACAGGCCTTACAAACCGTTTCTTAACTGTCTCAAGCACCTTAAAGAAATATGATGAAAGGCTCTCCAACAGTGAACAAGTTAATAGGCTTCTCGATTCTCTTCCACCCCAGTGGAGTCTTCAGGTGAGAATGCTTAAACAAGAAAGAGGGTTCACAGATTACAAGCTGATGGGTATCATCAATAAGTTGAAATCCTTTGAGTTGGATATGAGAAGACGGGAATTTAACTAGACTATGATGCCCACATCTGGTTTTTCTCAAAATGCTGCTTTGTTTTCATCCGCTGCAAACTCTCAAATACAAAATCCAATTCAAGGAGGGAGCAATACAAATACTTTCTCGAGTGGGAACAGTCATGTTAGAAGAGAATTGGGTAATTCTAAGGCCAATGTTGAAACTCTAATTCCATCGGAAACAATGGCTCTTTTTGGAATGTTTGTTCAGAGCTATGAAGCACTTGTTGCTGGAGAACTGAAAGGAAAGGAAATGACTATGGAGGACATGTACCAGGTTGATCCTGATGATCTTGAAGAAAATGATATTCAATGGCAGATGGCAATGTTAACTTTGAGAGCTCGGAGATTTATGGAAAGAACAGGACGAAAGAACTTTGGTGGTCAATCATCTACTTCAAAATTGGGGTTTGATAAGTCAAAATTGAGATGCTTTAATTGTAAACAATTGGGACATTTCAAACATGAATGTTCTCAAACATGAATGTTCATTACCAATTGTCACAGATCCTAGTAATTCTGGAGTACCAAGACTGACAGCAGAGAAAGAAAAGGAAGATGTGAATCTAAAAAAAGAGTCTGCTTTGATTTCGAACTTTGACAGGAGTGCCGAGGTTGAGGAAACAAGAACTGAGATCAATCACGCGTTAGTTGCTGAGTTTGTGGATAGTAATGAAGAGGTAGATGGTGAAGATGGATTTGAGCTGTTCAAGGAATTCAAAAGAGAAAATGAGTCATTTGTAAATGGGAAAGAAGAAAAAGATGATGGAAATGGGACAGATGAAACTGCAGGTTTAAGTGAGAAAAGAAGTTCAAGAGATGGGATAGGAAAGGATAATGATGATGCTGCCGCTACTGTTGAGGAAAAGAAATCAAGTACTCCAGTATGCCTGTGTGACAAAGCTTTAGCTGCTAAAATGATGGTAATGGGACTTCCATATGAGGTAATACAGGATATGTGCTCACCTGCTTGTAATATTATATTATTTGGGATTTATAAGGCTAACCGTTTGTTAATTGATAATGAAAAGGATTTAAAGCGAATTAATGATGAATTTAAAATCAATGAATCAAAATATTTTGTGAAATTAAATGAGGCTTTAAAAGAAAAAAAACGAATCGTTTTGGAAAGAAATGTCGAGATTAATACTTTGACTGAAAGGGTTGCTCTTGCTGAATTTGAAGCAAGCAAACTTCAGTCAAAGTTAGATAAATGGACTATTTCTGGAATGAAACATGATGATCTTTGTAAATGTCAACGGGGAGCTAGAATTAAAACAGGTTTGGGTTATGAAAATGTAAAGGTTTATCCTCCACCTAGTACATACTATTATTCTCCTATGCCTGTTCCTCATCCTTCTAATGATTTAATCAAAACAGATACTAACAGTATGTCTGCAGGTTTAGAGGGGATTAACTCTAAGTACATTCGTGAAGACTACGACTATGGACCAACTAGTGGGCTTGGATGCACTAGTTCTAGTACACCTGAAAATCAGCAGTCTGTTTTAGATCATAAGTCTAGCTTAAATTCTGCTTTTGTTTCTAGTTCAACTGTAACAGACTCGGATGTCTCATGTTCTCATGATAGTTTTATTCCATCTTGTAATTCAGATCATGGTAGTAATGATTTTTGTTCTCATAATGAATGTAATGCATCTGATCTTTCTCCAAAACCAACTGAGCAAATTAAAACTTATTGTTTTGAAAAGTTTTTTTCTCATCCTATTCCATCTTTCACTCCATTAAATATGACCACATCTAATGAACGTATTTCTTCTTCATCTAACACCAGTACCAGTGGAACTAGTTTTACTGATATGTCAGATGAATCTTCTTCTAATTTTGTAAATAATAATTCTTGTTCAAATAAACATCAAACTCATGAGTTGTATGAGACATTCAGTGATATTGATTCTAGTTTGTCTGAATGTGATGAGGAGATTATTATTGATCCTATTTTTACCTCATCACATCACAGACCTAGATTCAAACTTCATTGTTTCAGGTGTGGTCAAGAGGATCATCTTGTCAAAAATTGTCCTTCTTTGATTCAAGGATCCTCTAATAGGAACTGTTTTGGAAATAAATTGACAAAATTGGTTAATAATTTCTTCTCTAAAAAATCTGCTTCTTTAAAAAGCAAAGTTGTTCAATCTTGGGTTCCTATTACTCCTGGCTAATTGATTTGTTAATTCTTTTCAGGAGACCTCGTCAAAGATTGTAAAGTTTATGGCATGTTGAAAGCGGGTGTTCCAAACATATGACGGGATTAAAAGACTTGTTGACCAACTATCGTATTATAGATGGAGGATATGTTGCTTTTGCTGGTAACAAAAAGGGTGGAAAAATGATTGGACAAGGAGAAGTTACCAATGGTTCTCTCACTTTGGAAAAAGTCAACTATGTTCCCGAATTGGCTTTTAATCTTCTGAGCGTTTCTCAAATCTACGATAAAGACATTCCTGTTCTATTTAAATCTGATGAATGTCTATTTTTAAAATCAGAGATTGTAATTCCAGACGATTTGATTCTCATGGTGCTCCAAGAAAGCATGATACGTATCTTCTTGATATGAATTCAAGCGAATCAAAGGCTACTGCAACTTGTCTTCTTTCAAAAGCATCAACCTCTGCGTCTCTCTTATGGCATCGCGATTAGGCCATGTTAATTTTAAGATAATTAATAAATTAGTAAAGAACAATCTTGTTAGAGGACTTCCTTCAAAAGATTTTTCTGTTAATGAAAAATGTATGGCATGTGCCAAGGGCAAACAACATAAGAAACCTCATAAGCCCAAACTTCTAAATAGCATATCTTGTCCTCTTGAGTTGTTACATACTGATTTATTTGGCCCAATTAGTGTTAAATCTATTGCTAAAAAATCATTTTGTCTTGTTGTTACAGATGATTTCTCAAGATATTCATGTGTGAGGTTTCTTGCACACAAAGGCGAGGTTGCAAGGGAATTGCAGACATTAATTCTTTCTATCGAAACAATTAGTAAGAGAAAAGTTATGGGACTGAGAAGT
Organism: Flaveria ramosissima; assembly: GCA_025215565.1. Classification (NCBI taxonomy): domain Eukaryota; kingdom Viridiplantae; phylum Streptophyta; class Magnoliopsida; order Asterales; family Asteraceae; genus Flaveria; species Flaveria ramosissima. Next base: position 13,962,707 of record CM046039.1, read on the forward strand.
GACAACGGCACTGAATTCAAAAATCAGATTCTCGATTCATTTTGTGCTCAAAAGGGGATTGCGAGACAATTTAGTGTTGCGAGAACTCCCCAGCGGAATGGTATTGCAGAACGAAAGAATCGCACTCTCGTTGAAGCTGCTCATACAATGCTGATAGAATCTTCATTACCCATTATCTTCTGGGCTGAAGCTGTAAATTGTGCTTCATATGTTCTAAACCGGGTGTTGATTGTGAAAGATAAAATGAAGACTCCTTATGAACTTTTTCATAAGAGAAAGCCTCCAATTGATTTCTTTCGGCCATTTGGTTGTTCTTGCACTCTTCTGAATACTCAATCTCAAAAGACAAAGTTTGGTGTTGTTTCTGATGAGTGTTACTTTGTTGGTTATTCTTCTTCTCAAAAGGCATATCGGTTTTATAACAAAAGAACACGTATCGTTCAAGAGTCGTTCTATGTTGATTGGCAGGAATCTAACTCTTCTGAAGTTAGATCAGAACCAGCATGGTTCTTTGACTCCGATACTGTGTTTAATTCGTTCAATTTGCCAGTTTTCGATGATGATACGCCCATTCCAAATACTCAAACAAATATTATTTCATCATCTCCATCGTCTGTTCCTTCCAACTCATTAGTAAATGATGCTGTTTCAACTGATGTTAGTTCTTCGTCTCCAATGAATGATCCGGCACCATCATCTGATTCCTTACCTCATACATCTTCTCCTCTACCTGATCCAACACCTATCATCGATTCACCTTCATCTAATCTTTCACCGGCTATGGGTGATACTTCTTCAAACATCTTTCCTTCAACAAGCGATTAAAACCTTGAAAGATCATCCTCTTGATAACGTGATTGGATCTATCTCTGATGGTGTTCGAACGCGAAGTCAATCTGGTCTAATTAATGTTTGTCTTTTCTCATGCTTCATCTCTCAAACTGTCCGAAGAACATTCATGCTACTCTACAGGATCCTTGTTGGGTGGAGTCTATGCAATTGGAACTTCAACAGTTCAGAAAGCTTAAAGTTTGGACCTTGGTTGACTTACCTCCTAACAAATATCCAATCGGTACAAAATGGGTGTTTAAGAACAAACCGGATGATCGAGGAGTAGTGGTGCGTAACAAATCTAGACTCGTTGTGCAATGCTTTGCTCAAGAAGAAGGGATTGATTATACAGAAGTCTTTTCTCCAGTTGCTCATCTTGAAGCAATAAGAATATTTCTCGCTCATGCTGCTCATAAACAATTTAAAGTTTATCAGATGGATGTGAAGTGTGCTTTTCTCTACTGAGACATTGATGAGGAGATATATGTGTGTCAACCACCAGGTTTTTAGGATCCTGATTTTCCTGATAAAGTGTTTAAGCTTGACAAATCTCTGTATGGTCTTCATCAAGCACCCAGGATCTGGTATGAGACCCTTACACAGTATCTTCTAAGCAATGGTTTATCTCGTGGTACCATTGATATGACTCTCTTCAAAAGAGAAGTGAATGGTGATGCTTCTTATTCATCAGGAGAAGTATATTAATGATATTTTAAAGAAATTTAAGATGGATAATGCTTCTACTGAGATGACTCCCTTTACTGCTCAGACTTGTCTTACTCCAGATGAAAACGGAAAACCAGTTGATCCTCATCTTTTTAGATCTATGATTGGCTCTCTCATGTATCTTACTGCAAGTCGTCCTGATATCACTTTTGCTGTTGGTTACTGTGCTCGATATCAGTCGGCTCCAAAAGAATCTCATGAGAAAGCTGTCAAAAGAATATTTCGTTATCTCAAAGGATCATCTCGTTTAGGGTTATGGTATCCATATGGAGGGAATTTTGATTTACATGCTTATTCTGATAGTGATTCCAATGGTTGCAGGTTAAACAGAAAATCTGTGTCTGGAGGATGTCAATATTTGGGAAATTGTTTGGTATCTTGGCAGAGCAAGAAACAAACCACTGTTTCTCTTTCTACAGGGGAAGCTGAATATATTGCTGCCTCAAGCTGTTGTTCTCATGTTCTCTGGATTCAACATCAAATGATTGATTATGGAATTAATTTTCTCCATACACCTTTATTTTGTGACAATGAAGCAGCCATTGGAATTGCAAAAAATCCTATTCATCATTCCCGAACCAAGCATATCGAGACACGAATTCATGCGATTCGTGATGCTCAAGAAAAGGGTTTCATCGATATTATACCCATCGATGCGAAAAATCAAAAAGCTGATCTTTTCACAAAAACTTTTGATAAACCCCGTTTTTATGAATTGATCTCTATGCTCGGGTTAATATCCTTTTAAATTTTCATTTTCTGTCCTTTTTATTAAAAAATAAATAAATAAATAAATGAATAATATATCAAAATAAATAACTATAATAAATTCATTATATATATTTTTCATAATTTATAGAAATTATCTATTATTTGAAAATAAAACTTTGGGGGAGTAATTTCATATCCTGAGATCGGAATTTAAAATGACGAGAAATGATTGTATATCCTTTAAGTATATTCTTTATACATGACCGGTGCTTCAATGAGAAATGATAGTAACTGATACTGGATTCTGTTTCACATAAAATTTTTAAGAAAAATTGATCAGATTCTTTAACGATATGCTTGATAGACTCAGCCTGACGAATAAAGTAGACAGCAGCTCTATGATTAAATTAAACATCATGCTTAAGAATGTCTAGATTTACTCAATTGTTTTGGCTTGCACAATAACTGAGTCCTGACAAAAATTGGATTGAGAATGAATCTTTCATCCATTCTGTTCTTATATGTCATCTCCCTGGATCATATCTGGTATATTCTTGTATTTGTGTATCTTGTGTCTGTGCTAATCTCCTCTGCTGTACGGAAGTACTGACCTGGAGTGATGATCTCCCCTGCTGTACGATAGTACTGACCTGGAGCTCTCATCAGCACATGTTTAAATGGTCATCTCCGCTGTTATACGTGATTATAGATCTGGAGCTCTCACCATTTTGATATAATTATGTCAAATCATCTAATCGATGAGTTCTTTTCAGAATGAAATATTCTGTTTATAATCATTTGCACACTAATGCACAAGCCTTGCTCCGTTTAGATCGATTCAAAATTCAAAAAATCCTGAGGTTGGGTGAGGGTTTTTGCCAAATGATTGTGGGGTCCTAACATTCTAAAGCATCTAATTGAACCTTAAACAAATCATAAGCTATTTGTTGAAAAAGGATAAGGCATGAGTTTAAGTGGACAATTATATCAGCAATCGTTATTGATTTGTTCTAATTTCAGTTGTTCCTGTGCAGATTGTGATAAAATCTCGTATTCAGTATGATCTCATTACCGGTCGATGATTTTTGATCATCTTTATGTTCATAAATACCTAGAGGATGTGATCTCTGATTAATTTTGTTAGGACGTGGTATTTGAACGAAATACCGAATGATTAGCGTGTAAACCAAACCAAATAGTGCGGAATCCTATTTGATTGGCGATCCAATCAGTGAGAACGCACGTAGAATCAATAAAGTATTGAATCAAACGTTAAGAGTCGATTGGGAATCGATCTACAGCGTTCTATGAACTTGGAGAACGAACTAGGAGGCTTCTGGACGGCTAGGGTACGTGTGGAGTCGAAATAGAATGAATACTTACGTTTTTCCACGAATTGGGTTGTATTTATAGGTTAGTATTGTTCATTCGTGCGACTGAACCATAAGTATGGTTCAGTCGTGCGATTGAACCATGCGATTGATTCATCAGCACGACAGAGTGTTCAGTCGTGCGACTGAGCCAATCTTATGTTACAATCATACGACTAATCCAGTCTCCTGGTTCAGTCGTGCGACTGAGTCATTCGCATGAAGTTATTCATGCGTATGACCTGGAGCTCTCATCAACACATGTTTAAATGGTCATCTCCTCTGTTATACGTGAGTATAGATCTGGAGCTCTCACCATTTTGATATAATTATGTCAAATCATCTAATCGATGAGTTCTTTTCAGAATGAAATATTCTGTTTATAATCATTTGCACACTAATCCACAAGCCTTGCTCTGTTTAGATCGATTCAAAATTCAAGAAATCCTGAGGTTGGGTGAGGGTTTTTGCCAAATGATTGTGGGGTCCTAACATTCTAAAGCATCTAATTGAACCATAAACAAATCATAAGTTGTTTGTTGAAAAAGGATAAGGCATGAGTTTAAGTGGACAATTATATCAGCAATCGTTATTGATTTGTTCTAATTTCAGTTGTTCCTGTGCAGATTGTGATAAGATCTCGTATTCAGTATGATCTCATTGCCGGTCGATGATTTTTGATCATCTTTATGTTCATAAATACCTAGAGGATGTGATCTCTGATTAATTTTGTTAGGACCTGGTATTTGAACGAAATACCGAATGATTAGCGTGTAAACCAAACCAAATAGTGCGGAATCCTATTTGATTGGCGATCCAATCAGTGAGAATGCACGTAGAATCAATAAAGTATTGAATAAAACGTTAAGAGTCAACTGGGAATCGATCTACAACGTTCTATGAACTTGGAGAACGAACTAGGAGGCTTCTGGACGGCTAGGGTACGTCTGGATTCGAAATAGAATGAATGCTTACGTTTTTCCACGAATTGGGTTGTATTTATAGGTTAGTATTGTTCATTCGTGCGACTGAACCATAAGTATGGTTCAGTCGTGCGATTGAACCATGTGATTGATTCATCCGCACGACTGAGTGTTCAGTTGTGCGACTGAGCCAATCTTATGTTACAATCATACGACTGATCCAGTCTCCTGGTTCAGTCGTGCGACTGAGTCATTTGCATGATGTTATTCATGCGTATGGTCCATTCGCATGGGCCATTCTCATGAGAACTTCATTTTGTTAAGTTTGAATGTATTAATTAATATAACATTATGTGTAACAATTCAAACAACCACAAACCTAATTAACCAATTCAATATAGACTCATTAATGAAATATTAAACATTATAAATCACAAACAACCAATATCATTTCATTAATCATTCCAAACATTACATCAGAATCAGACAAACAAGATCTATTACATTCATATCCTGATCTAGGTACATACATGTATCAACAAACTCCCCCTTGGACCTAGATCTCTCTAATGTCTTGTTTTCTTCATTACCTCCTCATATTTATTGTACTTATCCTCTTTTGTGACTCCTGCATGAATCTCAAATGCAAAACACAGTCTTATGACGTTCTGGAACTGGAGGGCTTGTACTATATCCTGCGTATCATAGAACAGTGGCCACTTGTATAGAGTGTAGACATCATTAGCTGACAAGTTGGTATATCCATTTGGCCCTCTTTGTTTAGGACTATGACCGCTTCTCCTGTCCTCCAATCGTAGTACCACCACTTAAAGTGTGGAGTGAAATCCTGTGGCATTTCCCTTAGAGGGATTCTTGACATCGTGCGCGGAGGACTCCACTTCAACACTATCTTTCGCTTTCCAGTAATGGCATCAACCTCAGACCTTCTGATGTACCTCGTAGGCTGTTGGGGTCTGAAGTTAACCCACCTGGTGTGGTACTCCTTCCTTAGGGCAGCCTCAAACCAGCCAGACATCTTTCTCGGGTCAGCATACAACAGCATCAGTTTGGCTAGCTGGTTGAGCTCAAAACCGGGTAGAGTCTTTAGATCATGTGAGAATCTAAAGTACTCTATGCCCTTCTCCCTCTTAACTGCATAGACGTTAAGGTCCTCAAAATATGCCCACGCTATAATCCTGCCCGACACCTTATGATGTTTCTTGACTCTGTAGAGTTTGGTGTAGGCGTCCTGTTTAGGTGCAGCGTGTTGGGCTCTAACTTCTTCAAAACAAGCACCCACTCAGCCTTTCGGATGTCAACATCATCGTTTGAGGCTTGGGCTGTTCCCTCTGTCTTCTCTGACTCCTGCTCCATTTTGTCTAACACCTCAAAAGTATCGCTAACAAGGGATTCACCCATATTGGGGACCACATTTCCCTCATTGTCAGCATACTGAGGGTAGTGCTCTGCAGTGACATCTTCTATCTCTATTTCATCAACATCGTTAAGCTCTTTGTCACTTGTAGAGTCGCACGTTGGAGCATCCTTTACAATCTCGTCGGGATTTAGCTTGAAGATCTCTGCTAGTTGCTCGTTTGATAGATCGTGAATTATTTCCCCTTCTTCAGGGGTATAACTCACCGACCTCCTTACGATCCCTTGCAGATCAAGAATCATAGTTAACTGATTCTTGACCTGCTGAAGAGGAGCAACATCGAACTCATCCCTTTGGTAGTTTGGATCTGTTTGATTTAAACATGCAACACATCAACCATTAGTAATAATCAAAACAGAAATGCATTAATGTGACATCCGTCACCTTATGGTCCGTCAATTAACGTGATTATCCGTTAACTATTCTTTGATCGGTCATTCCTCATCCTTATTTAACTCTTTATGTGGATATCTTGTGTGCTTTATTATCGTTGTGTGTGTGCATTCGTTATGACCATATGTTAACCCCAAAGACTTTTAAAACTTTCATTTTTGAAACCGCCAAATACATCATTTTTATATATATTAAACGTCACAAACAAAACCATTTCTTAAGTCATAATATCATTAAATGCACTTTTGCAATTAATATAAAACATCTAATAAAGTCGTTTTTCAACCGAACAAAATTTGGGAAAACTCGGGGGTTAAGTGCAGGGACTAAACTTGTAATTTTTCAAACTTGGGCTGGGTATATAAACCCCATACCAGCCCTAATTCACCATTTTCACCATCTTCTTCATCTCTTCACTCTCTACACACACATCTTCTTCATTCTAGCACCACATCCAACCCGTGTGGTCTCGTTTTCGTCGTCTAGACTTCATCTACAGCCTCATCTACTCATTTCTAGCAGGTAGATGACTTTGGTTGTCTCTTTCCTTGCCTTTTCACGGCTGTCCAAAACTAGGGTTTCGGGTGTTTGGGTTCAACCCGAACACACAAGGTCGTATGGGTGCGTGTGAGGTCTTTCTACTTGTGTTTCATGTTTGTGTATGTTTGTTGAGTGTTTCTGGAAGTCCTTGTGGTGTAAAACCCGCGTTTAGAGCAGCTCGGGGGCTGCTCAGCCCGACCACAGTCGCGATTCTGCAGTTCAGGCAACTGGGTCTGTCATGCGATTGAGCCGTGCGACTGAGTGAGTCGTGCGACTGAATCATGCGTCTGAGTCAATCGTGCAACTGAGTTGTGCGACTAGGCATGTCGTGCGACTGAGTCGTGCGACTGTGTTTGTATGCGATTGAGTCATGCGTGCGAATGATTGTATGCGATTGAGTCATGCGTATGAATGATTGTGCGATTGAGTCAGGTTACCGACTGAATGTATGCGATTGTGCGTGATTCGCACGACTGGAGTCCAATCGCACGAATGAAGGTTCAATCGTACGAAAGTAGCTAATTCGCACGATTGAAGGTTCATTCGTGCGTATGGAGGTTGAGTCGTGCGATTGGGTGTTGTGTGGTACGACTGAAAGCCAGTCATACGAATGAAGGTTCAATCGTACGAATGAAGTTGATTCGCACGATTGAGGGTTGATTCGTGCGAATGGAGGTTGAGTCGTGCGTCTGGTCTTGGCGTGCGACTGTAATTGTTGTGTTTGATTTCCTTTGTGCGTGGTGTGAGTATGACGTGTGATGTTGAGGTAACATTAACACAATAGCCATTGTTCGGCCACAAAGATTAAAGTCAACGCTAAAAAGGGCACAAATACTATTCTAAACAAATTAAACTAACGCCTTACAATTATCAACCGACTTATAACTATGGACACTCATTCAATACTTTCTCATTAACAACGAAACTTTTACTCAAATATCATCAATGATGGCGACAATGTCTTGTACTTGGATCTACATAAGGTCTAGTACGTGTGTCTGTTTGTGTGAGTTACACGCGGCCCAGCCGATACAACCCGAACCGACCAATCATTATTACGCGCTTACATCATATCATTAATGCTTACAATAACTGTCAATAGGTGTTTGACTGTTCATTTGCATTCAACATTTGGGATTACATTGATCATACATACTTACCACCTAACAAGTGAGTTTCGTGGCCCTTTTTTACGCTTATACAATATTTCAATCATTTACAACTTGGGGAAAAGTATGCTTACTCATTTTCAATGCTGTACAACTTACTTACATTTTACATACAAGGAATCAACGTGATACTGTGTTGCAAGTACTATTTGATACATGCTTGGGTCTGCTGTGTGGTTCTATCTTTGCACCTATTTAATTCCAGTGTGGGAACCCACGGTTAGGTATTGGTAGTACTACTGGGTTGACACCCCCACCCTTGTTTGATGGTATACTAGTTGGTACCATCAGTGGCCAGGAACAGGCCCTTGGGTGAATATATGCCGACAATTTCTTTGTGTACGTCGCTAGGTTTGGTTGCAAAGCTCATGTCATGTGATTTTACTTGTGTATATAACTGTATTCACGATATTCCATTACGCTTACTTATTACAGCATCACTTACATTTTATTACTTAAACCTGCGAGCTCAGCAACAATTATGTTGACCGGTTTAAGCATATCTTTTTAGGTGATCATGCAAGTCCAGGAATCTAGGTGTGCTTCCTTAATGGAGACCCTAGGATGCATTTTTGGGACATAACATATTTTGACAAACAATCTTTTTGAAAAATGTTGATATGTGTAAACAATTACAATCTTTTGAAACTTGTTCCCGGGTTGTGGGAATTTATATTACAATTTCATCTTATTTGGTTATTTGAATCATTATCATGTTTATGCTTATGGCTATGTTGTCGTGAACATTGACTAAACATGACACAAGTCCCCTTGTTGTCGGGTGTCGTCATGACACGCTTGTCATCATGTATTTATATTGCATCTCTACCGCTTATCATGTGTTATGACGATCCCGATCTCGTGACATCCCCGTGTTTCCGCTTTTAGCGGGGGTGTGACAATTAATCTTAATATAAACATCGAATACATAGGTTTAAATACATGATTCAAATACAAAAGTAATCAAATACATAGACATCTAATCATTACTTTTGTCTTGGATCATTGGGTCATCACTTGGTGGAGCAGAGGAGGAAGCTTGTTGGTCTTGTTTATTCTTGGACCTCCTTTCCTGACCTTGAGCAGAGGCAGATGCAGCTGCATCTCCTCCTTCTTCATCATCATCCTCATTCCTCTCCTCTGTCCTTTCTTCCTCAATCTCTTCATCATCCTCAGTCTCATCATCATCATCATCATCATCATCATCATCACCATCATCTCCGTCTCTCTCTTTAATCTTCAGTGGCTCCTCTTTAGATCCCTTTAGCTTTAGCATGATTGTCTTCATAGCCTCCTCCAACTCCTCAATCCGTTTAGCAGATGTGACACTGTGCTCTTGGAGTTGGGAGATCCCGTGGCTCTGAGCAGCCATTTGTTGGGTCTGCTCCTCTATCAACCGTGCCTGCTCTGAGATCTGGTGGGACTGCGCTGCAGTAAGATCTGTCAGATGACGTATCTGCGCTCTCCTCATCAGCAGCTAACAAACGCATAACCATCCGGTTTAGCGCTGAAAGCTGTTCCTCTACCCCAATTGGAGGTAGAGGTGATCCATATGTATGTGAGGGATGTGAAGAGGGTCCCGCTTGGTGCCTAGTGGTGGTGGTGGTGGCTGTAGTGAAGATGGGGTTGGGTTTGTGAGGTAGTGGAGGTGATGTAGGAGTGAAAGATATGGTGGTGGTTGGCTTTTGTACAGTGGTGGGAGGTATGGTGGTGGTAGTGGTAGCTGTGGTGGCTGTGGTGGTGGATGGTGTGGCTGTAGAGGTGGTAGTGGTGGTGGTAGATGTAGTGGCTGTGGTGGTAACGAAGGTGAGTCATCTCTTCTTCTTCTTCTCGCCGTGGGGCTGAGCCATCCTTTTCCTCCTCGATCCAGTCGAGGTGGATGCTCCCCCTAGAACACGACTAGCTGACTCAGGGGCATAGCAGGGATCTGCAGTAGTCTGTCCCGAATCCCTGGGGCGTTCACCAACCGCCCGGAGTCCATACTCTGTGGGAACAACCTTGCTTCTCACAGTCCTCGTCAAGGGCTCCTCGTCAGACTCGTCTTCCTCCTCACCAGGTATGAAGTCCTGGTGGAATCCAGCAAACTCAGCTATGTCACCAGTTGGGGGAGATACTGGAGGTATAACATCTGAAGCTGTGCCCCTCGGTGGAATAGGCATATCATCTCCAGCATCCCCACTGTCATCATCATCCGAGTCATGAGTGGGTAGAGCAATCTGCTCCACATCAGAATCGCTATCGTCATGGCGCCACTTCCTCTTGGCTGGCACCACGTAATCCTCCCGGGCCAAATGCCCAAACAATCTCCTGATAGGGGGTTTCACCTGCTTCCCCCTGTATACCTTCATCCTCCCCAATGTGGTGTCATCCATCACCTCGAGAACAACCGCATCATCCTTCTCCTTTGGCAGAGAGGGGAGCTTCTGATCTATGATCATCTGCATAAACCTCGGGTACATACAGAAGCCCTCCTTCCCTTTCCCCTCGATGTTCTCCACCAGAAGGTGAAGATCATCTTGGAGAAGCTGAACGGGTGGTTCAGCACCAACGCAACATATGCGTTCTGTATCTGGTCGGATAGCTCATCAAAACCTCCCTTCCTGGAAGCAATACACTTAAGCAGCACGTGCGCAAGATACTTAAACTGGGGACAAAGGTTACTCTTGTTGAGTACCCCAGCATTGATGTCCCCAGAGTACTTGGCTCTAAGAAAGCATCCTCTGACGGTGAGGGGGTGTAATCTAGTCGGACAATCAGCGTCATCCCCCAACTGTAACACAATCCTTAGGTCCTCCTCTGTAACAGCTATAGCCTCTCCAAAGATGGTACTTCTGATGCAGTGAGGCTCAGAGGATCTATCAACTGTAGCGCCTTCCCAGAAGGCCTGCTGAATGGACCGATAAGGAGTACAAGGAGTAGATATGGCGTGTGCAATCCTTGACCTCAGTAGAAATGTGATGATGCCCGAGAAATCAGCAGCGTTTCTGGATGTCAAATCCAGATGAGCACATATATTGTGCTTCGTGCTCATAGTCCATCGACTCGCCATCTGTTACACAAACATAGTAAACGTTAGTACCATTTGCTAAGAAAGTCATGAAACACTTGGACTTGAAGAAAAATCTTTCTGTCATGCGATTGAGGTTGTGCGACTGAGATCAGTCGTGCAACTGAATAATGCGACTGGGGTTCAGTCGTGCGAATGACCCCATACGTACGACTGAGTGTGCGACTGGGTTCATCCGTATGTAACCTCATGCGGTTACACCAGTCGTGCGACTGAACTCATATGCATGGTTCAGTCGTGCGATTAAGCAGTTCGCACCCTTCAGTCGTGCGAGTGAAGTTCATCAACCTGTCCATTCGCATGATGTACTGACTATTCAATTCAAATTCACATTTTTGCCAATTTTGAGTTTTAGACATCGTTATCTGGTTCATTTGACTCGCGATACATTCTTATAACACCTAACATCTTTAATTTCTTTTGTTTGAGTCATTTAGTTAGGTTATTTAGTCACTTAAGTCTCGGTTCTTTTGCGAGTCCGAATGTACTGATTTTGCGTCAAATTGAAAGTTATGGGAGTGCTTCTTCACCGCAAATTACCTGTAGAGTCGATGTATATGGTCAGTAATCAAGAAACGGGGGTTTTTAGAGATCAAATGAAATTTGGGCAGAGTGACGTTAAGTCGTGCGATTTAGGGTTAATTTGAGGGTGGTGAGTGTCTGCGACCGACTCTCCCTGTATTTATACTAACCCTAGATTCAATCGTGCGACTGAGCACATACGCACCTTTCAGTCGTGCGAGTGGGACTCAGTCGTGCGATTGGTTCAGTCGCCCTTCTTCAGTCGTCCGACTGGATCTCAGTCGTGCGACTGACTCACTCGTTCGCCCTTAAGCATCCGACTGGGCCAATCGTATGGGCCATTCGGTTGGATGGTCCATACTCATGGTCCATTCGTACGAATGGCTCCCATTCGTATGATTAGTCCATACGTATGGTCCATTCGTGCGAATGGGTCATACTTATTAATTTTTCTGCCATTTTGAACATTTAACATTTAAACCCCTTTTAATTGTTGAAATTAACATTATGAGCATTTGATCATCTCAGACATGATCATTTTAACTTGAAAACTTGTGATCACCTCAGACGTGATCCTTTTAAGCAATTTAGTCACCTCAGACGTGACTCTTTTAAACACTTTGTCACCTCAGACGTGACTCTTTTAAACTTTGAAAACACATGTGGTCATCTCAGACATGACCCTTTTAGTGAGTTGATCCCATACTGACTTTCATGATGTAGTCCGACAAACAAACCAACTAAAATGACTAAGTAGATTAGAAAATTAAACTAAAGTACAAAAATTAAACTTGTTTTTGACTTTTTGTGAGAGATAAATCCTAAGATAGACATCTACTGGATTTGGTTCCAGTATAGGCAGCTTCAACTTAGATTGACCACACCTGGACCAATTCAATTTTGGAATCATACAGGCAAGTCAAATCATTTGGGACTTGTTATCAAAACCTTTTGATGCTCAATTCTTGGTTTTCATCCAGAGTCGTTAGCAAATTTAGGAAATCATACTGGTACTATTAGATTCCCACATTGATTTGAACTTTCAAGAATTACAGCCACAATGATTGTCAGTATATTTGTCCTCTTAAATCCATACACAGACTTTAGACACAAACTGGTGATAGTTTTAGGTTTAATTATTTCAACTAACATTTGTGGATCCCACACTTATATGGTAATCAACATTCCTCAGGAGCTTTTGAGCAGTCTACGGGTATTTTACAAGAAGAGACTATTCTTAGAGCTTTCAAAGAGAAGCCAATCCTCAGGTCAGTGCCATCGCACAGCAGAGAGGCGGCAAACAACAATGAATTCTAGAATATCTAGGTTATGCTTATCCTCAGGTCAGTGCCATCGCACAGCAGAGAGGCACACAACCTATCTTCTTGTTAGAGCAGCTTAATTTATCTTTTGCACAAAATGCACCAACAACAAAAGTCATTAGCTTGATAGCATTTGTCTTTCATTTTTTTCGTGCTTTGCTCTATTTATGGTCATCCGCACACATTTGGGGCATTTACATGCTCATTACCCCTTATTGGAATATTGTTGATTGTGTTAACCAGTGATAAGATGGGAGCCCACAGTCAGTTGAACAACTTAGTTTGATCTTGAGATTACCTGTAAGGATTCCTGAAGTCTGATGCAACCCAAAACAGCCTAAGTGTCTCAGCAACATGCACTAAGTACTGAAGTGAAAAATGCTTCGGAAGTTTTACACAAAGCATTAGAAAATACTCTAAGTGTAAAATCTTCCGAAGCCAAGACCAATATCTTCCTGTTAGGACCTAGTATTTGAACGAAATACCTAGTGATTAGTGTGTTAAACCAACTCAAATAGTGCGGAATCCTATTTGATTGGCGATCCAATCAGTGAGAACACACGATGAATCAATCAAGAATTGAAATCAACGTCAGAAATCGATTAGGAATCGATCTGATGTGTTCTGTGAACTTGGAGAACGATTTGGGAGGCTTCTGGACGGCTAGGGTACGTCTGGAATCGTAATGGGATGAATGCTTACGTTTTTCCACGAATTGGGTCTATTTATAGGTTAGTATTGTTCAATCGTGCGACTGGGCCATAAGTATGGTTCAGTCGTGCGATTGAACCATGCGGTTGATTCATCCGCACGACTGAGTGTTCAGTCGTGCGATTGAGTCAATCTTATGTGTCAATCATACGACTGATCCAGTCTCCTGGTTCAGTCGTGCGATTGAGTCAATCGTATGAAGTTATTCATGCGTGTGGTCCATTCGCATGGGCCATTCGCATGAGAACTTCATTAAGTTAACTTTGAATGTTTTAATTAATATAACATAATGTGCAATCATTCAAACAATCATAAACCCAATCAATTCAATCACGACTCATTAATGAAATATTAAACATCACAAGTAACAAACAATTCATATCATTTCATTAATCTATACTATTACATCATAATCAGACAGACAAGATTTATTACATTACAACTCATGATCTAGGGACATACATGCATCAACAAACTCCCCCTTGGACCTAGATCTATCTAATCTCTTGTCTTCTGCATCACCTCCTTATACTTCTTGTACTTCTCCTCTTTAGTGACTCCTGCGTGAATCTCAAACGCAAAGCAAAGTCGTATAACGTTTTGGAACTGGAGGGCTTGTACAATGTCTTGTGTGTCATAGAACAGTGGCCACTTGTATAATGTATAGACATCATTAGCAGACAAGTTGGTTAGCCACATCGGGTCGAATACCCTGATAGTATCCATTTGGCCCTCTTTATTCAGAACTATGACAGCTTCAGCAGTTCTCCAATCATAGTACCACCATTTGAAGTGTGGAGTGAAGTCCTGTGGCATTTCCCTGAGAGGGATTCTCGACATAGTGCGCGGAGGACTCCACTTCAGCACAATCTGGGCTTGCCAGTAATGGCATCAACCTCAGACCTTCTTATATACCTCGTAGGCTGTTGTGGTCTGAAGTTAACCCATCTGGTGTGGTACTCCTTCTTCAGGGCAGCCTCAAACCAGCCTGACATCTTTCTTGGGTCAGCATACAGCAGCTTTAGCTTAGCCAGCTGGTTGAGCTCAAAACCAGGTAGAGTCTTCAGATCATGTGGGAACCTGAAGTACTCTATGCCCTGCTCCCTCTTAACTGCATACGCGTTAAGGTCATCAAAATAAGCCCATGAGATAATCCTGCCTGACACCTTATGGTGTTTCTTGACTCTGTAGAGCTTGGTGTAGGCATCTTTCTTTGGTGCAGCACGCTGGGCTCTTACTTCTTCAAAACAGGCAGCCCACTCAGCCTTGCGAATGTCTACGTCATCATTGGAGGCTTGGGCTGTTCCTTCAGTCTTTTCAGTTTCCTGCTCCATCTTGTCTAGTACCTCAAACGTATCACTGACTAGGGACTCACCAGAATTGGGGACCACATTACCCTCGGTGTCAGCATACTGAGGGTACTCTTCTGCAGTAATATCTTCAACCTCAACTTCATCAACGTCATTTAGTTCTTCATCACTGGTTGAATCAACTGTTGGAGCATCCTTGACTATTTCATCAGGATTGAGTCTGAACATCTCTGCCAGTTGCTCATCAGATAGGTCATGAATTATTTCCCCTTCTTCAGGGGTATAACTCACAGACCTTCTTACAATCCCTTGCAGATCAAGAATCATGGTTAATTGAGTCTTGACCATTTGAAGGGGAGCAAAGTCAAACTCATCCCTTTGAAAGTTTGGATCTGTTTGATTAAACATTCAACACATAAACCATTAGTAAGTAATCAAACAGAATTATATCAACTTAATATATAAACATTCAACACACTTGTTTTTCATTACATGATTCAAATACAAAATAAATAAATACATAAGACATCTAATCTGTACTTTTGTCTTGAATCATGGCGTGTCGCTCGGAGGAGCAGAAGTGGTGGATGACTGGTCCTGTCGATGCTTAGATCTTCGTTCTTGACCTGAAGCAGAGGCCGATGCAGCCGCATCCCCTCCTTCTGCTTCGTCATCATCATCTCTACCTTCTGTCCTGTCTTCCTCAGTCTCTTCCTCATCATCATCATCTTCCTCATCATCATCATCATCTTCATCATCACCATCTCCATCATCCCCGTCACCCTCCTTTAGCTTCAAGGGCTCATCCTTCGACCCCTTTAACCTCAGCATAATCGTCTTGTTGGTCGTCTCCAACTCCTCTATACGTTTGACGGACTGGGCCTGCTGGTCCTGGAGTTGGGACACCTCGACTCTCTGTGCATCGATTAGCTGGTTCTGCTGGTCTATCACCCGAGCCTGCTCTGCCATCTGCTGAGACTGGGCAGCAGTCAGGTCGGTCAGCTGGCGGATCTGCGCCGCCTTCTCCTCATCTGCAGCAAGCAGGCGCATCACCATACGGTTAAGCGCTGAGAGCTGCTCCTCTACCCCGATGTGAGGTAGAGTAGATCCATAAACATGTGGTGGCTGGGCTGAGGGTCCAGCATGATGTGAGGTGGTGGTGGTAGTGGCAGTGGTGAATATGGGTCGGTAGGCTGGTGCTGGTGATGTAGGTGTGAATGGTAAGGTGGTGGATGGGAAGGATACAGTGGTGGTAGGTAAGGTGGTGGATGTGGTAGTGGGAGTAGTGGTTGGTGGTGGGTGGTGATGGGTGGTATGTCAGAGGTGGTGGTAGTGGTGGCTGTGGTGGTGGAAGTAGTGGCAGCAGTGGTAACGAAGGTCAGGCGACGCTTCTTCTTCTTCAATCCATGGGGTTGAGCCATCCGCTTCCTCCTAGTCCCGGTGGAAGTGGAT
Organism: Flaveria ramosissima; assembly: GCA_025215565.1. Classification (NCBI taxonomy): domain Eukaryota; kingdom Viridiplantae; phylum Streptophyta; class Magnoliopsida; order Asterales; family Asteraceae; genus Flaveria; species Flaveria ramosissima. The sequence continues at coordinate 13,979,189 of CM046039.1, forward strand.
GCTCCCCCTGCAGCTCTGCCCACTGAACCCGGAACATAGTTCGGGTCAGTCTCTCTCTCTGAGGAGTCCCGAGGGTGTTCACCAACCACCCTAAGCCCGTGTTCTGTGGGAACAACTTTGCTTCCCACAGTCCTAGTGAGGGGCTCCTCATCTGACTCCTCCTCCTCTTGATCCCAGCTACAAACTCCTGATGGAAACCGGCCATCTCAGCAACCTCTCCGGCAGTGGCAGACCCCGGGGGAATAACGTCTGAATCAGTGCCTCTAGGTGGAGCAGGCATATCATCCCCGGCGTCGCCGCTATCATCATCATCAGAGTCCATATCTGGTAGAAGTAACCTCTCATCGTCGGAGTCGCTGTCATCATGACGCCATTTGCGTCTACCAGGTGGCCACATACTGCTCGTTGGCCAGGTGGCCAATCAGTCTCTTCACTTGGGGCTTTACTTGCTTCCCCCTGTACACTCTCATCCTGCCAGAGTGGTATCATCCATAATCTCCAAGCCACAGCGTCATGACTCTCCTTGGGCAACTGTGGCAGCTTCTCGTTGAAGACGAGCTGTAAGAATCTGGGGTACATACAAAACCCCTCTTTACCCTTGGCCTCCAAGTTCTCCACCAAATAGGAGAATATCATGCTGGAAAAACTGAAGGGGTGGTTCAGAACCAGTGCCACGTAGGCATTTTGAATCTGGTCTGAGGGTCGTCAAACCCACCCCTCCTCGATGCCACACTTGAGGATCACGTGTGCTAAGTACTTATACTGGGGGCTCAGGTTGCTCTTGTTGAGCACACCTGAGTTGATGTCCCCAGCGTACTTTATCCTCAAGAAGCATCCTCTCACTGTCAACGGATGTAGTCTAGTAGGATGATCAGTGTCGTCCCCAAACTCTAGGACCCTCTGAAAGTCGGCAGCAGAGATCTCAATATCATGCCCTAATATGGAGCTCCTAATGCAGTACGGCTCACGGGAGCGGTCCACCGAGGCATTCTCCCAGAAAGCCCGATGGAGTGATCTATATGGCGTGCAAGGCGTAGAGATAGCCTTATGAATCCGGGACCGTCTCAGAAAGGCTATAATGTCCGTAAACTCGGCCCCGTTCCTGGTGGTGTGATCCAAATGAGCACAGATGTTGTGCTTTGGATTTATGGACCACCTTTCTGCCATTTTCCTGAAACACACAAGACATAGAACGATTAGCACATAAGACATGAAAATTCTGTTCTAAGTGTAAAGTTGAAAATCATTCTGATTCATTCGTGCGAATGAATTATGCGACTGAAGTCAGTCGTCTGGTCTTTCATACGACTGAACTCATTCTGGTCATTGTGACATGCGATTGGGTTCAGTCTGCTGACTGAGTCTGCGAATGGTTCAGTCGGCCGACTGAGCTCAATCGTATGGTTCATTCGGCCGAATGACCCAATCGCAAGATTCAATCGTGCGATTGAAGTTCATCCGGACGACCAGTCGCTGTCTCAGTTGTTCAGTCGCCAATCGTTCGAAACTTCAACAACTAAGTCTTTTAACCCAATTAACCGGTTCATTAGACTCGCATTCTCGTTACTAATAACCTATTTGACTTAATTTTAACGTTTTGCTTAGTTTAATAGGTTATTAGGGCTTTCTTGTCTCGGTTCAAGTTTCACAGTCGAATATTCCAAATTAGGGTTCCAATCTTCTGTTTTTGATGAAATAAGACTTCAAACTACCTGTATGATGAATGGCGAACGTCAGTGAATCACAATCAACGGTAAAACTAGGGCAAATAAAATTTTGGCAGCGTAACGGTAAGGAGTGCGATTTAGGGGCGATTTGGGAGTGATGAATGAAATGCGATCGACAGAGCCCTTTAAATACTGAAGCTGGGCTCAGTCGGCCGACTGGCCTCAGTCGCCCGTTCATTCGGGCGACTCAAGCTCAATCGTACGATTGGCCCAACCAGTCGCATGCAGCTGACCGACTGAGATTCAGTCGGTCGACTGGCTCAGTCGTGCCTTTCATTCGCATGTTCAGTTGACCAATGAGTTTCAATCGGTCGACTGACTCATTCGCCCTCTTCCAATCGGTCGAATGGGCTATTCTGTGAGCCATTCGTGCGAGTGGAAGCCATTCGCATGGTTGGTCCATTCTCATGGTCCAATCGTGCGAATGGGTCACACTTAGTTAATTTTTCTGCCATTTTTACCAATTTACTTTTAAACTCTTTTAGATTAATTAAATTAACGTTATGAGCCTTTGATCATCTCAGACATGATCCTTTTATCTTGAAAACACTTTGATCACCTCAGACGTGATCCTTTTAAACACTTTAGTCACCTCAGACGTGACCCTTTTAAAAAACACTTTGTCACCTCAGACGTGACTATTTTAACTTTCAAAGCACATATGGTCATCTCAGACATGACCCTTTTAGTGAGTTGATTCCTTCTGATTTTCCTGATGTAGCCCGACACACGACTAAATTAAAATTAAAACAACTAACTAATTTAAGAACTTAAACAAATTACATAAACAGACATATTTTTGGCTTTTTGTGAGAGATAAATCCAGAGATTGATATCTACGGGATTTGGTTCGGGAGTAGATAGCTTCAACTTAGATTGATCATATCTGGACCAATTCAATTTTGGAATCATACAGGCAAGTCAAATCATTTGGGACTAGTTATTAAAACTTTTGATGCTCAAATTCTCGGTGTTCATCCAGAGTCGTTAGCAACTTAAGGAAATCATACTGAAACTCTTAGATTTTCACATTGATTTGAACCTTTGAGAATGTAGCCACAATGATTGTCAGTATGTTTGTCCACTTAAATCCATACACAGACTTTTGACACAGACTGGTGACTTATTTAGGTTTAATTATTTCAACTAACATTTGTGGATCCCACACTTATATGGTAATCAACATTCCTCAGGAGCTTTTGAGCGGTCTACGGGTATTATTACAAGAAGAGACTATTCTTAGAGCTTTCAAAGAGAAGCCTGTCCTCAGGTCAGTGCCATCGCACAGCAGAGAGGCGGCAAACAACAATGAATTCTAGAATATCTAGGTTATGCTTATCCTCAGGTCAGTGCCATCGCACAGCAGAGAGGCACACAACCTATCTCCTTGTTAGAGCAGCTTATTTTATTTTACACAAAATGCACCAACAACATAAGTCATTAGCTTTATTGCATTTGTCTTTCATTTTTTTCTTGCTTTGCTCTAATTATGGTCATCCGCACACATTTGTGGCGTTTAATTGCTCATTACCCCTTATTGGAATATTGTTGATTGTGTTAACCAGTGATAAGATGGAAGCCCACAGTCAGTTGAACAACTTAGTTTGATCTTGAGATCACCAATCAGGTCTAATTGTCTATTGTGTTGAATCTACCAACATATCATTTGTGGTCTAGCAGCCTCTAAGTCTACTTTCTTTGTGTCACCTTAGGAGTTGCCAGTTTTCTATCATCTTCCCTTTTTATTGCTTAGACTACACAGACTTATACTTTGAACTTTTGCATCTTTCCAAAACTTAAATTTTTAAAGTCCCTCTTGATTTGTTCCTGTGTACTATCATTTTCCAAAGGTATTGAATCGGTATCACAGACACAATCTACCTTATTTCAGCTAGTTACTCCTTCTCCCTCATTTTTTTTTTTTTAATGTTAACTTGCTGACATATTCTCCCCCTAAAATACTAAAATCATTTCTGGTTTAATTATTTTAGGATTTTAATAACAGCAAAATAACATGAGTTTAAATAAAATAAAATAGACAAATAAAATAAAATAAAATAAACTTTAACTAAACTACATCGGACTACACATTATCATCATCAGGAATTACCTCACTTTTCTTTTTAACGCCGTTGACCTCTAGCAAATATTGAAAACGTGGTTTATCAAAGGCTTTAGTATAGAGGTCAGCGCGTTGAAAATCAGTATTAATTTTAACCACATCAATTAAGTTCTTTTCAAAGCAATCTCTTATGAAATGGTATTTAATACCGATGTGTTTGGTCTTAGGATGTTGAACCGGATTTTTAGTTACTGCAATTGCAGCAGAGTTATCAACAAAAATAGGAGTAGATGAGAATTTTAAACCGTAATCCCGCATTTGCTGTTGAATCCAGATGATTTGTGAACAGCAACTTGCAGCAGCAACATATTCGGCTTCACAGGTTGACAATGCAACCGATGTCTGCTTCTTACACTGCCAGGTAACTAATCTTCTCCCAAAGAATTGACACCCGCTGATGTAGACTTGTAGTTCATCTTGCAGCCCCCGTAATCCGAGTCACTATACGCGGTAAGCTCAAAGTCATCATCATGAGGATACCACAATCCAAGTGTGGGTGTACCCTTCAGATAACGAAAAATCCTCTTGACCCCGATCAGATGGTTGACCTTTGGTTTAGCCTGATATCTAGAACATAGACATGTAGCATACATAATATCAGGTCTTGAGGCAGTGAGATACATGAGGGATCCAATCATTCCTCGGTACATAGTGGCATCTACTAGATCTCCATTCTCATCAGGTGCTATATCATGATTCGTAGCAAGTGGAGTCCCAGCAGCAGAAGCATTCTCCATGTCAAAGCGACTGAGAATGTCTCCTACATACTTGGTCTGATGTAGAAAGATTCCATTAGGTGTTTGATCCACCTGTAACCCGAGAAAGAACTTCATCTCCCCATAGCACTCATCTCAAACTCTTTCTTCATCACTGCTTCAAACTCTTTACATAACTCTTCGTTCTTTGACCCGAAGATTATGTCATCAACATATATCTGTACAAGCAGTAGGTCGCCATCCTTTTCTTTAATAAACAGTGTACAGTCAATGACTCCCCTGCGAAAGCCGTGTTTCACAAGATGAGTCGAGAGTTTCTCATACCAAGCTCGAGGAGCTTGATGAAGCCCATATAAAGCTTTGTCGAGCTTGTAAACTCTATCCCGATGATAAGGATCTTCAAATCCCTCGGGTTGACTTACATAGACTGTTTCCCTGATTTCCCCATGAAGGAATGCACTCTTCACATCTAATTGGTAGACTTTAATCTTCATGTACGATGCATAGGCAAGGAAGATACGAATAGCTTCCATCCTTGCCACGGGTGCAAACACCTCATTATAGTCAATCCCCTCGACTTGGCGAAAACCTTGAACCACCAGTCGAGCTTTGTTCCTGATAATGACTCCTTGGTCATCCTTCTTGCATTTTAGTACCCATTTGGTGCCAATGACTTTAGCACCTTTAGGTCTATCAACCAGAGTCCATACACCTAACTTCTTAAATGCAGAAGTTCTTCTTGCATGGCACTCACCCACGCCTCATCATTTAGTGCCTCACTGACATATTTTGGCTCAACCTGCGAGACAAACATCGATAAGCACCATCATGAATGTAACCTTTCTCCATAACCGAGGCGTAATCAGCTGAGTATAGCTGATTTCGGGTTTGTACTCCTGATCTGACATCCCCAATAACATTGTCAAGGGGATGATAGACGTTTAGTCGTGATCCTGGAGTAGTAGGAACAGCCACCTCAGAACCGAGATTATGAACATTTGTTCTGCATCTGAGGTAGTTGGAGTTTGAGGTTCCGAAGTCGAAGGAGCATCACTCGTAGATGCTTGTGGACTTTCAGGAACTGGAACCTGTTCCTCCTGACTGTTCTGGTCATCTGCTTCAGTTTCATCTTCAGAGGAGGAGTCACTGTCATCGACTACTCCCCCTGACTGAGTAGATGATTCTCCCTGTGTGCTAGATGGTGTATTCAGAATATCATACATCATCCTAGTAGCTAACTCATCATCCGAGGGAGAGAGAGGTATGTTGAAGGACTTGAAGAATCCATCATAATCGAAGAAGTATGCAGGTCCTTTGCCTGTAGGTGGTGTGGTATATCTCTGAACGTCGACATTACACCACACTTCTACAAGACCCGTTGAGTTATTGTAAACTCGCTTGTTCGGTATGTTGTATCCTAGAAAAATTCCTTCATCTGCCTTCTCGCTGAATTTTCCTTCTTGTGTCTTCTTCAGAAGTGTACACGGCGCGCCAAAAGGTTCAAGATACTCCAAATTTGGTTTGCGTCTTTGTAGTAGCTCATAACATGTCTTTCCGTGGCGCTTGACTATTAGGACTCGATTCAGTGTATAACATGCATTTGCCACTGCCTCATTCCAGAATTGGATAGGCAGTTTCGAGTCAGCCAGCATAGTCCGTGCAGTCTCTATCAAGCTTCTGTTCTTTCTCTCAGCAACACCATTCATCTGAGGCGTGTAGGCAGAAGTGAATTGATGAACAATTCCCTTTTCCTTGCAGTATGCCTCCATCCATTGATTCTTGAATTCTGTCCCGTTGTCTGAGCGTACTTGTCTAACTTTAGCTTGTAGAGAGATTCCAGTGTGGTTACTAATTCCTTGAATGACTCAAATGTTTCTGATTTGGATTTCAGAAACATTACCCAAGTGAACCTTGAGTAGTCATCAGTGACCACAAAACAGTACAAATCGCCTGCAATGCTCCTTGTACTGACTGGACCAAACAGATCCATGTGAAGAAGTTCAAGAGGAAGTTCTATTGAATGAACTTTCTTTTCCTTATGAGACTTCTTTGTCTGTTTGCCTTTCTTGCAAGCTACACAAAAGTCAGGAAGTTGGAAGTTCTTGACATTTACTCCTCTCACTAAATCCTTCTGAATCAAATGATTCATCTTCCTTTGACTAATGTGTCCCATTCTCCTATGCCAGGAGATTGAGTCCTTCTCAGTAGCTTTAGATAGAAAGCACTGAACCTCATGATCCGTTGTAGCAGCTGTTGACAGATCCAAGACATAAAGGTCTTTATATCTTGAAGCAGTCATCAGAACTTGGTCCTCTGGGATCATGTAGTCTTTCTTCAGCACGTAACACTTCTTGTTGTCGAAGATGACTTTAAATCCTTTATCGCAGATTTGGGAAACAGAAAAGTAAGTTATTCTGAAGTTGTTGAACGTAGTTCACCTTATCAAACTTAACTTTCTGATTTCCCACTTCTCCCTGTGCTGTGATGTATCCTCCCTTGTTTCCTGCAAAGGAAACATGCCCTCCTTTTATTTGTTTGACGTTTGATAAAAGGGCTCTATTTCCTGTCATGTGCCTGGATGCTCCGCTGTCTATAATCCACGTGTTAGTCTCAGCGCTATATCGAACACCCTGCACATACAAAGTAAATGATTAGTAGTTAGGTTAGGAACCCAAGCCTTTACTGTCTTGGGTTTCCCAGAGGCATCACACATCATAAACTCTACCCATTGACCCTTAGAGGGTGAGGGTAGCTCAGGTTCCTTCTTGTCATCAGTATCAGACACGCAGGATGACTTCTCTTTCCATAAGCCAGATTTGTGCAATGCCTGTTTATGATAAACAGTCGTCTGGCTTACAGGTTGGACTTTAGGTTCACTAGATCTTCTAGGTGGAGTTAGAGAACTCCTCTTAGAAGACCTAGGTCTAGAGTCCTGAAGATCAATCTTCTTCCTAGGTGTCTGATAGAAAGGACAATAGGAAGCAATGTGTCCACATTCTCCACAGTTGTAGCTGTAGCATGACTGCTATCAACTTTATAAGTAGACTTTCTTTGTGGAGAAGTGCGTGACACTCTAGTAACATCAATCACTTTAGGTTTTGACTCTTGTATGTTTGATGTTTTCTCTGGTTTAACAAATTAACTGTTTTAACCTGTTTAACATGTTCACTTTTTGGTTAACTGGTTTTTGACTTGAAGCATGTGAAAAATTAACGTTTGAAGTCCTTTTAGGTTCTGATTTGACTCTGTTTGACCCTGACTTTAAGTTAACTTTTTCAAATTCATTTTCCAGATTAACACAAGGCAATTTACCCTTTGCCTTTGAAGTGGCCTCCTTTTGTTTCTGTCCAGATTCAGTAGATGAACATGATGTGTCTGGATCAGTAACAAGAGGAGTAGTCACCACATGATCCTTGATGGGGTTGTTGTTTACTGGTCTAGACTTAGTGTTCATCAAGGTCTCAGGTGGTGGTGGAACCACTTTGTAGCCTAATCCCTCCCCGTTATTCCTTTCTCTCACTAAGTGTTGAACTATGTGTGAAGAACTAGTCCAACTGTGCAGTTTCTGTTTTAATGAATTAACTTCTACTTCTAGAACTGCCTTTTGCTTCTTAGTGTCCTCTAGGGAGTTTAGATAGTACCTAATGTCATTTGCTTGGTTAAAGGCAACTACTTCGGTTTCCCTAAGCTGTTTAGTCAATAGGTCTATCTTTTCTTTATAACTATGCTCATTTTGTTTTAGAACTCTATTAGCCTCAGTGCACAGTTGTAAATCTTTTACTAAGTTATCATTGTGATCTAATAACCTAGCAAATTTTTCATCAATGCTATTCCTAAACATATCACAATCAGAACAAGCATGATTATTAAACATTTGGTCAGTTGTACTTACCTGTGTTGGTTCAGAAGAGTTAGCCATCAACGCAGCATCAGACGTCTCTGGTTCTGGTGATTCTGACTTTTCTGTCTCTGACGTGGAAGTCTCCTCCTTTGGCTTGTAACTGACCTCGGCTGCAGTTGTTTCTTCACTATGTGACATTGCTATCTCAACTGCTAGATCACCTTCACTCGCAGAATCATCATCAATATCTTCAACACTGGCAATGTTAGATTCTCCTGGTGAGACAAACCTAAAACTCCAATCCTGTCCTTCATCATCATGAGCAGTCAAGGCTTTTGGATCCTTGTTTGATGAAGTAGAACTGGAGGCTTGCTTGTCTTGGCGAGTAAAGGACGAGAACGGGTTCCCATTACCCGTCTTCTTTGGCTTGACACTCTCTTGAAGTGCCCCTTCTCTCCACAGTTGAAGCAGGTCACTTTGCTCTTGTCAAAGCCAAATGTGGTATCCTTAGTAGCTATCAAGTTCTGTCCTGTCTTCTTAACAAACTTCTTCGCCCTTCGGACAGCGCTAGCTAAGGCCCACATTATATCCATCCTCTCAAGCTCCATTTCGTCCACCTGCTCGTAGTCCTCATCTGCCAGATGGCAGTTTCCAATCTTCCCGGCAACAAGTCCATCATATGAATGAACCACTGCTGCTAAAAGATCCATATGCTCTCGAGCTACTTCTACGGTCACATTACCGAGGTTCTCGGTCTTCAGTTTGGTAGCACTTGCTTCTGATCCAATATAGTGGGTACATGACGACCCTGACGTGTCTGATCCAGAAGGAGAAGCATGTGAAGGACCTGACGAGCTAGACACAAATGCAGTCTGGAGAGGTGCTCCAGATGTCTTAGCTTGAGGCGTGGCGTTGTATAAAGCTGGATTTTGTGTGTACGAAGACTTCTGAGCTCTATACTTCATCCTTAGTGCTTCTTCTCGCAACTTGAGAATGAAGTCATTTATATCCAGCTTTATAAGCATTTCATTCTGTCTAAGGTTAGACACGAATGAAGCCCACTTATCAGGCAATCCGTCTGCGAAGTTGTTACTCTTTCTCTTCCATAGTCGTTTCCACTCCATGTGTATGCAATTCGCTCATCAAGTGGTAGAATCTGTCTATGACTTCGTCTAAACTCTCATTACCAATCGATGAGAAGTTATCGAATTCCTTCTTTAACTCCTTTGCCTTGATTGCCTTCAATGACGCATTCCCATCATATCTCTTCTCTAGCTCATCCCACAGTTTCTTGGACTGCTTGTTCTCTGAATACTGGTGGAATATGTCTTTGGGGATAGACTGAGTGATCAATGCATAAACCCTTTTCTCTGCATTGTACTTTACTTTCTGTGCGTCTGTCATCCCACTTAACGTTAAATTAACTCCATCAGCTCCCACCGGTGTACTATAACCGATCTCAATAGCTTCCCACAGATTAGGATCTACTCCATTGAGGTAGATCTCAAAACGTTGTTTCCAGTGGGGAAACTCATCTAAAGTCAAGAGCTTTGGTGGTTTATTGTGATTACCCACCTCACTCTCAAGCAACAGCAGGTTCTGAATCCTCGAGTCCTTCCCAGCAGTAAAGGCTGACATCTGATCTTCCATGGCTAATAAACTTAGAATCTAATCAAACAAACTTTCACTGATGCGACTGAAGGATGCGAATGGTCTAATCGTGCGTATGAACTCTGCGATTGGTTCAACGTCGTGCGACTGAACTGGGCGATTGGTTCAGTCGTGCGAATGAAATCTGGTGCGTATGAGCTATGCGAACGAACGGTTCAGTCGGCCGAATGAGGGTGCGACTAGGTCCAATCGTGCGAATGAGCAATGCGAATGGAGTCCAGTCGTGCGAATGGGTCACTCGTGCGACTGAAGCTGCTGTTTTGCGAAAATTTCTAGGTTTGACGGGTTTCAGCCGAAATTAAAAATTCGAAATTTCACAAGTCCTAATCGCCTAAGTCCGTAGAAACTGAACTTCGATGAGCAGGGAACGTCCAAGATCACTTTTGATGCCAAAGATTGCGTTTTTTCGTGACAAAAAACATCAACACGTTTAGAGCAATCTGATACCATGTTAGGACCTGGTATTTGAACGAAATACCTAGTGATTAGCGTGTTAAACCAACTCAAATAGTGCGGAATCCTATTTGATTGGCGATCCAATCAGTGAGAACACACGAAGAATCAATCAAGAATTGAAATCAACGTCAGAAATCGATCTGATGTGTTCTGTGAACTTGGAGAACGATTTGGGAGGCTTCTGGACGGCTAGGGTACGTCTGGAATCGTAATGGGATGAATGCTTACGTTTTCCACGAATTGGGTCTATTTATAGGTTAGTATTGTTCAATCGTGCGACTGGGCCATAAGTATGGTTCAGTCGTGCGATTGAACCATGCGGTTGATTCATCCGCACGACTGAGTGTTCAGTCGTGCGATTGAGTCAATCTTATGTGTCAATCATACGACTGATCCAGTCTCCTGGTTCAGTCGTGCGATTGAGTCAATCGTATGAAGTTATTCATGCGTGTGGTCCATTCGCATGGGCCATTCGCATGAGAACTTCATTAAGTTAAGTTTGAATGTTTTAATTAATATAACATAATGTGCAATCATTCAAACAATCATAAACCCAATCAATTCAATCACGACTCATTAATGAAATATTAAACATCACAAGTAACAACAATTCATATCATTTCATTAATCAATACTATTACATCATAATCAGACAGACAAGATTTATTACATTACAAATCATGATCTAGGGACATACATGCATCAACATCCCTTAACAAGCATATGATCTCACACATATTCATACTAGGCAATTGAGTATATTAGTCATACTTAATCTTGATTATGACTCCATATATTTAGCCGAGTGTGAGTGCATCTTGTGAGAAGTGTGGATTTTTACATGATAATAATCTCTACTAACCAACCTATTGCTTGCTAGGATATCATTTTACATGTGCTTAGAATATTTATATTTGGATGAAAATAGTATTTACTTGCATACGTCTCGAAAGACATGTTTATAATTTGATTTATTTGGTTTTTGGTGGAATTGTCATTTTAAGTGATTTTTGCTTGAGGACATGCAAAGTTCAAGTGTGGGGATGTTTGATGTGCTCCAAATTATACATAAAAATCCTATCAAAAGCACATGAATTATTCCTTAATATCTTCCTTAAAATGATGAAAATGTACTTAAAAGTGTTAAATTGTGTTTTCAGGTGTTTAAAAGGGCAAGATGGACAAAAGGAGCATATTTAACAAGAAATTGAAGCAATCCGAGCTTTGGACTCCAAGCATGGGGCCGTGCCTCATTAAGCACGCCCCCATGCCTTGCCAGAAACACACCCCCGTGCGAAACTAACACACCCCTGTGCTTGGACATCTGACAGGACAAAAAGTACTTTCCGCTAAAAGTAGACACGGGGTCGTGCCCCACCACCAACACGGGGCCGTGCCCCATTTAGCACGGGGCCGTGCCCGACACAACCTGCATGTACGAGCCGACCAACTTTCGTAAGCATTGTACTAGCACGGGGCCGTGCCTTTTAGGCATGGGGCCGTGCTTAAACACTCCAGAAAGCCTATAAATAGAAGCCTAAGCTCACCATTTTTGGCAAGCTTTGGTGGGAGAGTTACTCTGCTGAATTCTCTCGGGAATCAAGACTTCAAGATCATTCGGAGGCTCGGGAGGTGCATACAACACTTGGAAGAAGCTTGGGATCACCTAAACGTCATCCATTGTGGATTATCGGTTTGATTGTTCCATTTCACCGATGATCACTTATCTATCTTCTTTGTTATCCGTTGTTATGTTAAAGCTCATCATGAGCTAAACTCTATTTATCATCCTAATAGGATGAAACTTATGTAATTTGTGATGAACTAATGGTTTGATAAATATTATGTTAATGTTATGGTGGTCTTGGGAAAACTATTGATGGGTAGCATCTACATTTGAACGGGAAGTTATAACATTATGGTTTGTGATTGTGATTGTCATACAAGGTTGAAAACCATATGATTAACTTTTATTCACGAAACCGGTCTTCATAATAAATCCATGGCTAATGAACTAGAAATGGTTATTAGAAATCATATCACTTTAACTTTCTGATCATTTGCGGGTTCCCTTTTATTAGTTCGGAAACTTCAGTAATTGTTACGGTTTTCTAAAATTAATGGTATGTTAGGAAGGAACCTGATCAACTCTCTTTTTAACATTAAATTATGTTTTCAGAAATCGTATGTCAAATAGGACACAAAAGATTTACCTACATTACTAGGGCTTTGATCTGAGCAGTAAAATCAGCCTGACAGGATCAAGTCACTACGGCAGCAGGATAGTCGAGAAATCGCGCCGGCTCATCTTTATAAACATTAACATAATCACATCACATCACCAATTCATCACAATTACATAAGTGGATTCTAATTAGGATGATAACTTTTATTCCCTGATTTTAAATCCAAACTCTTCAATTCTTATTTTACTTTCTTTTTATTATTGTTCACTTTTAAACCCTAAAAATCTTTCGAATACAAAATATCACTCTCTTTAACAAAAACCAAATCTGATAGTGAAACATCAAGTTTGTTGAGTAGGCTAGGTGTGTCCACGGATTGATACTCGGTTCTTACCAACAATATATTACCACACGACAGGTACACTGCCTTTTGTGTGTGTGGTTTAGTATTAGTAACAACCAATTAAAACTGAATCTGTGCAATAAATCTTTATCAAATACATATACTATCCGCAGACCATCAGGGACCGACATCCGGATTTCAAAGTTTATCCTCTTTCATTAACTTTGTCTCAAATCCTTTTCACATAAATGCCCAACGGTTCCCACCTCTTTCACTATCTTCCTCAATTACACTATTCCTCAAACCTAAATTCTCCCAAACCGCCTTTGTTCTTCATCTTTCTTCATCCTTAAGCTTCTCAAATGGCCAACCTAAACCGTAGAAACAACCCAGATTCCTCCATGCAACTTCACAGGCAACACAACCAGGTTGCTCTGTTAAGCTCTGAGAAAGATGAAAGTTTCTCAGAGATTTGCCGTTTCTTAGCTCTATCCAACTACTTCACCTCTCTTACCATTGATCCTACTCTCTATGAGGATCATCTGCTTGAATTCTGGAAGACCTGCCAAGAGGTCATTATGGATGGGGAGAAGGCACTGTCTGCCACAGTGCAAGGAAGGACAATCTTCATCACTCCGGCCATCATCAACACTCACTTGTAGCTGGATGATGAAGAAGGTGAGTTGTCATTCCCTAAGGAAGCTGTAAATCATTCCTTCGAGCAGATGGGCTATGAGGGAGATTTCTCTATAAAGACCTTCAAGAAAGGAAAGGTCTCATGCCAGTGGAAATACCTGATTTATGTGGTTATCCACAACTTGTCAAACAAGCATGGAGGGAGGGACCAGATTCCTGTGGATCTCTCCTTCATAGTACATGGAATGGTTCAAGGGGTTAAGTTCAGGTACTCTCAGTTTTTTTATACAAATTTGCTTGCTAACATGGACTCCTTAGAGTATTATATGTTTCCTAGATATGTTCAACACATTCTCAACTGTGAACTGGGCTCACAGTTGAGGGAAACAGATAATATTCTTAAATTGGGATAGATGAAGCCCGACATCTTTAAATTATAAAGAAGCCAACTGTAGGCTTCTCAAGGGTAGAAACAGCCCTTGTCCTAAAAATGTTAGAGCTCATTGCTCAAGGTGACAACCTAGCAACACAAGCTAGTGTTGAACCCACACCTTCTTTCTCTTTACCACTAAAAAGACCACAAATAACCCTCACCTACCAAAGAAAATCCAAACGAACCCCTGCTCAGGCTATTGAGTCTGTGCAGGTCCCTATATACTCAACCTTACAGGAGGAAGTGGACACTAGAGCTCCCACTTCTCCTGAGGAGCAAACCATTCCCATCTCTTCAAGAATTAGGGATGAGGTTCCTCATGCTCACCCTGATGAGCTCACAAGCCAAACTGACTTAAGCCTTCACTCTAAGTTTCAACACTCAAGTGAACAACCTTCAGGGGACAGTTAGCATCCCCGGCCTTTAGACTTAAATCAACCCATTCCCAACCTCTTATTCTATACTGATGAAGACTTAGGTTTAAGTGGGTACCATGAGTCTCTCTACTCTTCCCCTACTCAAAGCGAGATGAGTACTCCTGAGTCTCCTTTGTCTAGCCCACATCAGTCACCCATCACTGAGGTGGATACTTCTTAACCTGTTCAGGATATCCATATGGAAGAGGCTCTCACTTCTACAAGTGATTATATTATTAAGACCTCAACCATGACAACTCAGCCCATTGACACTTCAACTGAGGCTGTCAATGTGCAGAGGAACTCCAGTAGCCAACAACCTGAAGCTGGTGGTGAGAGAGAGGACCTTAGTCCAAACATCTCATCCCCCAGTGATTCTTCTGATGAAGATGAGGGGAATTTGAGACAAAAGGTGCAAAAACTGTCAAAAACATGCTCCTATTTAGTCTCTAAGGTTAGTCAACTTGAATCTCAGGGGACTACCCTGCAAAATAGGGTCAATGATCACCAACTTGAGATATCTTATCTCGGGGAAAAACTAGCTGGGAAACCTTTAAGGGGAGCTCAACCAGGAACACAAGAACCTGTGAATGTGATTGACCTATCTTCTAGCTTACCTATGCAAGAGGATGATGCTACCAAAAAGGGGGAGAAAGCCATTAGAGTCACAGAACCTGGGAGTTCTTCAGGGAGTATGGACATTGAGGACTCACCATCCTCACTTGCAAATGTGCATACTCAGCCACTTCCTCAAGTTCACATTGATGTGGACATTATAGACTCTATCATTAAGTGTCTCTTTGAGGAAGGCATTCCAAGGGCTATGTCATCCCCACCTAAAGGAACCTCAAACTACATTATTGGGTGGAGGTATGATGCTGATAGAAGAGCCCTCATTCTTCACAGAGTTTAAGGGAAGCAAGGAGTATTTAATTTTCAAACCTTGAACTACTATGAAGGTATTGACCTGATCAACATGCCGCTTGTCAACCCAAGTCAATCAAGACAAGCTGACACGTTAGCACTCAGGATTCAAGACAGAATTACGAAAGAGTTCAGCCTTAGAAGGAGACAAAGGCAATCAGGTAATGTCATTGGTGAACTGGATGTTGAGGTAGACCCTGAGACTAGCTTTAAAGGGAAAACCTTAGCTGAAGGCCTAGTGATAGAGCCTGAGAGCCCTGTCACACCAACAACTGCTTCAGAAATTCATTCCCTCAGTTAAACACCTGTTGGTGAAGGTGTCTCACAACCTCTCTCTGGCCAGAGCTTGGATGCTACACCAAGCAATGAAGGCCAAAGCTCTCTCCATCCTCTGTCACAAAGGTCTGTGGGTGACAAAGGGAAAAGGATTCTAACTCCTGAGGAGATTGAGGAGGAGGAGATAGAGAGTAAGAGGCAGCTAAAGGGAGAAAGTTCCTCTAGATCTTCAGGCTTTATGCAAGCCGCAATAAGGGCTGCCCCAGACCAAACACTGAAGATGATGAGTTGAGGGCAGTCAGGATTACTTACCTGCAGACCAGGATCTATAATATAGATGAGATTATATATCTCCTCTTAGAGCAATTAAATGAACTGGCTGACATGGAAGTGTCAAGAGAGATGAAGGAAGCAGAGGATGCAAGGCTACTTCTCCAATTCAAAGAGGAGAAGAGACAGAAAAGGCTATACAAGCATGCTCCAACTCTCTCCCTAGTTCAAGAAAGCCCTGTGCAGGAGGCTGTGGCAGCTACACAAGAACCTCAGGTAGACAAGGAAACAGATAGGCAAAACATGATTAACTACCTGAGTGCCACAGGTCTCTACCAGGCATCTGCACTTCTTCCCTTGTCCTTTTAGTACATTGAGTTTGAGTATCTCAAACAGCTTGAACTTCAAGTGCTCAAAGAACAAAAAGCAACAAAAAGAAAAATGAGGGAAGATGCTGCAAAGTCAAGAGCCATCATCCAAAAGAGTATGAAGAAGTCTGCTGACAGACAAAGGATGATGAGTTTCTTGAAGCTGTATGGATTCTCTGAAAGGAGACTTGGCCCTATGTCTCTATCCACAATGGATGAGCATATCAGGGTAATCAAGCAGAAGATCAGGAGCGGATAGCTGATTGACTTACACTCCCCTCCAAGTCAAGTCCCACTTGAAGTGGAGGTTAAGGTTGAACAACCTGAGACAACACAACCTGGACCTCCTGCTGAGCCTCAGCAAGCCTCATCTTCTGATCCACAGCAGGGTCAAACTCCCTCTCCTTCTGAACCTATGAGGGAAGAACACCCAACTGAGAAAGACAGGACTGATCAACAAGGTGCTATAGACCAGTCTTCTCAATTGAAGTCTTCTAAGAGGAAGAAGAGGATGGCTTCCAAACCAAAGTCAAAGAAGAAGAAAAAGAAGCCTGAATCATTCACCTCTACACCTCAGGCTGAATCAGATCAACCTGAGGAAGTGCATGAAGAGGCAGCCCAATCAACTCAAATTCAAGTGGCTCCTCTTGCAGCTGAGAGAACCATCTTATCCTAGACCTTCACAACTAATCTAGAAAGATGGCATATGATCAGAGATCAAGGTGTTGAGAATGTCTACACATGGCAAGACTTAATCAACTTACCTCTGCATGATCTCTTTAAGATGAGAAGATATTATGAGAGTCTGAGTGATCCTGACCATCTGATGAAGAAGGGTATGGTCATCATCATCCTAAAGACTACCAACATCTGAAGATCTTCTAAATGTTTTGGTAGCATCAGCCTAGGGGGAGTTTGTAAGGATTTCTATAGGTTTGATACAACCAGAACATCCAAAGTCTCTCTGCATGCATGCACTGAAGAGCAGAAGTAGAAATGCTTCGGAAGTTTTACACCATGCACTAGAAATATTCCAAGTGTAAAATTTTCCGAAGCCAAGACCAACATCTTCCAAAGCCAAAAGTGAAGTCTTTCGAAGCTTCAAAGACAAAGTCTCCCGAAGCCAAAGAGTGAAGACAGATTTCTTCCGTAGACTTTTAGAGATATGCCTTTATCTGATGTAGTTTACCATAAAGCTAGACCACCTTTCTGCTACAACTCTGTAAAGTCACCAACTTACATGAGTTGGTGAAAGGTCCATGCTTTTGGTAACTGTACATTGAGGTCTTGAGTCCATGCTTTCTACTTTATGTACTTTTATCCTTTTTGTAATATATTAGGATGTGAGCTATGGCATGTTATAGTCACTAGTCAAAAGGCAAATCAGCCTTTTGACTCTACATTTGATTTTGTAGTTGTCTAGTCAATTGTATCCAGCTGGCCTTCATAGTATGGCCGGCTGTAGGATTTAGTATATGTATCTCAAGTACTTGTAACTTTCTTTCATGCTTTGTAACATTTGTAATAGAACTTGAGAAGCAATATACAACATTCTTGAAAACCAATTACTTGTGTTGTTTGCCATCTTGTTCTGTCTCATATTTACTTTTGTTCTTAGCATGTTTCATTAACAAGTTAACCAGTTCCCTATTTGATCTGTTAAGTGTTCTAAGCAACTCTCCTCATTGTGTTGTAAGTGCATACCCTTCACCGGTCCTGCAAAAGGGGTTTTGATTGTGATTATCAAATTTTGATCTATAATGTTCATGATTTGATTCAAGTGTGATTATCCTGGATTTACAATTTGGTATCAGAGCCATATTGGATCCAATGCATTGAAGATTTGAAGAATTTGTTACTAATTTTTGAAGGTGTTCATCATAAACTCAGAGAGAGAAAGTGGGGGTTTTAGAGAGACAGACTAGATCTGAAAATTAAAAGTTTCAAATCTTCTTCAAAATCATCAGATCTACAAAGTATTACAAGTAATTTGAAAATTTACAAGTTAGAAATCAGATCTTCTCCTAAATCTATACAAGATTCAACAAAAAATTTTCAGATCCGTAGATTTTCTCTCACACACACTAGTGTGTGTTCTTGGTGTTCTTGAGCTTCAACATCTTCATCCAGCGAATTTAGCACCATTCTGAACGAAAGTTCAAAGCATCTGGCGAAATTATAGTTTTGTTCGGCGAAACTCCGGCGAAATTCCGGCGAACCTGTAAATTTTCCGGCGAACTGCAAATTTTCCGGCGATAACAGAAATTCCGGTGAATCTATAAAACCTCTGAAATTAATAAAAACAAAGCTGCGAAATTAGAAAAAAAACTTGTTGTTTATGAAATTAAAAGTTCAAGCAGCAAAATTAAAAAAAAAACAAACAAACAACAATCACAACCAACATACACCAACCACACATCAGTTATCGATTCTCCGACCATCCACCAAACTCCCACCGACCACCGGTCACCAGAAAAGTTCCACCCACAGCCCCGACGACATCGCAAACGCAACAAATTCTTCATTAACAACTCAAGCACATTGTTGTCAATCAACACTTCTTCATTCACAAGGTCTTGAAGAAGGCTTACAATGTCAATGGCGATATCAGTGTTGTCATGAGTTAATAGGTCGAGAATTGAAGGAATCACGTTGAGGTTAACTAAATCGGGGTAAAGCTTTGGTGTTCCGGCGAGAATCTTAAGCATCTCGATTTCTTCGTGGAGCTCGATTTCATAATCGGCGAACTTTACCGGCAAGTCGCGTTACTTTAGGCTTCTCAGCGAACTTCTTCGATTTCAGAGGCGGGCTGTGATGTTGTCTTTGAGCCAGCGTTCGAAGGAGAGGATGAGCTTCTTTATGGTTTTGATGTCGAGGGCTACTTTAGGCTTCTTCCTCTTCCTGCTGGATGGTTGACGGTTGACATCGGTTGCTTGTCTCTCGTCGGCACACGTTGCCGGAGACTCGCCGGAAAGGCGGCTGTTCGCAGGAAAGAAGGAGCTCGCCGGAACCCTAATTGTTGTTGGTCTCATCCACCTCTCTCTCCCTCTCTACACACTTGTGTGTGTGTTTTAGTTGATGTTAATATTTAGGGTTAGGGTTTGGGAATGTTTAATGGGCTTTTCCTCATTGGGCTAGTTTTACTAAACAAAAAGTTTTTGGGCTAACTATTTGGTAATAATTTAGGCTAGCTAAAGATTAAAGAATTGGGCTAACAATTTGGGCTAAAAAATAAGGTGTGGGCTAAAAAAATCAAATAAAATTGACTAGTTGGGATTAATTGATTTCATCCCGATAAAGAATCATTTTTATAGAGTGACATTTAAATAAAATATTTTTCCCGTGGGAAAATTATTTTACAATTTTTGGGAAAAATATTATTGGAGAGTTTAATTGTCAAATTTTTAATAAAATGTAATCTTCAGAAGACTTTAAATCAGATAATAATACAACGGCACAAAGCCGGTTTGACTTTTTTGCAGGTACAAAGAAAGAAAATTTATCAGATTTAATTTATCGATTTTAAATGTGGCAGATAATCTAAAGAAGCATGTTTCAGATCTCAGTAATCATGAACAAATTTAAAAGCTTCTTGACTCTCTTCCGTCTGCATGGAAACATCAAGTTAAAATGCTGAAGCAAGAAAGAGGTTATGTTGACACAAAACTTATGGATATGATCAACAGACTAAAATCTCTCGAGCTGGATATCTAAAGAAAAGAATTTTAGCAAGTCGTGTTCCCACATCAAACCAACACGCTTAATACTGAACTTGTTTCTTCTGTAACAAGCATACTTGATTACAAAGATGAGGTGATTGAAAAGATGAAATTATTGAGAACTGATTTGGATTGCACCGTTAAAATCGAAGAAAATTGTGAAGCTCTAAGCGTTGATACTGAAAGTAAACTTAAATTTGAGAGAAATGAGGATAATGAAGACGAGAAAGCTGATACTGGAAAGAAAGAGTTTGAGGATAAAGAAATGTTAAAATTCAAAGAAGAGGAACAACATAAACTCACAAAGATTTGTGACTGTGAAAAGAGCTTAGCTGCAGAACGAACTATCATGGGTCTTCCTTATGAGACTGTTCAGGATATGTGTTTTTCGTCATGCAAAATCCGGTTATTTGGGATTTATAAGGCAAACAGATTGTTATTGGAAAATGAAAAAGAATTAAAAATAATCAATCAGGAATTAAAGAAAAATGAAATTGCTTTTTAAGAAAACTTAATGAAGCATTAGCTGAAAATGATCTTTTAAGAAGAACTATTTTGGAGCGTAACGTTGAAATTAATATTCTGAGAGAAAGGGTTGTTTTAGCTCAATTTGAAACAATACAACTTCAAACGAAGCTTGATAAATGGACCCTTTCACACATGAAAAAGGATGAGATTATTGCAAAACAACAAGGGGCGCGGGTAAAACATGGGATTGGATATAAATCTGATGTTGAAACTGTATTTATTTCAGTTCCACCCCCTTCTACTTTATGTTATTCACCAATCCCCAGACTTCATCCTAATAATTATTTGTTTGAACAACCTACTAATAGTCTGCATGCAGGTTTGAGCGGTGTCAATCTTAATGAGGTGCGAGATGATTATGATTCTACAACTGGTATGGGATACAATTAACCGAATGCTGAAAGTCAAGCTAATGATTGTTCAGTCCCGCTTGTTTGTAAATCTATGTCTACTATTTCTTTTAACTTCTTTGATAAGTTTAAAGCAGGTGAAATTCCTATTTTGAGCCTGTTAGGGTTGTGCAAGAAGAGATAAATCAGGATTCACCTAATCATCATATTTCAACAACAACAACACATCATATTCCTGTCAATCAAGATCCATTAGAAGCAGATCTGTGTATACGAGACTGGATAAGCTCAGATGTTAAATCAAACACAGAGGAGTGTGCTGGTTCCTCACAAATCAAGATATCTTCTGACATTGTCAAGTCTCAAAAGCTTCCAAAAGCTGAATTAAGACCAATACGGATCTCGTCTCCAACGGCAAAACAATCTTTTCAAATAGTGAAGATATCATTCCCTGTTCAGCACAAGAAACTTCAGAAGAAGCAAGAATCTAGTACAAGCTCAAAGCAATTCTCATCCCCACCTGCACAACACAGGACTACAAAGAATCAAAAGCCTTTCAAGGCTTGTTTTGAGTGTGGAAAAGAAGGTCATGTGGTAAAGAAATGTCCTTAAAGACTTGCTTCGAATGGTAAAGGCAAAACGAATTGCTTCTCTGGATGTAAATGTACAAAGAATGTTCTAGTCGGTAAAGGCAACACGGGTTGCTTCTCTGGATCAAGAGGTAAAAAGCACACACCTTTGAATGTGTAAGGCCCCGTTCCCGAGACGCTTACAGTTGGATCCTCATCGAACATAGAACGTATAATTACTTTTCCTTTCATAAATCGTTGCAGCGGAAACATTAAAAACCATAATTTCATTTCATTAAAATGCTTTGGCAAAATAAAACAAACGTTCATTACGCAATATCATTTTACATTCATTACAAAAGCATTAAACATAAGGATGCCATCCAAATTACGCTGAGTAGCTGCCCCGTGCCATCCTCAGCAACATACCTACCACTTGGAAACACATCAAAGTCAGTGTTGTTGAGTGAGTTCTATTTTTATAATAAAACATACTTTTCTTTCCTTAAAACCGTTCTTTACTTTCTTTCAAATCATAATATACTTTCGTACATGATCACACATCATACGTACATACAGATAATATCATTATTATCTTCATCATTACGTTTGTTAACTTTCGTTCATTCAACGTACATCATTATCTTACACTTCTCTTGAGATCCGGTCAGACTTTACCCTCTTCGTGGCACTCAGCCATAATTACTAAGGTCGAATGACAAGGATCCATATCGAACATTATTATGATAATTCATTAACGTTCATTACATACATATCGCACCTTCGCACATTTCATACTTTTATTATCATTCATTTTTCATCTAGATCGTGTTAAGCTTTACCCTCTTCATGGCTCTCAGCCATGATTACTGAGTTCGAATGACAAGGATCCCGTTCGTTCATTCCATACATATCGTACCTTTGCTCAAATCACACCTTCGCATCATGGTACCCGAAGTGCATATCTCACGGATCGCACACATAAGGAAGCCAGAATCGCACGCTGTCTCATGGGTTAGCCAAGATCGCACGCTACATAAACAACATGAGTTAGCCAATATCGCACGCTACATAGCACACAGTAAATACCACATCGCACGTATCGGAGCAGTTACCAAAACTGAACTCCCTACTGTGTCTATGTCCCCTTATGAGTAAGCCAACATCGCACGCTATAATACACACACAGTTGAGCTAACAACTCTCAATGAGTCGTGAACCTCCTTTCTTCTATCACAAGCCATTCTTACTCTCATTTGTTAGTTCATGCTTGCATTCATTCATTACGTTCCTCTTTTCATTATCTTCCACTTTACGTTACATAATACTTTCATTTCATTCATTAACGTTCAACGCAAAGCCATGGAAAGATAAACATACATAATATGGAACATAAGCATAATCATAAACATACAGAATCACCATAAAGGCATCATCATACATACATAACATGCATCATGCATAAACATGCAACATCGTCGTCATTATGCCCTACATGTTCTCTACGGCCTCAATCGTCACCTTACATGAACTTACAGGAACCTTTACGTCAAAACTTACATCTGTACTTTCTCCCGAAAGTCAGAAGTTAAACTACACTTCTCCTCAGGTGCAACAGCCCTATTTGGGCGTATGGACACTCTCCAGTCACATGGCCTCCATACGACTGGCCCTTCATTCGGGTGACTGGCCCTTCATTCGAGTGACTGGACCTTCATTCGGGTGACTGGACCTTCATTCGGGTGACTAGACCTTCATTCGGGTGACTGGCCCTTCATTCTGGTGACTGGACCTTCATTCAGGTGACTGGACCTTCATTTGGGTGACTGGACCTTCATTTGGGTGACTGGACCTTCATTCGGGTGACTGGACCTTCATTCGGGTGACTGGACCTTCATTTAGGTGACTGGACCTTCATTCGCATGACTGGCCTTTCATTCTCCCTCCAGTCAGCCGAATGGCCTTCATTCTCCCTCCAATCAGCCGAATGGCCTTCATTCTCCCTCCAGTCAGCCGAATGGCCTTCATTCTCCCTCCAATCTCTCGCCTAGCCCTAGCTGATGCAGAATGCAGTTCATCCCGACTGCAGCCGACGGTTTTCGGCCTCCAAACTCATCTAAACCCATTTTGAGCCCAAATCAACCATCCTAAACCTTAGGGATGCATACCACAACACCATTCAAGCACACACAAGCTCACAATCAAGACTCAAATGCATCATACACACACATACTCATACACAAACGGGTCAAGCATACACACAAACGAAAACCCGATTTCAGATGTGTTCCAGCCCTAAAATCGTTTGAAAACAAGTAAAATAGGGGTCCTAGAACTCACCTTAACGCTCCCGTCAAGTGGAGCTTCGATTTGACCCGCTACACGACGATTTCCACGCTCGAATCCACCCGAACCAAGCTTTTCTCCTGTTTTTCTCCTTCTTTTCTCCTCTCCTCTCTTCTTAGCTGAAAAATGGCAAGAAAGGGGGTGTCTTCCCCCTTTTATACTCCCATTCATCGAAGTTTCTCTCGTTGGCGAGTTTGGTCCCTCGACTTTGGACTTTATTTCTTTTTCTTCTTTCATCGGCTTCAAAGAAAATTTCCGGGCATTACAGAATGGTTGGATGAAAAACCCTCCATCCAAACCTTTTCATGTGAAGCTGGTTTCACATGATTCAAAGATGAAAATGACCAAATGTTCAAAACCAAATTCTTTTCTTTCCGGTCTTAAACAGAAAATGATTTCCAAATTTAATTCATTCAAATCTAAATTAATTGAACCAAAACAAATTTGGCAAATTAAAAAGAAGGATACATCAATCCCCGATTGTTTAAATGGTTGTGTGCCGAAACAGGTTTCTTATATTGATGAAAAAGGAACTTTCAGGGTTACGATGGCTTGGGTTTCCCTTTCTAACTAATTTGTTAATGAGTGTAGGAACAATCCAGGAGGACAGTTAGTAATCCGGTTTACTGATAGAGATTGTTCCTAATTTAAATTTGAGTAGGAACAAACAGGTTAAGGTCATGGTATTTTATCTACACAATCATAGTTCTCACTTCACAATCACTGTATATTTCTTAATCATTCATTTCTTATCTTGATATCAGTGTAATTTGGAAGATCTTCTTTGGTAAATTTTTATTTTTGCATAGTTTTATAAAAAATATATATATAAAAAAATTATAAAAAATATAAAAAATAATAAAAAAACAAAAAACAATAGGGGTTTGTAAAAATAAAATTTAAGGGGAGAGTATAATAAGACTCAATAAAAACAATAAAAAGAGAACTAGGAACTTGATTTGAGATGACTGGGAAATGATTGTATATCATCTTGAAACGCTTGTTTTTGCACGACTTGCATTTATAAAATAAGAAATGATAGTAACTGATGCTGTTATTTGATTTACATCCTGTTTTTAATTGCAAATAATAGAAAAACAAGCAGATTGTTTAATGATATGCTTCGTAGACTCAGTCTGAAAAATAAAGTAGACAGCAACATAATGATTTTAAATTAAAATATTTGCTTAAGGATGTCTGGATTTACGCAATCATTTTGGCCTGCACGAAAACTGAGTCCAGACAAAAATTGGATTGAGAATTGATCTTTCACCCACCATGATACAAATCATATAAGCCATATTTTTGAGCCATGATTGGTGTATTTATGTGTCTTTTGCTTGTGCTAATCTCCTCTGCTGTACGGAAGTACTGACCTGGAGTGCTGATCTCCTTTGCTGTACGATAGTACTGACCTGGAGCTCTCATAGGCACATGATTAAATGGTCATCTCATTTGTTATACGTGAGTATAGACCTGGAGCTCTCACCATTTTGGTCTAAGTATTGTCAAATCATCCAAACGATGAATTCATCACATAATGCAACATTTCTAGTTGATAATCACTTGCACACTAATGCACACACCTTGTTCTATAAAAATCGTAACAAAAAACAAGAAATTCTGAGGTTGGGTGAGCGTTTTTGCCAAATGATTGTGGGGTCCTAGCATTCTAAAGTATTTAATCGAACCTTAACGAATCATCTACTGCTTGTTGAAAAAGATAGGGCATGGGTTTAAGTGGACAAACATATAAGCAATTGTTATTGATGTGTTTGAGAATTTCAAAATTATTCAAAAACTGTGATTACATTCAGTTATCAGTGTGATCTCATTGCTTGTCGATGTTTAAATTCATCTTTGTGCTAAAGTATATCTTGAGGATGTGATCTCATGATTGATTCAGTTCTCGGTAATTAATATATATATATATATATATATATATATATATATATATATATATATATATATATATATATATATATATATATATATATATACACACACACACACACAAATAAAAAAATATACCTAAAATTAAACAAATTATAATAAATATATATAATAAAAATAAAAAGAATTAAAAAAACAAATTATAACAAAATTTCATTTCAATTTTTTTAGGTCTTCCATTTTATGTTGTTACAATGTTATCATTTTTCATGCATTTCATGAAAATTGTGCACAAACGAACATGAGTTTGCTTGTTTTCAAACATAGATAAACACGGGTTTATTTTGTTAAAATGAAATGATCTAATTAGAAATGTCGAGATTGTGAATCTGATTGTGTTTCAGATTTTTGCTGTAAGTGATGACTCATCATCAGTTGAGTAGTGTACCTGATTAGAGAACATGTTCCTTAAGTTTGCAGAAGATACCGAGCTAGGAATCCTCCTCCTACATCTTCTAAAGCACTCAAGATTAGAGATTCGGGATAGCTGTTCCAATATCCTCACAAAGGATGCACTCAAAAAGGGGGAGCACATACATAGGTAGAGCTTATGAGATGAATAATATTTCTCATCAGATTTAGAAATCTACAATTTGAAGATCTTTATACTGTTGACTTCTCGATGCTGATTTCGTTTGAAGACTTTGATAATGATAGACAAAGGGGGATTATTGTTGGAGCTGTACAAGATACTCTATATTATCAACACAGTCAAAGTCAACAAAAGTCAACGTCATGGTCAAAGTCAACAAAAGTCAAGCGTCACTGTCAAAGTCAACAAAAGTCAAACGTCGAGTACGAGACGAAGAACTGAGACGAGACGTTGAGGATTTAGATGACTAGGAGTTTTATTGTACTAAATATATTTTGTGTAAACAAAATATATTTTATCTTGTTTTTAGTCATTTTTATGTTTAATTTGTAATTTCATTAATTAGCCTAAGTCTAGGGGGTTAAATGCAATTAGTGAATATTATATTCACTATAACTAGCCTAATTATAATTAGGATTAGTAAAATGGTTGTATGACCAATAGATTGAGTGATTACTTGAAACACATTATTAGCAATCGAATTGAAGATCAAAGGTGTTTTGATTGTGATTAACATATTTTGATCTATAATCTTCATGATTTGATTCAAGTGTGATTATCCAGGATTTACACCGTCACTATGATTCTGGACTCTGAAGAACAAAAAGCAGCATTTACATCTTTCAGCTCAAGCTTTCAAGCTTATTTGGGCAACACTCCAACACCTGCTAACATTTGCCAACAAGACCTGGAAGAACTTCATCCAGATGGAGAGGAAATGGATCTTTAGTGGCAAATGGCAATGATTGCATACAGAGCCAAGCAGTACCTGAGAAGAAACAAAAACATAGTTGCAACAAGTAAAATGCAGGATCGGGTTTGTCACTTAAACACTTGGATTTCTCTCAAACTCACTTATAGTAACACTCAAATCAGATGAAGTAAAGTCTTTTACAAGAATTGATAATAATATAATAAGTAGCAAGGAACACACAAAAATAAATTTTCAAGGCACTTGTATATATTACTTCTCAACTCAAGATATTACAAGACTCTTACAAGCATATTACATGAGTTACAATGAGAAACTATATATACTAGATCCTACAGCCGTATATAATTTGATACCATCTGGGAACCTAAGACTAAAGCATATAATACAATGCTAAAGTTAAGGTATCTTAGATAAAGTATTATCTAAGATATGGTAGTCATGACATGTCCATGACTTACCTTTTGTCACCAACTAAAGATGGCAACTGTACTAACATAAAAAGGTAAACAGTGGATTAAAGTATGGTCAACTACATGGCTTTTGAGAAAACGACATGCAGTATCTCAGAGATTTGCAGCGGAGTGTCAGAGAGACCATACTTATGTCCACTGGATAATAGCAGTGTCTTCCAAAGGTAAGTTGGCTTAGGAAGAACAAGTTCTTCCGAAGCCACTTATACTTCGGAAGAGGCTTCTATACTTCTGAGGCTTGAAGACTTCTGTACTTAGAAAGTTGACTTCAGATCTTTCATTCTAAGTCTTGATCTTCGGAAGTAGGTTCTTTGTCTTTGGAAGTTGGAGTTTTCCTTCGGAAGTAAGTTCTACACTTTGTCTTCGGAATAGCTCCTTTTTCCTTTGGAAGTTCCACACTTAGCTTTGGAAGTCCTTTATTTGTTGTACCAAAATCTTCTAAGTGACTTGGTTTTGGTTGCACCAGGCTTTCTAGATCCAACAAACTCCCCCTAGGCTGATGCTACCAAAACCTCACTTATTTCTGCTTTTCAAAGCTTTCAGCACCAGGGAAAAAAGATATTTGTCTGTCTCTTTGTTCTTCCCTGAAGTGGTGCTGAGAAGCTTGTACAAGTCATTGGTGGATAAGAGATCCAGTCTATCACTCTGAATGACATGTACCCTTTGTTGTGTCCCCCTGAAAAGAGTTAGTTGACGAGTGTTATAGTCATACTCCCATCTAACTATGGATTCAAGTTTAGGACCTTCAACCATTTGTAAAAAGGCTTTGCCTTTGGTTGCTGATCCCTTCCTTTCCTCCTCCTCTCTCAGCTTCAACTCTTCTTCAGCCTTGCTTCTAGCAGTTAGCTCGGCCATATGAAGGCTGCCTAGATGATTTTCTGATATGGGCAGCTACATCAGAGTTTGAAGGGTTGGAGAATGGCTTCTCTGCTAACTCAACAATGTCAAATCTGCTTAAGTGTAGCAGAGATAAGGCACTTAGCCTGTTGAGCTCTCCATTCTCTCTTTCAACAACAAAGTTGTGAGAAGAGTCTTCGAACCTCCACTGGATGATCTTCTTTTTAGGTGCAAGAGGTTGTCTTGGCACCCGGTCGCCTTTCTTGGTATCCAGTAGAGTCACCAGCCTTCTCCTTAACTTCTTTTCTTCCTCATTCAAAGTGTCTGAATTGAGGCCAAGGAGATTTGCAGCTTGGTCCAATGTTCCTCTGGGCAGATCAAGAGATTGATCTCTAGTGAGGGAACTTGAGGATCCATCAACATAGGTCAAATTGACTGAATCTTCCTCACAGGAGATATCGCTAAGAGTTGTGCAATTGATGAGCTTTTTCTTGACTGCCTTGAATTCTTCTAAGGAGAGATGTTTAGAAGGCTGAGGGGATGGTTTGATGGGTTGATGGGTAGGTTGAGGTGTTTGGGTTCTGGCTAGAGTTTTGGGTTAGAGGATGGGTAGTTTAGGTGGTTGAGGTGAAGAGGTTGGTATATGTGATGGTGTAGGTTGAGGGGTGTATGGTTTAGTGGTTGGTTCGGTTTTGATAGGGAATGGAAATGGTATTGGTTCAGGTTTTGGTTGGGTTTGGAGTTTGGGTTGTGTGGTTGCTTTGAAGGTCATCCCCTGTCCCCTTCTATACATCTCCTTCCTTTTCCCCGTGCGAATGTCAGCCTTGATGTCACTGATATGTCGCTGGAGAGTCTTTTCTGACATAGGACCCACCTGCCTGCCAGAGAAGCCATGAGCCTTGAGATAGCTTTTCATCCAGGCCTTCTCACCTATCTTCTTGGCAGCAGTCACTCCTGCTTCCTCTTCCTTCTTCTTCTTCTGCATTAGCTTTTCCCTTGCAGCTCTTTTTCTCTCTTTCTCCATTTGGTCTTGCTCTTTATTGAAGAGCCATAAGATCGTATCATTGTTATATGGAGATAATTCTTCTTGAGAGAAACCTCTGGAGGTTAGGAAAGTTATCCTTTCCCTCCTGAGCTGCAGATCAGCTTCTCTTTTTTTCCTCTCCCTTTCTTCTTCTAAGGCCAACCTTGCAGCCTCTTCTTTTTGCTGTTTTAGCAGCAAGGTTGCCTTTTCCAGCTCTATTAACTCCTCTAATGGTAGCAGGAGTACATCTTCAGTTGTAGCCCCTAGACTAACAAGTCTATCAATAATCTCTACTCTTTTTCTGTTGTTCACTGCCTCCTGGTTGGCTGCAGCTGCTTTGGTACTTGCAGCTAGCAGTTTTCCAGTTGGAAGCCTACCTTTTCTTTTGAGTTTCTCCAACCTTTCTTCCTTCTGAAGCTCTTCCGAAGTCATCTTCCTCTTTCCTTTGATGTCTTCGGAAGTACTAGACTTTGGGGGTTCTTGGATAGAAGATTCAGGTTGAGTAGTAGAGATGGTAGCTGGAGTTAATGCTGATGTTAGAGCTAAAGGTTGAGTGAGAAAATCCTCCCTATTAACCTCAGATGCAAGTTCCAGGATTGCATCTGCGACTATTAGATCATCGGATAATAAGAATAGTCCTTCCGCAGCAGCAATCTCAGCTTCGAAAGTTTGAAATTGTTCTTCTGAGGCTTTGAATTGTGCTTCGAAGTCTGTGAACATGCACTATTTGTCCCAACTGTTTCAGTTGCTGGGCCACCAGTCCTTGTTTCCCCTTCGAAGTTAATCTCAGGTTCCACTTGGACCTTAGGTTGACCAACTTCCTCAATAGTGGTAGAAGGTGCATTTAAACTCTGAAGCTCTTCAGCTCTAAAGTAGATCACAGACAGATCAGGACTTGGCTGTTCTATAAGAGATTCCAATAGGAACTTGTTGAAGAACCTATTGAGATCTTGAAGCATCCTTTGATCCAATTGAATGACAACTGGAGGAGGCTTAGAGAAAATTGCAGCTTGTTGCACAGGATACTTTGAGCTCAAGGAAGTGAGAGCTTGACTTTGGGTAACCTCCTGTCTTTGACTTTGTCTTTGAACACTCTCCCCCTTTTTGGTAGCATCATCCAGATAGCTTGATGAGCTAGAGGAAGAGATCAAAGAGACCTGAGTTGGTACATGCCTAACAGACCTCTCAATCTGTTTCTCAGCTAGTTTGGCCTTGAGAGTTTCAATCTCAAGTTGCTGAGTGGCAGACCTATCATCTAAAGTCCTAACCATGGATTCAAGATTTGAGACTTTAGAAAGTAGGTCTTGAATGGTAAGTTGCATTCTTCCTTCATCTTCGTTTGAAGAATCACGGGGAGATGAGGTAACATACCTTGTATGTTCATCCTCACCACCAGATGTGGTTTCTTGGCACCCTGGTTTCCTTTGCTCAAAGATGTCTTTTTCAGAGTCATCAAAGGGCATGGTTGCCGTAGATTCAGTCTCAGTGATGTTACCACTGTCCTGAGGATCCATTGAGGCTCCTTCAGTAGTGGCAGCTGAATCTGCATGAGTCCCCTCCACATCAGTGGGACTCACCTCATAAAGGTTTGCTGATGGGGGCTAGAGATAAGTGGTCTCTCCGGGCTCTGTTGATCCTTGAGAGGGTGTTGTGGATCAACTTCATTGCCCTTAAGAGACATAATCTCTTCATCAGCTTCAATTAAAAGGTCAGTAAAGGATATGGAAGTGAAACCTAATGACTCGGGACTTTGATCAATGTCTAAAGGCATTGAGCCTGTGATAGGGCTGTCTCTTTTTGGCTGCTCAGGGGAGTATAGAAACTCTCCCTGAGGGCTTTCAGCTTGGGTTTCGGGCTCATGCGTCTGAGACTGAGTAGACTCAAGACCCATATTGAGGTCAATTGTGAAGGATGGTTGGACCTCAGGCGGAGTGGGAGCCCTTTGTTCCACTCTAGCCTTTTTGGGTAGAACATGAGGAGCTTGTTCAATCAGAAAGATTGAACAAGGGTTTGTTTGGGACGTCTTTGATAAGTAAAGGTAATGGGTGGAAGAAGGTAGATTTGGCAAAGTGAGGGTACTTGCTGGTGTGGGTTCATCACCTGTGGGGTTAACAGGGATGTCACCAGGAGCCATTGGCTCAATCATACCTAGAAGAAGTGCAGTATCTCTTCCGGTGTAGTTGGTGGACACTCTCTTCAAAGTCTTGAAGATGGTCGGCCTCATTTGAGGAGCAGTCAGAGCAGCTGCACAGATAAGCTTACTCTGGTCCAGCTCATAATTGATATGTGCTAGAGAAACCTGGGATACATGAAGAATGTGTCCCTTTGAAGATTTCCCATGAGGTTAGTCAGCACAAATCTTGAATAGTTGAAGCGGAGGCTTTTTACCAACCCATGAACTAGGCACCCAAGTTCATATGGGATTGATCCCATCCCCCAGATTTATTGGACAAGCAGTGAAGAACCACATGCAGCAGGAACTTCCAATTGTAAGAGAAGTTAAATTTGTAGACAGTTGACCTGCTAACATCTCCACCATATCCCATTTGGATATAAGAATTGTCCAAATATGCTTCGGGGAATTTTGTTGGAGTGCCCTCATCATGAAGCTCTAGATGCTCCCTGATGATCTGTTCAGAAATGACCAACTCCCGGCCACAGATGCTCGATCGAATAACACGAACCCCATTTAGGGTTTCAATCTGACAATTTGCCCAAAATTCAGACATATGGTTTGAGTAAAACGTGGGGTTTACAGTCAGAGTGGTGTAGTAAGAAGATTGGGTTAGAAAGGAGATGATTTCTGAGAAGTCAACATCCCTTGAAGAGTCAAGGAGTGCGACTTGGTTGTGCTGAGGGTTAAGTGCCATTGTAGAAAGTTACAGGAAGATAGTTCGGAATAGGGTAAATTGAAGATGAAGAATGCTTTTAGGGCAATAATTTTGGTAAAAAGGATGCAAGTGATTAGCCGGAGGTATTTAAATGGGTGGAATGGCGGTTTAAAGGGGTTTGGATAAGACGATGTGAGGTTTCAGTGGATGATGTGACATGGGCGGTAAGGTTAGTCCATTTAAATAATCCGACATCATTAACAAAATCTTTACTTTTTACAGTGTGGGGCCCAAAAGGATTTCCGTTACACAGTAAAATCTTTCTTCCGAGTATAAAGCATTTCCGAAGGTAATGTTCTTCCGAAGGCAAATTTACTTCCGAATGTAAATTGATTACTTCCGAGAGTATATGTTGCTTTTCAAATGGAGTGTGTTATAAACTTCGGAAGTAGATCTGATATGAAATCAATCGCTTCTTCCGAGACTTAACACTCTTCCGAGAAGAAAATTATCCTGGGAGAAATTTGCTTTGGAAGATATGTGAAATATCTTCCGAGGGTTAATTTCTCTTCGGGAGAATTCATACTTAGATAAAATTTAGAAAAAGATCTTTTGTAACAGGGCTTAGATTGTTTTGACATAAGACTTTACACATTAAAAGGTTTTCGAATGAGATCAACTAATCAAGGTTATCATCCCAATAGCTGTAATGAGATATTTAAATCTTTGTTCATCAAAGGCTTTGGTGAATAAGTCAGCATATTGTTCATTTGAGTCAACTTTGATTAGCTTTATAAGATTTTTCTCATGAATTTCTCTAATGAAATGATACCTGATATCAATGTGCTTAGTCTTGGTAGGCTTCACTGGATTTTCAGTAATGGACATAGCACTGTTGTTGTCAATGTGGATAGGAGTGCTCATGAAGTTGAATCCGTAGTCTATCATCTGGTATTGAATCCACAGCAGCTGAGCACAGCAACTAGCAACAGCAATGTATTCAGCTTCAGCAGTTGATGTAGAGACACAGGATTGCTTCTTGCATTGCCATGAGATGATCCTTCCACCAAGAAATTGACATCCACTGGATGTTGATTTCTTGTTGATATTGCAGCCACCATAATCACTATCAGAGTAACCATAGAGATTGAAATCACTATTTCTTGGATACCAGAGACCTAGTTTAGGTGCTCCTTTAAGGTATCTAAGAATTCTCTTGGCAGCATTAGGTGAGACACCTTTGGAGCAGCCTGATATATTGCACAAATGCAAGTTGCAAACATGATATCAGGTCTACTTGCTGTGAGATACATCAGAAAACCAATAATCGCTCTATACTGATGTTGATCAGTATCCTCCCTCTCAGAATCAGGGCAGAGATTGTGGTTTCTGGGTATAGGTGTTTTTGCTGCTTTACAATCTTTCATATCAAATCGTTCTAAGATATCATTGACATACTTAGATTGATTTAGAAAGAACCCTTCATTCATTTGCTTTACCTGAATTCCAAGGAAAAAGTCCATTTTTCCCATGGAACTCATCTCAAACTTCTTCTTCATAATGCTCTCAAAGTCTTTACACATTTGGTCATTTGAGGAACCAAATATGATATCATCAACATAGACTTGAACGAGCAAGATGTCTTTCCCAGACTTCTTATGAAAAGAGTCTTATCAATGTACCTCTAGTGTAACCATTCTTCAGGAGAAACTGAGACAATGTCTCATACCACAGCCTAGGTGCTTGGTGCAGCCCATATAGAGTTTATCCAATTTGCACACATAGTTGGGATGATGTGGATCTTCAAATCCTGGAGGTTGGCATACATAGACTTCCCTATCTATATCCCCATATAGAAAGGCACACTTGACATCAAGCTGGTAGACAGTGAAATTCTTGGATGCAGCATAAGCAAGGAAGATCCTAACTGCCTCAAGTCTTGCAAAAGGTGCAAAGACATCAGTACAATCGATTCCTTCCTCTTGAGTGTATCCTTAAACCACCAGCCTTGCCTTGTTCTTGATAATCAAGCCTCTATCATCTCTCTTGTTTCTGAAAACCCATTTAGTGCGTATAGGTACTTGACCAGATGGTAGCGGACATAGGTTCCAAACCTTTTGTCTTTTGAATTGAAGCAGCTCATCTTGCATTGATTCAACCCACTACTATCTTTCAAGGCATCTTCCACTTCTTGGGTTCCATTTGGGATAAAAAGCATGAGTACAAACAGACATTTCCATTGTGAGTTTGTCCTCTTGTTCTCACGCCTTCAAAGACTTCCCCTATGATGTTCTCAGCTGGATGAGTGTTATGAATCCTAAGATAAATCCAAATTGGACATATTTTGCTCAGGAGCTTGAATACTTGGTCCAGCAGTTGTTTCAAACTCATTCAATCAGGACTGATTGAATGAAAGAGAAACATCATCATTTGTTTGATGTGAAGCATCATTAACAGTTGTCTCTTCCTTCAAGAAGTTGCTTTCATCAGCTTGGTGTTGTGCAGGGTCACCTGAAGAGATTTGAAAGTCAGCAGGTGAACTCCTTATTGAAGTACCACTATATCTTGAGATGGTTATACTGTCAGATCTTTCAATAGTGGGAACTTGATTTGCTGCAACTCTTGGAGAACTTGGAATAGGTCTGGGAAGCTCAAACAGTTGATCTTCATCAGAGTCACTTTGAGCACCTGTTCCAGCTGAAACATTCTCACAAGATGGTTTAGAATAGTTTGGAAACAATTCTAAATCAAAGATATGATCAGGGCCATTCCCCCTAACACAAGGAGTGTGCTCATTGACTACAATGTTGGAAGATTCCTCAAATTGTTTATTTTTAATATTATAATCTCTATAAGCTTTAGAGTAAGAGGAATATCCAACAAAGATAGCATCATCCGACTTTTCAGCAAATTTTGCCAAATTGTCTTTTGTGTTAAGTATGGTACACCTGCTGCCAAAGGATCTTAGAAAGCCAATGAACGGTGGCCTCTTGTTCATAACTCATAAGGGGTTTTTCCATGTGGCTTTACTACAAGAACTCTGTTCTGCACATAGCATGCAGTGCTGACTGCCTCTGCCCAGAATGTTAGAGGCAGCTTTGAATCAGCTAACATAGTCCGAGCAGCCTCAATAAGTGTCCTATTCCTCCTCTCAGCAACACCATTTTGTTGAGGAGTTTTGGGAGCACTATATTGTTGGCAATCCCTTTTGAGTTACAAAATGAGTCAAGAACTAGGTTCTTAAACTCAGTCCCTTGATCACTTCTAATTATTTTAACCTTGTAATCAATTTGATTTTCTATTTTAAGAATAAAAGATTTTAAAGTTTCAGCAGTTTCATTTTGGTTCTTAAAAAGAATAACCATGTAAATCTAGTAAAATCATCAACAATCACAAGTCAATATGATTTCCTTCCAATGCTCATTATACTTGTGGGACCAAATAGATCCATGTACAATAAGTGTAATGGAGTGGTGATGGAGTTAACAACTTTGGATTTATGAGATGCCATGTGTTGCTTCCCTTTCAGGCATGCAACACAGTTATCTTTGCAGAAAAATTCCTTTTTAGGCAAACCATGTACCAAGTTATTTTTAGCCAATTTGTTCATTGTCTTAAAATTTACATGACACATTCGTTTATGCCATAGTGTTGACTCATCACCATCAGCTTTGGAAAGAAAGCATGATACTTCTCCCATTGGGGAAGCATTGTTCATATCCAGCTTGTACATATCCCCTTTCCTGGGAGATCTAAGAAGCACCAATTCTGAGGAATTGTCATCCCGGGCTTGAGGATAATGCACTCATGTTCTGTGAAGAGCATTTGATGCTTTTGATCACAGAATTGAGAACACTTAACAGGTTGTGTTAAGCTGTTTGAAAAAATTAACTTTGTCAACTTATAACTTTCCATTGGATATACTTCCTCTGCCAGAAATATATCCTCCGGCCTCACCTCCAAACTGGACAGGACCTCCATCATAATGTTGAAATTGTTGAAGGAGAGATCTGTTCCCTGTCATGTGCCTGGAGCATCCACTATCTACAATCCAAATGTTGTTATTCTTGTCATATGGATGTCCCTGCACATAAGATGAGATGATTAGTTTTGATTGGAAACCCAAGCCTTATTGGTCTTGGGTTCTTCCAATGATAATGACATAATTGAACCAAAATTTATGCGTGGGGGTTCAATGGATGTCTTTGAAGAAGAGGTTTGGGCTACAGCATCTTCCTTGATCTTCCATTCCATCCCTTGGTTGATCATGGAGGATGAGCTTGTTGAAGCTTTTGTAGCTTGGCATTCTTCCGAAGCTTCTTTCTTTTCAGAAGAAGCCTTCATCACCTTTCTTCCGAAGAAGTCTTCTTCTGGGATGGTTTCAAGGGGACTCGTTTGTTTTTCTGAGTCTTTACAGCTTTAGCTTCCGAAGCCTTTTTCCTTTCGGAAGAAGAATCTTCTTCCGAAAGCAGCCTTGCTTCGGAAACAAGCTTTCCCTTTTTCATCACTTGAATCATTTGATATGGTCCAAATGAGAAACATTCCCTGACTCCTTCCTTTTTAACATTATTTTCATAATGTGTGCTAGCAGGATTGTAGTAACAATCTTTGGCCATGTGGTTTTGCAAACCACACATTATGCATGCTATGTTAATCTTCTGGGAACTTGAGGATTGCTGTTTCTTGTTCTTTTTCTCTTCATCAGCAATCTTTCCCTTTAACTTCTGATCCTTTGGTAGGACAGGAGTGCGGGTACTACACCCATTTCCTGAATCAGAGTTTCCAACCACCTGGAATCCAGCTGAGATGAATATACCCTTTTGCTTTGGGTCTATCTTTAGCTTGCACTCAGCCACTTTCTTGGCAGTTTTTCTGGCTGCCTTAGCTCTGCTTCTTCTGGCTTTGGTGGTCAGGGTTTGATCATCATTGGCAGGGGAGGGCATAATTACGTGGTTCTTCCCTGTGATGGTCTCAATAGTTGCATCATTCTTTGACTCATGAGAAGGTGGGTCAGCAGATGGAACCTCTTGCTCTTCAGTACCACACCTTGGTTGTCTTATAGACTTATAAGAGTATGGTGGATCAATTTCATTGGTTCCCAACCCACCTTTGTTTTGGTAACAAAGTTTTGAGTGAGAGGATGATTCAAGAATGGATTGGAATTTTTTGCTCGGAAATAGCATACTTCCTGGCTTGAGCCTCAGCTGTGACAAGCTGGGCTTGAGCCTCAATCAATTTGGATATTAAATCCTTTATCTGAGTCTTATAGTTTGTCTGTTCATGTTTTGATAGGGACAAAGTTTTTTCTAACTCCTCAATTTTTCTTTGGTAGTCAGATTCAACCCTTTTAAAGTCAGATTTTAAAACAATTAAAGACTCAATATCAGATTTAATCTCCATATTATAGTCCTGATACAATTTAACCTTAGCAATACAGGCAGGAGTATAGAGATGTTCATATACCTTCTTTTCATCTGTTCCAGCCATGAGTGCTTGAGCAGGAGTCACATCATGTACCATGAAGCTCCAGTCAACTTCTTGAGCCATTGCAGCTGTTTCTGTTGACTTTCCGTTGGGCTTTGGTGTAGAGGGATGTGTGGAGGCCTGTGGGGTTCCCGGGTTGGACTTGGGAGCCTTTCATTCCTTTGAAAAATGACCAAGTTGGTTACAATTGTAACACTTGGCGTTGGTTTTGTCAAAGCCAAATTTGTTGTTGATTGGGCTCTGGGAAATCGCCTTCTAGTCCTTTTAAAGAACTTCTTTGCTCTGTAGGTTAGAAGAGCCATTTGTTGGACTATGTCCACGTATTCCACATCATTCGAACTAAAACACTCTAGATCATCAAAGCATTATTGATAATCATTTGAGTGTCCATTTCCTGAGACAAAAGCACAGCTGTCCTGAAAGGAGCTTTGCTGAGCTTGTTGAGACCTTGGAGTCTCAGGAAATGTGATGTATGGCCCAGAAGAACAAGATGGCTGCTGGGTGTAAGTCAGGTATTGCCGAGGCTGGGAGATTCCTCACCCTTCAGCAACCATTAAGGCGTTGCTAGCAGGAAGACTCAAGGGTCTGCTTGTCTGATGACCCCTCATACTTTCCATTTCCAAACGTATCCATCAAGGATCCCATAGAGTTCGGTCATGGTGAGTGTGTTCAGATTCTCTGTTTCTTTTGATAGAGACACAGTAGAATGTCCACTCATTGGGTAATGCACTCATGAACTTTCTTGTAAGGTCTCTGAGTTCATGAGCAATTCCCACAGATTGAAGGGAAGAAATGAGATCCATGTACCTGAAATATTGCTGGCTAAGAGTCTCTCCAGCAACATAGGTGAAGTTCTCGAACTGCTGCTTCAGTGAGTCCTTCTTGGAGTCATTTGAGCTTGAGTACATTTGAGCAAGTGCATCAAACAGTTCTTTGGCAGACTTGCAATGCTCAAACTCCACCATGATAGAGTTTGGAATTGCAGTCATGAGAACAGTCATAGCGTTGCTGTCGATGTCTAGCTTCTTCCTGTCCTCATCAGAATAATCTTCAACAGCTTTTTTGATCATGGCACCATTTCCACCAGCTACTTTTGGCTTATACGAGCCATTGACAATGGATTGCCACATCTTGCTGTCTTGATACCTGATGAAGCCTTCCATTATTCTGCTCCAAGACCTGAAGTTTTCAGGGGTGATGATGGGTGCTTTGGTCATCGTCCCCATCTCTACTTTAGATTTGTTGAGGGCCATTTTGAGTGAGGTATAAGGAGGAGTGAAAAACAGTTTCATTAGGGTGGTAAGATCTCACAATCAAGAGCCTAAAAAGATCTGGTACCAAATGTAGGATCGCGTTTGTCACTTAAACACTTGGATTTCTCTCAAACTCACTTATAGTAACACTCAAATCAGATGAAGTAAACTCACTTATAGTCACTTAAACACTTGGATTTCTCTCAAACTCACTTAAAGGCAC
Source organism: Flaveria ramosissima (assembly GCA_025215565.1). Taxonomy (NCBI): domain Eukaryota; kingdom Viridiplantae; phylum Streptophyta; class Magnoliopsida; order Asterales; family Asteraceae; genus Flaveria; species Flaveria ramosissima. The sequence continues at coordinate 14,018,468 of CM046039.1, forward strand.
TTGTATATATTACTTCTCAACTCAAGCATATTACATGAGTTACAATGAAAAACTATATATACTAGATCCTACAGCCGGATATACTTTGATACCAGCTGGAAACCTAAGAATAAAGCATATACTACAATGCTAAAGTTAAGGTATCTTAAATAAAGTATTATCTAAGATATGGTAGTCATGACATGTCCATGACTTGCCTTTTGTCACCAACTAAAGATGGCAACTGTACTAACATAAAAAGGTAAACAGTGGATTAAAGTATGGTCAACTACATGGCTTTTGGGAAAACGCCATGAAGTATCTCAGAGATTTGCAGCGGAGTGTCAGAGAGACCATACTTATATCCACTGGATAATAGCAGTGTCTTCCGAAGGTAAGTTGGCTTCGGAAGAACAAGTTCTTCTGAAGCCACTTATACTTCAGAAGAGGTTTCTATACTTCCGAGGCTTGAGGACTTCTGTACTTTGGAAGTTGACTTCAGATCTTTCATTCTAAGTCTTGATCTTCGGAAGTATGTTCTTTGTCTTCGAAAGTTGGAGTTTTCCTTCGGAAGTAAGTTCTACACTTTGTCTTCGGAAGAGCTCCTTTTTCCTTCGGAAGTTCCACACTTAGCTGCGGAAGTCCTTTATTTGTTGTACCAAAATCTTCTAAGTGAATTGGTTTTGGTTGCACCAGCCTTTCTAGATCCAACATAAAACAACCAAAATTGGTCTTGATAAGTCAAAGGTGAGATGTTTCAAATGCAATCTCTATGGACACTTCTCAAGAGAGTGCAATCAATAATCAACTCCTGACATGAGTCAAAATCAGCAACATCAGTCTCATCAACATCAATCTTATCAATCAACTACATCTCAAAAATCTTTCAGACAACCTTAGCTGACAAACTCATCCCAACCAGCCACAAGCTCATCAGCAGGGCCTAGTAACTCAAAAGAAACTGTGCTGACAGTTTTATAATATGGAACATGTGACTGGAGCATGTATGAGAAGGAGGTATTGGAAGAGAATGAAACTTTAATGGCCAACATGGAGAATAAAGTCTCAGCTATGCCAGAGAGATAAGAGATAGATTGTGTTCATCAATGTGAGTTGAGGAAGTTAAAAGATATAAAGTCCATGCTCAACAACTAGGAAATAAAGTAAAAGAAACAATGGTTTTAAATGAATCTCATATACGAGAGCATAAACTATATCAAATCAAAATCCACTCTTTGCAAAAAGATTTAGATAAACTTGTTTCTGAAAACTATAACTTAAAATGCCAAGTTGAACATCTGACCACTTCCTTAACAAAATTCATGTCTGATCATGCATCAACTGAGTGAAACTTTAGTAGTTTCAAATGTCAACTCAGCAATGTGAGAAGTTATTAAATTCTAATATTGAATCAAAGAACAGGTATGGGTTGTAATATAATGCTGTTGCACCCCCTCTGAATGATAATTACACACCTTTACCAGCAACAATGACAAACACTTTGTTAAATCATTTTGTGCCATGCACCAACTTTGAAAAAAAACTTAATCCATTGGTAAACGAAAATGATTTTGAGGTGAGTGAAACTGAGTCTTCTGAATCAGAAGAAGTCAACGGAAATAACTCAGAATTTGACTATGATGAATGTGATGACTAGGATAATTCTGATGAACATGTTGAGAAAAGTATGGATGAATTGGGTATTGGTAAGAATGTCTCATTTGAACCAATCATCCCCAAAGTTCTTGAAGAATCCAAGCTGCCTTATCCTCCTAAGCAAAGAAATATATTGAAAACAATATGCAAGAGGATAGCTCAGCTGAATGAAGGGCTTCATGAACTTAGCAAACATAAAAAATCATCAACTGAAGATGGTGAGAAGTTCACATCTACGAAAGAAATAAAAATCTCTTCCGCAGTAGGAAAGAAGAAAAATGAAAATTCAACATCTGTAGCAGATCTCCAGGAGAAGAAGAAAAATGATAATCAATCATCAGTAGGAGATCTCAAGACAAAAAATGCTGATCATTCATCCATAGCAAATCTCGAGAAGAAAAATGCTGATCATTCATCCGTAGCAGATCTGTAGAAGAAGAAAAATGCTGATCAATCATCATCCGTAGCAGATCTCAGGAGGCAAAAATCTGTTGAATTCGTGGAAGATCGGCGGAAGCAAAATGCAACAATCAACAAGAAAGCCAAACAACAAAAGATTGTGAATCCTAAGAAACATAAGTTATTTGCTTCTAAACAAGAACCCTTTGATATCATGTCAGGGAAAGGAAAGGATTCATCAGTTGTCAAGATTGAGAAAGAGTTGGCAGAACATAAAAGAAAGAAGAAGGTGACTGCACATGAAATTGAGGAAGAAGAAAAGAATTGTAAATGGTGTGACATGAAAAATCACAACACTGAAGATTGTTACTTCAGCGGCTGTTGCTCCATTTGTGATATGAATAATCATATGACTTCTGATTGTTACTTCAACAAACATTGTGCAATTTGTAATAAAATAACCATTTCACTTAGGAATGTTATTTTAGCAAAAATAACAAAACAAAGAGCACAAAGAAGAAGAAATCCGAGAAGGTTGAATCAGACTGTCAATCAAGTGATAGTCTAGAAGACTCAAAGCCAAAGAAGAAGCAGCACAAGCGGCCAATAACAAAGAAGCAATCATCTGCTGATGTTAAACCTTTGAAGAAGAAAGAAAAACCACATCATCAACTCAAAATACCTCACAGAAAAATGGATTTGATAGAAAAGAAAGCCAATACTAATGACACCTTCTTTGATCATTTTGGGAAGGGTACTCAAATACCACAATCAATCAATGGATGGTGACACTTTCTTCAATCAGGGATCATCTTCAAACTCAAAACAACAACTAAACAAAGAAAAGGTGGAAGAAGAAGGGATTGAGAAGCAAGAACAAAGTTCCACAAACTTATCTTTAACATAATCAGCCTCACCACAAGCAAAACATACTGAATCAATTGAGTCTAAAATCAACACTGAAACATCAAGACTCATTCACGAAGGAGTAACAATTTTAGATACTGGTGGTAAACCCAAGATCATTGTAAGGCCCCGTTCCCGAAAACCACACAGTTGGCCAATCATTGCTCTTAAAACATTATAAAACGTACATTTATTTTGCAGCGGAATTTAAAACTTTCATTAATAACTAAAAACATGTCATTTCATTTATTTACAACATTAGTTTACATCTCAAAATACAAAGACATGTCAAAATACGGATGCCAGCCTCAAATGCTCCCAGTAGCTTATGCATCCATGCCTGCAACTCCTCAGCATCTACAAATACCTGCCAACTATCATGCATACAAAAGTCAGCAACGCTAAGTGAGTTCTAGTTTTGTAATGAAACATACTTTTCTTTCGTTAAAACCGTTCTTTACTTTAATTCGAAATCATACTATACTTTACAACCGTTCGCGATCATACATCATACGTATATGCAGATAATATCATTATTATCTTTTTTATTACGTTCATTAACTTCTTTCATTCAACGTATTACATTATCGTTCCCTTCTCTTTCTAGATCCGGTCAGACTTTACCCTCTTCGTGGCACACAGCTACGATTACTGAGGTCGAATGACAAGGATCCTGTTTAGTACATTATTACGTTAATTCATTAACGTTCTTTTCATACTTCGCACTCTCATACATTATCTTTCGTTCATTACTCTTTATTACTCGAATCTTGTCTCGTGCAATATCCTCGACTCATGCTCGAAAGCTGATGCTGTGCCGAGACCTGCTCACAAGCCCCCGAATCATGTCCGAAGACTCACAACACCGGGATACGCGACAAAGATCCCATTCGAGTCAATCACAGGGATTGAACTCTATCCGAGTCTGTTGAAACATAAAGTCGCTCACCTCATACCTATGCTTGGATTTATGCCACACCCCTGAAGTTATACGTAACTCGGGTAACCATCATATATTTCACCCCCAACATTATGGGTAACAACACCCCCATCGAAATGGGTAACAACACCCCCATCGAAATGGGTAACAACACCCCCACCAAAATGGGTAACAACACCCCCACCGAAATGGGTAACACCACTGAAGGTCTATCACAAAGACTGGAACCCTTGCGCGCACACTTTAGGATTTGCTCGACCTCACGCGGTTGAACTTAAGGCATTTAGAGCCGTGTACCTCACTATACTTTGCTTGCAAGCCTCTTACATTCACGTTCATTCATTAATACATGCATTCATTCATTAACGTTCCTCTTTTCATTATCTTCCACTTTACGTTACATAATACTTCATTACGTTCATTAACGTTCAACGCAAAGCCAAGGGAAGACACACATACATACATAAAAAGGAACATATACTTAATCATAAACATACACCATCACCATACAAGCAACATAACACATGCATAACACGCATCAAACATAAGCCATCACATAATAACCAGGCCTATCTCCCCAGTTTACCCCTTAAAATCCACTTAGAAAAACCTTAGGTCCAACTTGGGCGCATGGGACCTTTCAGGCGCATGAGCCTAAAAATTCTAAGTATAAATTAGTCTGGGCGCATGGGCACTATTTGGGCGCTTCTGCCCTGTTTAGGCGCATCAACACTTAGCCATTCTTAACACTTTGGGCGCATGGCACTATTTAGGCGCATGGACCACCCATGGGTGCATGGCCAATCACTTGGACACAGGGCCAATCATGCTGGGCGCATGGGCCACATTTTAGGCGCAAGAGCCACCTTTGGGAGCAGGGGCCATCTCTTGGACGCATGGCCAATCATGCTGGGCGCATGGACCACCCTTTAGGCGCATGGGCCACCTCTGGGCGCATGGGCCACCCCTTGGATGCATGGCCAACATGCTGGGCGCATGGACCACTGTTCATGTTCGTCCGAACATTCTGAAATGTTCTCTATACTATCAAATTCACCCGATTATCATTCTAATCATACCCAAGCATAAATCTAACATACTAAGGGCACCTAAACATGCTAAACCATCAATATTAACCCATAATTAACACTAAAACATACATGCATACATCATTTCGAACACAAGGCTGTAGACCTACGGTTATTTTCAAAATGTTCACTTAGTATGCATAATAGCCCCAAATGATATGGAAATCAGTAAAAAAGGGGTTCTAGAAACTCACCTTGAGCAGCCTTTGAGCAACACTCTTCCAGTTCAAGACCCACCTTCGATTCAGCTCTTGAATCCCAAAAACAAACACTAAACAACCAGAACTTCGGTCAAGAACTCGAAACCCAGCTGAAACCGAGCTCGTATAAGAGAAGACTTACCTTTGAAGCTGCTTCTTCCACTTTCTCTCTCTAGAACCAGGGCTTCTCTCTCTTCTTTCTTCTTTTCAGCCGATTGAAGAAGATGAAGAAGAAATGGGCAACCATGCCCCTTTAAACCTTAAAGTAATAAGGTTTTGTACTTTGTACACTTTTTCCCCCTCCACTTGTGCTCATTATCTTTTCTTTCTAATTACTTTTCTTTTTCTTTCATTTAAATAGAAATTCGGGGTGTTACAAGTCTACCCCCCTTAAAGAGGTTTCGTCCCCGAAACCTGTCGCTTCTCAAACAGTTATGGGTAACACTGTCTCACCTCTTCTTTAATCTTGCACTTAAACTTAGATCCCTTTAGGCTTCACTGCACCCGCACAAGTGAAACCATCATCTTCCTTAGCCTATTCTCTTCTTCCTATTATTAATGGTCACCAGTTGCTTCTCGTGGTTGGATACTTTGTCCATCTCAGTGTTCTCTAGTAGCATGATCATATCCTCATCGGTTGAGCTCTTTCTTAGACGAGACGCATGGAACATCAGATGAATTCCACTTAACTCATCGGGTAGCTCCAGTCGATGTGTCACTTCTACTACCTGTGCAACAACTGAGAATGTCCCTCTACACTTTAATATTAGCTTTACTCGATTCCAACCCAAGCAATCCGCTTTCCTGGTCGAAGCCTTCCTCAGAATTCATTGTCGTAGGTCGTCACCGAACTCTGGTTGTGCACGGTTGAGCAATCCATCTTCTTGCAACACTTAGGGTTTGAGTCATAGACTACTGATCAACTCACCCGGAGATGCATGTCTACCTACCTATGTCTGTCTTGAACAGCCTAGCAGGAACAAGCGTTCTCTCTCAATTCTATCGCACAATCCTCTAGGGCATTAGGTAACCTAGTAGACTTACTAATGGTAATTCTACATCAAAGGGCGTATCTATATTCATACCACTAACAGGCAACTTAGCATAGTAAGCAGCAGAAATAAAACTTTTTACTAGCACCAGAATCAAATAACACTGAGGCTAAAGTTTGGTTTACTAGAAACGTACCTGACACAACATCGTGGTCCGTCCTAGCTTCCTCCGATCTTCTTCACTCCCGAACCTTCCGCCCTCGGCTTCTTGCAATCCCTGCTCATGTGACCTTCCTCACCATAGGAATAACACCTCCCCATACCGCAGTTCTTTGCCACATGTCCGGTCCTCCTACAACGGAAACATACATTGCCCCCCAATCTACATTCCCCGGGGTGCCTGTGTCCACACTTGTCACACCTTTTCGACCCCGCGCCAGTTATGACCACACGCTGATCATCCACTTATGCACCTTTGCCACCTAGAGTGACTCCGCCACGTCCCAATCGCTTCCCGTCCCATTCTTGATCACCCTCTCCTTTCTTGCTACTTTCAGTGACCATCACAGATCTTTCATCATACAACCTCCCCGCCAAATCAACCGCCGACCTAAACATGCTCGGTCGGGCAGCAATCATGTGCTTACGGATGTCAGCCGCAAGCCCTGAATATACCTCTTGATCTTCCGCGAAAGAGGTGTCACCTGATCTGGTACCAGACGTGCCATCTCGTTGAACTTCGTGGTGTACTATTGATGTGTCATCGTCCCCGCCTCCAGCTGCAGGAACTCTCTTTCAACTTTATCCATCTCACGATGGGGACAGATGTCCTCAATCACCAGCCTTTTCAACTCTGGCCATCGCATCCTCTTGATAGCCTTACTTCCCTAGGCTTGGACTATATTGTCCCACCAGCACAGAGCTGAGTCCACAAAAGAGTGGGCAGCAACCTTTACTTTCTGATCCCTCCGGCACTCGCTGATATTCAATAGAACTTCCAACTCTCTCACCCAGCGGTGAGCAGTAGCAGCAGTGCCATTTCCATCAAAGGTTGGGGGCTTTCATCGTTGAAACGCCCCATAGTTACAACCTCGTGCCGCCTCCGGCGCAGGCTCCTCCTCTTATTCCTCTTCGTCATCGAAGAAAACCGTTTCAGTCTCGGGTCGTCTCCTTTCGCCCGATGATCTACCTCTTTCATTTCTCTCTTCATCTCTAACAGTCATTATCACTTCGATCACTACAGACGGTAGGATCGTCTGCAAGACCTGATGCACTTCCTCCACGACCGTCTCTCTCATCGAGGCCCTCAGATTAGCATTCTCATCACCACCTTTCGGATGGGGGGTCTCGGGTTCTTCATGAACCACCTCTTCGGCCCTAGACCTTCCTCTTGTGATCTGTGGTTCAGCACCACGTCCACCACCGCCTCCACCTCGTGAAGCCTTTGAAGATCTACCACCAGCCATTCTCTAAACACACTGAAAGATTCAAACACCAACACAGTCACTCAAGGGAACAACTCAGTTTATGTCAAGTATAGTAAGTCCCTAATTACAGTGGCCAGTTGTGATTAGCCCCTTACTTTACTCTTCATACCCCAAGCATTACCTATCCTAACTACATCAGTATCCAAATCTATCAGCAACACATAAACCACATAACATGCGCACATAATACCGGTTAACGTTAACTTACATAAATAGTTTACATAAAACCTTTACCTCCAGGCACGTAGCTACTAGGACTGGCATCCTTTTTCCTTTTAGTCCCATTCTCAGTTTAAGATTAGGTTTCTTTCGAAAATTTACCCATTTCACTTAAACTTTGGCTCCGATACCAACTTGTAAGGCCCCGTTCCCGGAAACCTCACAATTGGCCAATCATTGCACTTAAAACATTATAAAACGTGCATTTATTTTGCAGCGTAATTTAAAACTTTCATTAATAACTAAAAACATGTCATTTCATTTATTTACAACATTAGTTTACATCTCAAAATACAAAGACATGTCAAAATACGAATGGCAGCCTCAAATGCTCCCGGTAGCTTATACATCCATGCCTGCAACTCCTCAGCATCTACAAATACCTGCCAACTATCATGCATACAAAAGTCAGCAACGCTGAGTGAGTTCTATTTTTATAATGAAACATACTTTTCTTTCGTTAAAACCGTTCTTTACTTTATTTCAAAAACATACTATACTTTACAACCGTTCGCGATCATACATCATACGTACATACAAATAATATCATTATTATCTTTGTTATTACGTTCATTAACTTCGTTCATTCAATGTATTACATTCTCGTTACCTTCTCTTTCCTGATTCGGTCAGACTTTACCCTCTTCGTGGCACACAGCTACGATTACTGAGGTCGAATGACAAGGATCCTGTTTAGTACATTATTACGATAATTCATTAACGTTCTTTTCATACTTCGCTCTTTCATACATTATCTTTTGTTCATTACTCTTTATTACTCGAATCTTGTCTCGTGCAATATCCCCGACTCATGCTCGAAAGCTGATGCTGTGCCGGGACCTGCTCACAAGCCCCCGACTCATGTCCGAAGACTGACACAACACCAGGATACGCGACAAAGATCCCATTCGAGTCAATCACAGGGATTGAACTCTATCCGAGTCTGTTGCAACACAAAGTCGCTCACCTCATACCTATGCTTGGCTTTATGCCACACCCCCGAAGTTATACGTAACTCGGGTAACCATCATATATTTCACCCCCAACATTATGGGTAACAACACCCCCATCGAAATGGGTAACAACACCCCCACCGAAATGGGTAACAACACCCCCACCGAAATGGGTAACAACACCCCCATCGAAATGGGTAACACCACTGAAGGTCTGTCACAAAGACTGGAACCCTTGCGCGCACACTTTAGGATTTGCTGGACCTCATGCGATTGAGCTTAAGGCATTTAGAGCCGTGCACCTCACTATACTTTTCTTTCAAGCCTCTTACATTCACGTTCATTCATTAATACATGCATTCGTTCATTAACGTTCCTCTTTTCATTATCTTCCACTTTACGTTACACAATACTTCATTACGTTCATTAACGTTCAACGCAAAGCCAAGGGAAGACACACATACATACATAATAAGGAACATATACTTAATCATAAACATACACCATCACCATACAGGCAACATCATACATGCATAACACACATCAAACATAAGCCATCACATCATAACCAGGCCTATCTCCCCATTTTACCAATCCACTTAGAAAAACCTTAGGTCCAACTTGGGCGCATGGGACCATTCAGGAGCATGAGCCTGAAAATTCTAAGTATAAATTAGTCTGCGCGCATGGGCACTATTTGGGCGCTTCTACCCTGTTTAGGCGCAGCAACACTTAGCCATTCTTAACACTTTTGGCGCATGGCACTATTTAGGCGCATGGACCACTCCTGGGCGCATGGCCAATCACTTGGACGCAGGGCCAATCATGTTGGGTGCATGGGCCACATTTTAGGCACATGAACCACGTTTGGGCGCATGGGCCATCTCTTGGACGCGTGGCCAATCATGTTGGGCGCATGGACCACCCTTTAGGCGCATGGGCCACCCCTTGGACGCATGGCCAACATGTTCGGCGCATGGATCAATGTTCATGTTCGTCCGAACATTCTGAAATGTTCTCTATACTATCAAATTCACCTGATTATCATTCTAATCATACCCAAGCATAAATCTAACATACTAAGGGCACCTAAACATGCGAAACCATCAATATTAACTGATGTGATCCAAATTATACATATAAAACACATCAATTACACATCAATTATTCCAGAAACTCTTACTGAAAATGAAGATTTGATACTTAAATCTTTCGTATTGTGTTTTCAGGCTTGGAAAAGACCATGATGAACAAAAGGAGCTTAAATAATAAGAAAATGAAGAAAATCAAGTTTTGGAATTCAAGCATGGGGCCGTGCTTCATGAGGAACGCCCCCATGCCCAGCCTGAAACACACCCCCGTGCTTAAATCAACACACCCCCGTGTTTGTTGGTCTGACACGACAAAAAGCACTGTTCCCCGACCCGAGGCATGGGGGCGTGCCCCAGGAGGCACGGGGTCGTGCCCCACCACAAACACGGGGCCGTGCTTAAACACTCCAGAAAGCCTATAAATAGGACTTCATTTGCAAATTGAAGATGAGCTTTTGGGAGGTGAAGTGCTGGTGTTCCCTCTCGGGAACCCAGCCTTTGGAGGTCCTTAGAAGGTTTTGGAGGTTCATTCAACAGTTAGAAGAAGCTTGGGATCGTTTAACATCATCCATAATGGATCACCGGTTTGATTGTTCTAATTTACCGATGATTTCAAAACTATCATTTATCTTTGTTGTTATGTTCAAGCTCCTTGTGAGCTAAACTTCATATGTTATTCTAATTTAATGAAACTTATTTAATTTGTGATGAACTAAAGGTGTTATATATATTCTGTTAATTTTATAGTGGTCTTGGGAAAACTATTGATGGGTAGCATCTACATTTGAACGGGAAGTTATAAATTTATGGTTTGTGATTGTGATCGTCATACAAAGTTGAAAAACGTATGATCAACTTTCATTCGCGAAACCGGTCTTCATAATAGATCCATGGCTAATGAACTAGAAATGGTTATTAGAAATCATATCACTTTAACTTTCTGATCATTTGCGGGTTCCCTTTTATTAGTTCGGAAACTTCAGTAATTGTTACGGTTTTCTAAAATTAATGGTATGTTAGGAAGGAACCTGATCAACTCTCTTTTTAACATTAACTTATGTTTTCAGAAATCGTATGTCAAATAGGTCACAAAAGATTTACCTACATTACTAGGGCTTTGATCTGAGCAGTAAACTCAGCCTGACAGGATCAAGTCACTACGGCAGCAGGATAGACGAGAAATCGCGCCAGCTCATCTTTATAAACGTTAACATAATTACATTAATCCATATCTTTAAATCACACCACCAATTCATCACAGTTATATAAGTGTAATCTAAATTAGGATAACAACCTTACTTCACTGAAAGAATCACCAAAAGTCTCAACCTATCTTTATTTATCTTTATCTATCTTTATTTATTGTTGTCATGTTTAACTTATCATTTTCTAAAACATAAAACTAATAGTCAATTATGAGGGTTGTTGAGTAGGCTTAGTGTGTCCACGGATTGATACTCGGTTCTTACCAACACTATATTACCATACGACAGGTACACTGCCTTTTGTGTGTGTGGTTTAGTATTAGTAATAACCATTTAAAACTTAATATGTGCAAAGAATCTATATCAAAATATATATACTATCCGCACCCATCAAGTTTTTGGCGCCGTTGCCGGGGACACATGTTAGTTTGAAAGATGATCCAAATTTTTGACTATTTTGTTTTATTTTAAAAAAATAAAAAATTAGAAAAGAAAATTTTTAAAAAAATGAAAGAAGTTATCTCCACAAAATGCTATCAAGGTTGAAAAGAATGAGGGACTAAGCTTCAAAGTCAATGGTAATCGGTTAATGTCCAAATCTATGTACCAACTAAGATTTGCTCGTAGGTGATAAACCTCCACCTCATTTAAAACTAAGTGTGGGGAAGGGTCTAGCCAAGGACCCGTAACCAAAACATGGCTCTATGTTATTTTCTATCTGTTTAATTTATTATGTGTGCTTAGGACTTTAATTTCATGTTTTAAATAATATGGTGATGTTTTAGATTAATCCCGATGATTCTTTTGAGCTTATTCAAGACGGCTGTGAAAAAAACGATCGCACGCATTTGATTCATCATTTTAGGGGAGTTTTCGTTTGCTTTTCTCTACTTAATATTTATTGTGAATCACATTGAGGACAATGTGAAGTTTAAGTGTGGGGAAGGGTAATACATACTTAATTCTTTGCTTATAAATAGGTCGAAGGTATAATTAAGTCTTTGGTAAAAAGTCACTTTGATTTTAATATTTGTGGCAACAACACCGGAAGCATGAAACGATAAAACAAAATATAAATATATGTTTTCGAGAAATAAATAAGCAAACAAAGCAAACCCAAATAATCTTAAAAATGTTTTTTGTGATATCTTGAAAAGCAAAATGAGTTGGTGAAAATATTCAAACATGTAAAATGCAATACTTATACCTAATTCCATCCTATGTGTGAGCTTATTTTTGAGCCTTAAACAAGCTTTGCATTTATGCATTTTTGCTTTCGTTATGGATATATTGAGGATGTCTTATGTTGCGTGTGAATTAGAACTTGTTTTGGGTATGCATTTCAAAACCTTATAAGTGTTTCTTGCATAAAAAAGATTTAGGCAATTAGGAAAACCCGACATTCGAGCCTCTACCATTTTCAAATATCCTTACCCAAACATTATCCCTAGTTAGCCCCGTTGAGCTTAAACGTTTTCATTTTTTATCACCCAAATCACTAAGCCACTTAACCAAAAAGCCTTCAACAATACCCATTTTCGTTAAAGACATGTTTTTGCTTATTTAAAAAAACAAATAAATAAATAAAAAAGAAAGAAATAAAAAAAAGAAGGAAGAAAACTAGTTCCATCATTTTATGGTATTTCAAGATGTGTGTTCCAAAAAAAAAATGATATGAAAGACCTAACTTGTGGGGAACTAGTTTCATGAAGGAAAATGCAACATAAACCAAACCGAATCCAAAAATTCGACATCCAAATCCGTTGGGTGCTTTTAGGCTCAAAGCCGAACGACTCTTAAAAAGAAAGGAAGCTACGTATATCTTCGGGTTAAGCAGGAGGTGCAGTTTTTGAAAATGCATTACGGTCTTGACGATCTGACCATAAACGAGTCCTCAAGTTAACATATCCCTTCTAGCTTGAGTATTGTATAAGGAACCATTTTATTGGTTTCCTTTTAGTTTGTGAAATAAGCCAAGACCGCTGTTTTTAGCATTTAGCCACTTTTATCCAAATAAACCATACCTTGAACCCGAGCCAGATTACAACCTATCAAAGACCTAATGATTTATGCAAGTAAATGCCTAACATAGGTGGAGATTTGATCCCTTATCAAGCATATGATTTCACACGTATTCATACAAGGCAATTGATTGTATTATTCATACTTCATCTTATGTATGATTCCATATATATAGCTGAGTGTGAGTGCACCTTGTGAGAAGTGTGAATTTTTACATGTTAAAAATATTTAGAAACCATTCTATTGCTTGAAAGGATATCATTTCACATGTGCTTAACTGTTTATATTTGGGTAAACCAAGTTTGCTTGTATAGTTCTCGAAAGACATATTTATATCTTGATTTATTTGGTTTTTGGTGGTGTTGCTATTTTGAGTGATTTTGCTTGAGGACAAGCAAAGTTTAAGTGTGGGGATATTTGATGTGATCCAAATTATACATATAAAACACATCAATTACACATCAATTATTCCAGAAACTCTTACTGAAAATGATTATTGGATACTTAAATCGTTCATATTGTGTTTTCAGGCTTGAAAAGACCATGATGAACAAAAGGAGCTTAAATAATAAGAAAATGAAGAAAATCAAGTTTTGGAATTCAAGCATGGGGCCGTGCTTCATGAGGCACGCCCCCATGCCCAGCCTGAAACACACCCCCGTACTTAAATCAACACACCCCCGTGTTTGTTGGTCCGACACGACAAAAAGTACTGTTCCCCGACCCGAGGCACGGGGGCGTGCCCCAGGAGGCACGGGGCTGTGCCCCACCACAAACATGGGGCCGTGCCCGATTGAACACGGGGTCGTGCCCGATTGAACACGGGGCCGTGCTCGACAACCTCTGAGCGTACAAGCCGACCAACTTTTACGTACATTGTACTAGAACGGGGTCGTGCCTTTTAGGCACGGGGCCGTGCTTAAACACTCCAGAAAGCCTATAAATAGGACTTCATTTGCAACTTGAAGATGAGCTTTTGGGAGGTGAAGTGCTGGTGTTCCCTCTCGGGAACCCAGCTTTTGGAGGTCCTTAGAAGGTTTTGGAGGTTCATTCAACACTTAGAAGAAGCTTGGGATCGTTTAACATCATCCATAATGGATCACCGGTTTGATTGTTCTAATTTACCGATGATTTCATTACTATCTTTTATCTTTGTTGTTATGTTCAAGCTCCTTGTGAGCTAAACTTCATATGTTATTCTAATTTAATGAAACTTATTTAATTTATAATGAACTAAAGGTGTGATATATATTCTGTTAATTTTATGATGGTCTTGGGAAAACTATTGATGGGTAGCATCTACATTTGAACGGGAAGTTATAAATTTATGGGTTGTGATTGTGATCGTCATACAAAGTTGAAAAATGTGTGATCAACTTTCATTCGCGAAACCGGTCTTCATAATAGATCCATGGCTAATGAACTAGAAATGGTTATTAGAAATCATATCACTTTAACTTTTTGATCATTTGCGGGTTCCCTTTTATTAGTTGGAAAACTTCAGTAATTGTTACGGTTTTCTAAAATTAATGGTATGTTAGGAAGGAACCTGATCAACTCTCTTTTTAACATTAAGTTATGTTTTCAGAAATCATATGTCAAATAGGTCACAAAAGATTTACCTACATTACTAGGGCTTTGATCTGAGCAGTAAACTCAGCCTGACAGGATCAAGTCACTACGGCAGCAGGATAGACGAGAAATCGCGCCAACTTATCTTTTTAAACATTAACATAATTACATTAATCCATATCTTTAAATCACACCACCAATTCATCACAGTTATATAAGTGTAATCTAAATTAGGATAACAACCTTACTTCACTGAAAGAATCACCAAAATCTCAACCTATCTTTATTTATCTTTATCTATCTTTATTTATTGTTGTCATGTTTAACTTATCATTTTCTAAAACATAAAACTAATAGTCAATTATGAGGGTTGTTGAGTAGCTTAGTGTGTCCACGGATTGATACTCGGTTCTTACCAACACTATATTACCATACGACAGGTACACTGCCTTTTGTGTATGTGGTTTGGTATTAGTAATAACCATTTAAAGCTTAATATGTGCAAAGAATCTATATCAAAATATATATACTATCCGCACCCATCAAGTTTATGGCGCCGTTGCCGGGGACACATGTTAGTTTAAAAGATGATCCAAATTTTTGACTAATTTGTTTTTAAAAAAAATAAAAAATTAGAAAAGAAATTTTTTTTAAAAAAAATGAAAGAAGTTATCTCCACAAAATGCTATCAAGGTTGAAAAGAATGAGGGACTAAGCTTCAAAGTCAATGGTAATCGGTTAATGTCCAAATCGATGTACCAACTAAGATTTGCTCGGAGGTGATAAACCTCCACCTCATTTAAAACTAAGTGTGGGGAAGGGTCTAGCCAAGGACCCGTAACCAAAACATGGCTCTATGTTATATTTTATCTGTTTAATTTATTACGTGTGCTTAGGACTTTAATTTGATGTTTTAAATAATATGGTGATGTTTTAGATTAATCCCGATAATTCTTTTGAGCTTATTCAAGACGGCTGTGGAAAAACGATCGCACGCATTTGATTCATCATTTTAGGGGAGTTTTCGTTTGCCTTTCTCTACTTAATATTTATTGTGAATCACATTGAGGACAATGTGAAGTTTAAGTGTGAGGAAGGGTAATACATACTTAATTCTTTGCTTATAAATAGGTCGAAGTTATAATTAAGTCTTTGGTAAAACGTCACTCTGATTTTAATATTTGTGGCAACAACACCGGAAGCATGAAACGATAAAACAAAATATAAATATATGTTTTCGAGAAATAAATAAGCAAACAAAGCAAACCCAATTAATCTTAAAAATGTTTTTTGTGATATCTTGAAAAGCAAAAAGAGTTGGTGAAAATATTCAAACATGTAAAATGCAATACTTATACCCAATTCCATCCTATGTGTGAGCTTATTTTTGAGCCTTAAACAAGCTTTGCATTTATGCATTTTTGCTTTCATTATGGATATATTGAGGGTGTCTTATGTTGCGTGTGAATTAGAACTTGTTTTGGAACCTTATAAGTGTTTCTTGCATAAAAATGATTTAGGCAATTAGGAAAACCCGACATTCGAGCCTCTACCATTTTCAAATATCCTTACCCAAACATTATCCCTAGTTAGCCCCGTTGAGCTTAAACGTTTTCATTTTTTATCACCCAAATCACTAAGCCACTTAACCAAAAAGCCTTCAACAATACCCATTTTCGTTAAAGACATGTTTTTTCTTATTTCAAAAAAAAATAAATAAATAAATAAAAAAGAAAGAAAGAAAAAAAAGAAGGAAGAAAACTAGTTCCATCATTCTATGGTATTTCAAGATATGTGTTCGAAAAAGAAAAAATGATATGAAAGACCTAACTTGTGGGGAACTAGTTTCATGAAGGAAAATGCAACATAAACCAAACCGAATCCAAGAATTCGACATCCAAATCCGTTGGGTGCTTTTAGGCTCAAAGCCGAACGACTCTTAAAAAGAAAGGAAGCTACGTATATCTTCGGGTTAAGGAGGAGGTGCAGTTTTTGAAAATGCATTACGGTCTTGACGATCTGACCATAAACGAGTCCTCAAGTTAACATATCCCTTCTAGCTTGAGTATTGTGTAAGGAACCATTTTATTGGTTTCCTTTTAGTTTGTGAAATAAGCCAAGACCGCTGTTTTTAGCATTTAGCCACTTTTATCCAAATAAACCATACCTTGAACCCGAGCCAAATTACAACCTATCAAAGACCTAATGATTTATGCAAGTAAATGCCTAACATAAGTGGAGATTTGATCCCTTATCAAGCATATGATTTCACACGTATTCATACAAGGCAATTGATTGTATTATTCATACTTCATCTTATGTATGATTCCATATATATAGCTGAGTGTGAGTGCACCTTGTGAGAAGTGTGAATTTTTACATGTTAAAAATATTTAGAAACCATTCTATTGCTTGAAAGGATATCATTTCACATGTGCTTAACTGTTTATATTTGGGTAAACCAAGTTTACTTGTATAGTTCTCGAAAGACATATTTATATCTTGATTTATTTGGTTTTTGGTGGTGTTGCTATTTTGAGTGATTTTGCTTGAGGACAAGCAAATTTTAAGTGTGGGGATATTTGATGTGATCCAAATTATACATATAAAACACATCAATTACACATCAATTATTCCAGAAACTCTTACTGAAAATGATGATTGGATACTTAAATCGTTCATATTGTGTTTTCAGGCTTGGAAAAGACCATGATGAACAAAAGGAGCTTAAATAATAAGAAAATGAAGAAAATCAAGTTTTGGAATTCAAGCATGGGGCCGTGCTTCATGAGCACGCCCCCATGCCCAGCCTGAAACACACCCCCGTGCTTAAATCAACACACCCCCGTGTTTGTTGGTCCGACACGACAAAAAGTACTGTTCCCCGACCCGAGGCACGGGGGCGTGCCCCAGGAGGCACGGGGCCGTGCCCCACCACAAACACGGGGCCGTGCCCGATTGATCACGGGGCCGTGCTCGACAACCTCTGATCGTACGAGCCGACCAACTTTTACGTACATTGTACTACCACGGGGCCGTGCCTTTTAGGCACGGGGCCGTGCTTAAACACTCCAGAAAGCCTATAAATAGGACTTCATTTGCAACTTGAAGATGAGCTTTTGGGAGGTGAAGTGCTGGTGTTCCCTCTCGGGAACCCAGCCTTTGGAGGTCCTTAGAAGGTTTTGGAGGTTCATTCAACACTTAGAAGAAGCTTGGGATCGTTTAACATCATCCATAATGGATCACCGGTTTGATTGTTCTAATTTACCGATGATTTCATTACTATCTTTTATCTTTGTTGTTATGTTCAAGCTCCTTGTGAGCTAAACTTCATATGTTATTCTAATTTAATGAAACTTATTTAATTTGTGATGAACTAAAGGTGTGATATATATTCTGTTAATTTATGGTGGTCTTGGGAAAACTATTGATGGGTAGCATCTACATTTGAATGGGAAGTTATAAATTTATGGTTTGTGATTGTGATCGTCATACAAAGTTGAAAAACGTATGATCAACTTTCATTCGCGAAACCGGTCTTCATAATAGATCCATGGCTAATGAACTAGAAATGGTTATTAGAAATCATATCACTTTAACTTTCTGATCATTTGCGGGTTCCCTTTTATTAGTTCGAAAACTTCAGTAATTGTTACGGTTTTCTAAAATTAATGGTATGTTAGGAAGGAACCTGATCAACTCTCTTTTTAACATTAAGTTATGTTTTCAGAAATCGTATGTCAAATAGGTCACAAAAGATTTACCTACATTACTAGGGCTTTGTTCTGAGCAGTAAACTCAGCCTGACAGGATCAAGTCACTACGACAGCAGGATAGACGAGAAATCGCGCCAGCTCATCTTTATAAACATTAACATAATTACATTAATCCATATCCTTAAATCACACCACCAATTCATCACAGTTATATAAGTGTAATCTAAATTAGGATAACAACCTTACTTCACTGAAAAAATCACCAAAAGTCTCAACCTATCTTTATTTATCTTTATCTATCTTTATTTATTGTTATCATGTTTAACTTATCATTTTCTAAAACATAAAACTAATAGTCAGGCTTATCCACGGATTGATAGTCTATATTGATACGGCAGGTACACTGCCTTTTGTGTGTGTGGTTTAGTATTAGTAATAACCATTTAAAACTTAATATGTGCAAAGAATCTATATCAAAATATATATACTATCCGTACCCATCAAGTTTTTTGCGCCGTTTCCGGGGACACATGTTAGTTTGAAAGATGATCCAAATTTTTGACTAATTTGTTTTTTAAAAAAAATAAAAAATTAGAAAAGAAAATTTAAAAAAAAATGAAAGAAGTTATCTCCACAAAATGCTATCAAGGTTGAAAAGAATGAGGGACTAAGCTTCAAAGTCAATGGTAATCGGTTAATGGCCAAATCGATGTACCAACTAAGATTTGCTCGGAGGTGATAAACCTCCACCTCATTTAAAACTAAGTGTGGGGAAGGGTCTAGCCAAGGACCCGTAACCAAAACATGGCTCTATGTTATTTTCTATCTGTTTAATTTATTATGTGTGCTTAGGACTTTAATTTCATGTTTTAAATAATATGGTGATGTTTTAGATTAATCCCGATGATTCTTTTGAGCTTATTCAAGACGGCTGTGGAAAAACGATCGCACGCATTTGATTCATCATTTTAGGGGAGTTTTCGTTTGCTTTTCTCTACTTAATATTTATTGTGAATCACATTGAGGACAATGTGAAGTTTAAGTGTGGGGAAGGGTAATACATACTTAATTCTTTGCTTATAAATAGGTCGAAGTTATAATTAAGTCTTTGGTAAAAAGTCACTCTGATTTTAATATTTGTGGCAACAACACCGGAAGAATGAAACGATAAAACAATATATATGTTTTCGAGAAATAAATAAGCAAACAAAGCAAACCCAAATAATCTTAAAAATGTTTTTTGTGATATCTTGAAAAGCAAAAAGAGTTGGTGAAAATATTCAAACATGTAAAATGCAATACTTATACCTAATTCCATCCTATGTGTGAGCTTATTTTTGAGCCTTAAACAAGCTTTGCATTTATGCATTTTTGCTTTCATTATGGATATATTGAGGATGTCTTATGTTGCGTGTGAATTAGAACTTGTTTTGGGTATGCATTTCAAAACCTTATAAGTGTTTCTTGCATAAAAAAGATTTAGGCAATTAGGAAAACCCGACATTCGAGCCTCTACCATTTTCAAATATCCTTACCCAAACATTATCCCTAGTTAGCCCCGTTGAGCTTAAACGTTTTCATTTTTTATCACCCAAATCACTAAGCCACTTAACCAAAAAGCCTTCAACAATACCCATTTTCGTTAAAGACATGTTTTTGCTTATTTCAAAATAAATAAATAAATAAATAAATAAATAAGAAAGAAAGAAAAAAAAGAAGGAAGAAAACTAGTTCCATCATTTTATGGTATTTCAAGATATGTGTTCTAAAAAGAAAAAATGATATGAAAGACCTAACTTGTGGGGAACTAGTTTCATGAAGGAAAATGCAACATAAACCAAACCGAATCCAAGAATTCGACATCCAAATCCGTTGGGTGCTTTTAGGCTCAAAGCCGAACGACTCTTAAAAAGAAAGGAAGCTACGTATATCTTCGGGTTAAGGAGGAGGTGCAGTTTTTGAAAATGCATTACGGTCTTGACGATCTGACCATAAACGAGTCCTCAAGTTAACATATCCCTTCTAGCTTGAGTATTGTGTAAGGAACCATTTTATTGGTTTCCTTTTAGTTTGTGAAATAAGCCAAGACCGCTGTTTTTAGCATTTAGCCACTTTAATCCAAATAAACCATACCTTGAACCCGAGCCAAATTACAACCTATCAAAGACCTAATGATTTATGCAAGTAAATGCCTAACATAGGTGGAGATTTGATCCCTTATCAAGCATATGATTTCACACGTATTCATACAAGGCAATTGATTGTATTATTCATACTTCATCTTATGTATGATTCCATATATATAGCTGAGTGTGAGTGCACCTTGGGAGAAGTGTGAATTTTTACATGTTAAAAATATTTAGAAACCATTCTATTGCTTGAAAGGATATCATTTCACATGTGCTTAACTGTTTATATTTGGGTAAACCAAGTTTGCTTGTATAGTTCTCGAAAGACATATTTATATCTTGATTTATTTGGTTTTTGGTGGTGTTGCTATTTTGAGTGATTTTGCTTGAGGACAAGCAAAGTTTAAGTGTGGGGATATTTGATGTGATCCAAATTATACATATAAAACACATCAATTACACATCAATTATTCCAGAAACTCTTACTGAAAATGATGATTGGATACTTAAATCGTTCATATTGTGTTTTCAGGCTTGGAAAAGACCATGATGAACAAAAGGAGCTTAAATAATAAGAAAATGAAGAAAATCAAGTTTTGGAATTCAAGCATGGGGCCGTGCTTCATGAGGCACGCCCCCATGCCCAGCCTGAAACACACCCCGTGCTTAAATCAACACACCCCCGTGTTTGTTGGTCCGACACGACAAAAAGTACTGTTCCCCGACCCGAGGCACGGGGGCGTGCCCCAGGAGGCACGGGGCCGTGCCCCACCACAAACACGGGGCCGTGCCCGATTGATCACGGGGCCGTGCTCGACAACCTCTGAGCGTACGAGCCGACCAACTTTTACGTACATTGTACTACCACGGGGCCGTGCCTTTTAGGCACGGGGCCGTGCTTAAACACTCCAGAAAGCCTATAAATAGGACTTCATTTGCAACTTGAAGATGAGCTTTTGGGAGGTGAAGTGCTGGTGTTCCCTCTCGGGAACCCAGCCTTTGGAGGTCCTTAGAAGGTTTTGGAGGTTCATTCAACACTTAGAAGAAGCTTGGGATCGTTTAACATCATCCATAATGGATCACCGGTTTGATTGTTCTAATTTACCGATGATTTCATTACTATCTTTTATCTTTGTTGTTATGTTCAAGCTCCTTGTGAGCTAAACTTCATATGTTATTCTAATTTAATGAAACTTATTTAATTTGTGATGAACTAAAGGTGTGATATATATTCTGTTAATTTTATGGTGGTCTTGGGAAAACTATTGATGGGTAGCATCTACATTTGAACGGGAAGTTATAAATTTATGGTTTGTGATTGTGATCGTCGTACAAAGTTGAAAAACGTATGATCAACTTTCATTCGCGAAACCGGTCTTCACAATAGATCCATGGCTAATGAACTAGAAATGGTTATTAGAAATCATATCACTTTAACTTTCTGATCATTTGCGGGTTCCCTTTTATTAGTTCGAAAACTTCAGTAATTGTTACGGTTTTCTAAAATTAATGGTATGTTAGGAAGGAACCTGATCAACTCTCTTTTTAACATTAAGTTATGTTTTCAGAAATCGTATGTCAAATAGGTCACAAAAGATTTACCTACATTACTAGGGCTTTGTTCTGAGCAGTAAACTCAGCCTGACAGGATCAAGTCACTACGACAGCAGGATAGACGAAAAATCGCGCCAGCTCATCTTTATAAACATTAACATAATTACATTAATCCATATCCTTAAATCACACCACCAATTCATCACAGTTATATAAGTGTAATCTAAATTAGGATAACAACCTTACTTCACTGAAAAAATCACCAAAAGTCTCAACCTATCTTTATTTATCTTTATCTATCTTTATTTATTGTTATCATGTTTAACTTATCATTTTCTAAAACATAAAACTAATAGTCAATTATGAGGGTTGTTGAGTAGGCTTAGTGTGTCCACGGATTGATACTCGGTTCTTACCAACACTATATTACCATACGGCAGGTACACTGCCTTTTGTGTGTGTGGTTTAGTATTAGTAATAACCATTTAAAACTTAATATGTGCAAAGAATCTATATCAAAATATATATACTATCCGTACCCATCAAGTTTTTTGCGCCGTTTCCGGGGACACATGTTAGTTTGAAAGATGATCCAAATTTTTGACTAATTTGTTTTTTAAAAAAAATAAAAAATTAGAAAAGAGAATTTAAAAAAAAATGGAAGAAGTTATCTCCACAAAATGCTATCAAGGTTGAAAAGAATGAGGGACTAAGCTTCAAATTCAATGGTAATCGGTTAATGTCCAAATCGATGTACCAACTAAGATTTGCTCGGAGGTGATAAACCTCCACCTCATTTAAAACTAAGTGTGGGGAAGGGTCTAGCCAAGGACCCGTAACCAAAACATGGCTCTATGTTATTTTCTATCTGTTTAATTTATTACGTGTGCTTAGGACTTTAATTTCATGTTTTAAATAATATGGTGATGTTTTAGATTAATCCCGATGATTCTTTTGAGCTTATTCAAGACGGCTGTGGAAAAATGATCGCACGCATTTGATTCATCATTTTAGGGGAGTTTTCGTTTGCTTTTCTCTACTTAATATTTATTGTGAATCACATTGAGGACAATGTGAAGTTTAAGTGTGGGGAAGGGTAATACATACTTAATTCTTTGCTTATAAATAGGTCGAAGTTATAATTAAGTCTTTGGTAAAAAGTCACTCTGATTTTAATATTTGTGGCAACAACACCGGAAGAATGAAACGATAAAACAAAATATATGTTTTCGAGAAATAAATAAGCAAACAAAGCAAACCCAAATAATCTTAAAAATGTTTTTTGTGATATTTTGAAAAGCAAAAAGAGTTGGTGAAAATATTCAAACATGTAAAATGCAATACTTATACCTAATTCCATCCTATGTGTGAGCTTATTTTTGAGCCTTAAACAAGCTTTGCATTTATGCATTTTTGCTTTCATTATGGATATATTGAGGATGTCTTATGTTGCGTGTGAATTAGAACTTGTTTTGGGTATGCATTTCAAAACCTTATAAGTGTTTCTTGCATAAAAAAGATTTAGGCAATTAGGAAAACCCGACATTCGAGCCTCTACCATTTTCAAATATCCTTACCCAAACATTATCCCTAGTTAGCCCCGTTGAGCTTAAACGTTTTCATTTTTTATCACCCAAATCACTAAGCCACTTAACCAAAAAGCCTTCAACAATACCCATTTTCGTTAAAGACATGTTTTTGCTTATTTCAAAATAAATAAATAAATAAATAAATAAATAAGAAAGAAAGAAAAAAAAGAAGGAAGAAAACTAGTTCCATCATTTTATGGTATTTCAAGGTATGTGTTCTAAAAAAAAAAATGATATGAAAGACCTAACTTGTGGGGAACTAGTTTCATCAAGGAAAATGCAACATAAACCAAACCGAATCCAAGAATTCGACATCCAAATCCGTTGGGTGCTTTTAGGCTCAAAGCCGAACGACTCTTAAAAAGAAAGGATATCTACGTATATCTTCGGGTTAAGGAGGAGGTGTTGTTTTTGAAAATGCATTACGGTCTTGACGATCTGACCATAAACGAATCCTCAAGTTAACATATCCCTTCTAGCTTGAGTATTGTATAAGGAACCATTTTATTGGTTTCCTTTTAGTTTGTGAAATAAGCCAAGACCGCTGTTTTTAGCATTTAGCCACTTTTATCCAAATAAACCATACCTTGAACCCGAGCCAGATTACAACCTATCAAAGACCTAATGATTTATGCAAGTAAATGCCTAACATAGGTGGAGATTTGATCCCTTATCAAGCATATGATTTCACACGTATTCATACAAGGCAATGGAGTGTATTATTCATACTTCATCTTATGTATGATTCCATATATATAGCCGAGTGTGAGTGCACCTTATGAGAAGTGTGAATTTTTACATGTTAAAAATATTTAGAAACCATTCTATTGCGTGAAAGGATATCATTTCACATGTGCTTAACTGTTTATATTTGGGTAAACCAAGTTTGCTTGTATTGTTCTCGAAAGATATATTTATATCTTGATTTATTTGGTTTTTAGTGGTGTTGCTATTTTGAGTGATTTTGCTTGAGGACAAGCAAAGTTTAAGTATGGGGATATTTGATGTGATCAAAATTATACATATAAAACACATCAATTACACATCAATTATTCCAGAAACTCTTACTGAAAATGATGATTGGATACTTAAATCGTTCATATTGTGTTTTCAGGCTTGGAAAAGACCATGATGAACAAAAGGAGCTTAAATAATAAGAAAATGAAGAAAATCAAGTTTTGGAATTCAAGCATGGGGCCGTGCTTCATGAGGCACGCCCCCATGCCCAGCCTGAAACACACCCCGTGCTTAAATCAACACACCCCCGTGTTTGTTGGTCCGACACGACAAAAAGTACTGTTCCCCGACCCGAGGTACGGGGGCGTGCCCCAGGAGGCACTGGGCCGTGCCCCACAACAAACACAGGGCCGTGCCCGATTGAACACGGGGCCGTGCTCGACAACCTCTGAGCGTACGAGCCGACCAACTTTTACGTACATTGTTCTAGCACGGGGCTGTGCCTTTTAGGCACGGGGCCGTGCTTAAACACTCCAGAAAGCCTATAAATAGGACTTCATTTGCAACTTGAAGATGGGCTTTTGGGAGGTGAAGTGCTGGTGTTTCCTCTCGGGAACCCAGCCTTTGGAGATCCTTAGAAGGTTTTGGAGGTTCATTCAACACTTAGAAGAAGCTTGGGATCGTTTAACATCATCCATAATGGATCACCGGTTTGATTGTTCTAATTTACCGATGATTTCATTACTATCTTTTATCTTTGTTATTATGTTCAAGCTCCTTGTGAGCTAAACTTCATATGTTATTCTAATTTAATGAAACTTATGTAATTTGTGATGAACTAAAGGTGTGATATATATTCTGTTAATGTTATGGTGGTTTTGGGAAAACTATTGATGGGTAGCATGTACATTTGAACGGGAAGTTATAAATTTATAGTTTGTGATTGTGATCGTCATACAAAGTTGAAAAACGTATGATCAACTTTCATTCGCGAAACCGGTCTTCATAATAGATCCATGGCTAATGAACTAGAAATGGTTATTAGAAATCATATCACTTTAACTTTCTGATCATTTGCGGGTTCCCGTTTATTAGTTCAGAAACTTCAGTAATTGTTACGGTTTTCTAAAATTAATGGTATGTTAGGAAGGAACCTGATCAACTCTCTTTTTAACATTAAGTTATGTTTTCAGAAATCGTATGTCAAATAGGTCACAAAAGATTTACCTACATTACTAGGGCTTTGTTCTGAGCAGTAAACTCAGCCTGACAGGATCAAGTCACTACGACAGCAAGATAGACGAGAAATCGCGCCAGCTCATCTTTATAAACATTAACATAATTATATTAATCCATATCCTTAAATCACACCACCAATTCATCACAGTTATATAAGTGTAATCTAAATTAGGATAACAACCTTACTTCACTGAAAGAATCACCAAAAGTCTCAACCTATCTTTATTTATCTTTATCTATCTTTATTTATTGTTGTCATGTTTAACTTATCATTTTCTAAAACATAAAACTAATAGTCAATTATGAGGGTTGTTGAGTAGGCTTAGTGTGTCCACGGATTGATACTCGGTTCTTACCAACACTATATTATCATACGATAGGTACACTGCCTTTTGTGTGTGTGGTTTAGTATTAGTAATAACCATTTAAAACTTAATATGTGCAAAGAATCTATATCAAAATATATATACTATCCGCACCCATCATTAACCCATAATTAACACTAAAACATACATGCATACATCATTTCGAACACAAGGCTGTAGACCCACGGTTATTTTCAAAATGTTCACTTAGTATGCATAATAGCCCCAAATGAGTTGGAAATCAGTAAAAGAGGGGTTCTAGAAACTCACCTTGAGCAGTCTTTGAGCAACACTCTTCCAGTTCAAGACCCACTTTGATTCAGCTCTTGAATCCCGAAAAGAAACACTAAGCAACCAGAACTTCGGTCAAGAACTCGAAACCCAGCTGAAACCGAACTCGTATAAGAGAAGACTTACCTTTGAAGCTGCTTCTTCCACTTTCTCTCTCTAGAACCGGGGCTTCTCTCTCTTCTTTCTTCTTTTCAGCCGATTGAAGAAGATGAAGAAGAAATGGGCAACCATGCCCCTTTAAACCTTAAAGTAATACGGTTTTGTACTTTGTACACTTTTTCCCCCCTCCACTTGTGCTCATTTTCTTTTCTTTCTAATTACTTTTCTTTTCCTTTCATTTAAATAGAAATTCGGGGTGTTACGATCATTAAGGCTTGGGTTCCTCATTTTAATTGATTTTTTTATGTATGCAGGAACAAGCATGGAGGGCTGACAACAAGTGGTATGTTGACAGTGGTTGTTCCAGGCATATGACACGAAACTTTTCTCTACTCCATTATTTTAAAGATAAAAATGCCTCCTATGTGGCATTTGGTGGGGATAAGAAAAGAGGTACAATTGTTGGTGAAGGAATGGTAACTAATGGTGTACTCAAGTTTGAGAAAGTAAATTATTGTGAAAATCTGCAATACAATTTACTAAGTGTATCTTAAATTTCTGATCACAATTATACAACTTTGTTTGATAACAATAACTGTTACATTCTTAAGCTAGGTTTGTCCATTCCAGAAGACTGGATCTTTCTTAAAGCATCAAGAAAAGGAAACACATAAGTTTTAGATATGAACAATACTGCACTCACAAGCAATGAAACATGCCTGCTATCTAAGTCATCAGAAGATGAATCTCAGTTGTGGCATAGAAGGATTGTTCATTCCAACATGAAGAACATGAACAAATTGGTGAAAATCGACCTAGTTATTGGACTTCCAAAAAGAGAATTTTATTGCTCAAATCATTGTTCTTCATATTATAAAGGAAAACAACATAGAGTGTCACATAAATCCAATTAATCAATACAAACTCAACACCTCTCAAATTGCTTCACATGGATTTATTTGGTCCAACCAATGTCAAGAGCATTGTCAAAAGGCAATATTGTTTGCTAATTGTGAATGATTTTACTAGATTCACATGGGTCTTTTTCTTAAAATATAAAAGTGAAACATCAGAAACATTAGTGGAGTTTATCACCAAGATTGAAAATCAACTTGATTCAAAAGTCAAAATCTTAAGAAGTGATAATGGGTCTGAATCTGTTAATCATGTTTTAGATTCTTTTGCAGGATTAAAGGCATTGCAAGGCATTTCAGTAAACTAAGAACTCCACAACAAAATGGAGTTGCTGAAAAAAGAAAAGAACTCTCATTGAAGCAGCAAGGACAATGTTGGCTGATTCACAATTGCCAATCACATTTTAGGCTGAAGTATTAAATACAGCATGCAATGTACAAAACATGAAATTAATTGTCAAAGAACATAACAAAACACCATATGAGCTCTTATTTCAAAGAAAACCTTTCATAGGATATATTAGAGCCTTTGGTTGTCATGTGTTTTTCTGAAAAAGCCTATGATGGTTTCTTTGTTGGGTACTCCTCAACATCTAAATCATATAGAGTGTACATTCCACAGGAAAACATTATGGAAGAAACACCTAATATCTCGTTTGATGAATCCATATTTCCAAAATCTGTTAAAAGATCATCATGGTTGTCTGATATAGCTACACTCATAAACTCATTTAACACTGGTTATTTGAATACTGCAGGTTCTATAGATGCATGCTATCCTTATGTTCCTCCAAACATGAATGAAGTGTCATTATCTGCTGATCCTCCAAGAATTCAAACTCACATTTCAAGTGTAGTTGATATTAGTACTCCATATCCTACAACCAATGCAGAACAAGATCAGTCAAACAGTTCAACATCCTCAGATAAAAACACAACATCAGCAGCAGCTAACTCTGCATCCGCAGATGTTTGTCCTGCATCCAGAGATGTGGACATTGCATTATTAGATGTTCCATCCACACCATTATAGATTCCATGCTCTGGAGATAGTTCAATACATTCCAAAGAGTATGTGTCAGGAGATCAACAAACATAATCCGTAGATGTTCCTGTAACTCCTGCGGATGTTCAAAACATATCCATAGATGTTCCTTCAGAAGCTATTCACAATGATGCTGATACACAAACTTATGAGGAGGGATATCATTCAGCTTTAGAGGATCAAAATGATGAATAACTTGACTACTTTGTTGATTCTCCATCTCAGCTGGATCCCTCTCAATCAATAAATATGACTAACACGGAATCATCCATTCCAGTTGCATCTAATCCAACAACAAGAATTCATAAGTATCATCCAAGGGGGAGCTGCTGACATTTGTCTCTTCACTTGTTTTCTTTCACAACTGGTTCCTCCCAATATCACAACTGCATTGAAGGATAACAGCTGGATTGAAGCTATGCAAGAAGAGCTTCAAAAATTCAGAAAGCAAAAAGTCTGGAATCTAGTTGACCTTCCTAAAGTTCAATATCCAATTGGCACAAGGTGGATGTTCAAGAACAAACTAGATGACAGAGGTATTATTGTAAGAAGCAAAGCAAGGCTGATAGCATAAGGATATACCCAAGATGAAGGAATTGATTATGATGAAGTCTTTACACCAGTTGCAAGGATTGAAACCATAAGATTATTCCTGGCCTATGCTTCATATAAGAAGTTCACAGTTTACCAAATGGATGTAAAGGTGCGCTTTCTTATATGGGAAAATTGACGAAGAAGTCTATATTGCTCAACCTTTAGGTTTTGAGGATCCTGATTATCCACCCAGCGCATACAAGCTTGACAAATCTTTGTATGGTCTTCATCAGGCTCCAACAAAGTGGTATGAAACATTATCATCTTTCTTACTCAAGCATGGATATAAATGGGGAACAATAGATCAGACTCTCTTTCTCAAACAAGAACATCAAGATCTCTTAGTTGTCCAAATTTATGTAGATGACATTATCTTTGTATCAACAAACAAGAGATTGTATGAAAGCTTTGAAGGGTTAATGAAATCTGAATTTCAGATGAGTTTAATGGGAGAATTAACCTTCTTCCTTGGCTTACAAGTTCATCATAAAGAAGATGGCATCTTCATTAATCAAGAGAAGTATATTCATCAAATCTTGAAGAAGTACAATCTTGCAGATACTTCTTCATGCAAAACACCTGCATCAACAATTGACAAGATTGTACCTGATGCTACAGGAAAATCAATTGATCAAAGATTGTATATATCAATGGTAGGGTCCCTAATGTATTAAACTGCCAGCAGACCTGATATAATGTTTGCTGTGTATTTGTGCTAGGTACCAATCAGATCCTTAAGAGTCCCATCTAAATGCTGTCAAGAGGATCTTCAAATATCTCAAAAGGAAACCAACACTTGGCCTATGGTATCCCAAAGATGGAGATTTCAACCTTTACTCATACTCAGATAGTGACTTTGGACGATGCAACAACAATAGAAAATCCACAACTGGTGGATGTCAATTCATAGGACAAAGACTTGTTTCTTGGTAGTACAAAAAGCAAACAAATGTATGTATCCATAGTTGAGGCTGAGTACATAGCTGCTTCAGCTGGTTGCTCTCAAGTTCTTTGGTTGCAAAACCAATGACTTGATTATGGTTACATTTTCCTTCATACACCAATTCATACTGATAATTCAGCTGTTATGTTCATCACTGCTAATCCTGTGCAACATAGTAAAACAAAACATATTAAAATCAGATATCATTTTCTGAGAGATTGCTCTGAAAAAGGGTTAATCAAGTTAGTCAAAGTGGATACAACAAATCAGTTTGATTTATTCACTAAAGCCTTTGATTCAGTTAGGTTTAATTTTCTAATGGAGTCTTTGGGTATGATTAACTTAGATTAATCAACATCATCAAAGAAAATCATTTGTCTGTCCTTGTATTTATTTTCAAAATTATAATAAAAAACATACATAAAATCATATTAAAACTAATATTGTCTCAGTTAAGTTGATTTCCTTTTAACATATCATAATGGGAATGATAGTACAATATGTCTTTGCTTCTTGCCTGAGTTTTTAACTTTCATTAATGACCAATCAGAACTGCTTTGATATGTAGGTAGGTTCAGCTTGAGTGAAAAATACATTTAGTGCATGCAAAACATAATGAAAAGGTGACTATGTGTGGAAAATTCCATTTTGTGGATCAAGCAAGTAAGTGCTATCCTAATGTAGTCAACTCACTCACCCAAACACACTATGTAAAATCATTTTATAACTTCTATCATTGAAAATCATATTCCTTCTGTTTTTTGTAAACATAGACCTGGGTTTATGAACACCTTGGCATACATCTATAACCAACTGGTGAATAGATTATGATCCTCATCATCCTTTTGATTTGTGTAAACAAAGACTTGGGTTAAAGCCACCTCAAAGTAACGACCTGGTGATGATCATATCTAAGCTTTCAAAATAATCCATAGTGATCAACTATATATTAAGTTCTGAGCTTTTGCATCCAAGCATCAATGAGACTTCAAATATGTCTCAATACAGAATTAATAACTTAAAGTATATAGTTTCTAAGTGTGAAAAAAATGATGAATTGACTCACATACGGAAGACAAACTCTCATGTGAATTGAATGTGGAGACCATACTTGTCTATCTTTAGTAAACATCAAAATATGATAAACAGCATGCCTAGTTAAACATATACTCCTGCTTGAATTTATGTGAGACATTATACTTGCAATCAGCACTAGATTCATACATGACATCAAACAAATTGAAATAGGAAGATGCTTAGTGTCATAGTATGATCCCATTATATGTTTATCTATGCTTGTACATAGGTTTTACTTCACTTGTGTTTAATTTTAGTTTATTTTTTTGTTAGTTCTGTTAGACAGACATGTGCCTTTCATGCTATTCTTGTACTAAAATTTATGATGAATGTATCATTTCATAATTAATCACAAGTTTAGAGGGAGTAGTTAATACATGAAAGCTTGAAATATGAATTGTCAAAACAAAAGTCATATGAAGGAATCGAGACTTGAGTACTAATTTGGCTATAGGATACATGAGGTCCTTAAATTTATAACTTTTCTTGCAAAAATTGTCATGTAAACAAAGTCAACAAGGTCCAAAAGCAACAAATGGTTCTATCATTATATAGAATTATACAAACAAATAAGTTTAAAACTTCACATTGAACAAAAGCTATAGTGCAAATTTGGACTTCAGTAGAAGCTATACTGCAAAACTTGTACTTCAGCAGAAGCTACAATACATTTTTCTTATTTAGTAGATGCTACAGTGCGAAACATTAATTCAGAAAAATATGACCATCCGTAGATTAGTAACCTACGAATGTGGTGATATTTTCAAGTATAATACATTTCCATAGATTGGTAACCTTTGGAAGATTATACTCATCAAATTCAGTTCTTTCAAGATAGGCATCCGTAGATGATCTACGGAGGAACTAGAATATGCAGATTCAATAAACGTTTACTCATCAAACTTAGTTCTTTCGAAATACACATCCGTAGATAATCTACGGAAGAATAAGAATCTGCGGATTCAATAAAATTCCACAGAAGGGTAATAAGGAAAGAGGGCCCCACATCATTTAATAAATGAAACTAATTAGTCCCAGAGAGTATAAATGATGTTGTTGACTTAAGTATTCATTATTTACTTTTACAGAACACTTATTCAGACCTAGAAAATCGTTCACTAAAACATCACCCCTCTTTACACCAACATTCAAAGTACCCGCATCAAAACATCAAACACTACACCAAACTTGATCTTAGTTTTAATTCAAGATCATTGTTTTCAAGGTAAAACATATCATAATTATCAATAATGAACTATTTGATTCATTGATATCATTAAATCTCTTACATTCTTATGATTGATATCTCTGCTCTAACAAAATATCTTTCATTCTTATGCACATATGTCAAATCAATTTGCTTGAGCGCACAACATATGTGCTTTTCTGAATGCCGACGACCCTATTTCTAAAGGGTGTCGAGACATCATCCACTACTTAAGAAGATCAAGGCTGTTCTATGCCCTGTCGGCGGAGCCTGTAATCTACCAACAGCATATTGTCAACTTTTGGAAGTCAGCTGAGATAGTATAAGAAGGAAAAATTGAAGTTATATTTGCTGAGATTAAGAATGAACGGCTGAGGGTTTATGAACAAACTATCAGGAGAGTTCTTGAACTGGGAGAACAAGAGGCAGGTCACCCAGATGTGTTTGAGAATGATTACATCGAGAAGATCTTCTATTTGATCGGTTATGAAGGTTATTTTGACAATGGAGAAATCAAGAAAGGAAGACTGTGCAAGCCATATCGATTCCTATGTCACACTTATCTGAAGTACATTTCAAAGAGGAAATCAGGTCTAGATAGGTTCTCAAGGCATATTTCTTCAGGAATCATTGGAATATTTGAAGAAAGAATCTACAAGTACTCAAAATACATCTTTGGATGTTTATGTGATCAAATAAAAGTACAAAAACTTGATAATATGTACATGTTTCCAAGGTTCCTCCAACTGATCATTAATGCTGAACTACCTGGCATAGAAAGAGTATGTGATGTCTTTGTTCAAGGTTACTTTGGAAGATTTGTATTGAACAAGATCAGTGGAAAATATGAAGGTGAAGATAGGCCCATGCTTGCACATGTGGTTGATCCAGATGCCAATATTCCACAAGAGTTTGTGTATGAAGATCAACAGGAAAGTTCTCCTACTACTACTACTGAACAAGCTTGTCACTCTCCTCCTCAATCACCCATACACCACCATCATCAGTCTCCACAAGTTCAATCACCTGCTAGTGCACACTGCCCATTCACCCACAATCACCAATTCATCAACAACCTCCATCACCATAAATTCAATCACCTGCAAGTGATCATACTTTGCATATCTCTCCTGATCATTCCCAAGCCTCAGTCCACTCTGGTGAGAAAGAATTAGTATCACAAGCAAGTACTGTTCCATTATCAATTAACCAATCTCAAACCCCTGTTAACTCTAATGACAATGAACCATTTTCACCCACCAATGATCTTCAACTCCAACAACAACCCCATCAAGAACCACTATATCCAGTAGTTGAATCAGGCACAAGCTCTACAAGTGCAACTCTTATTGAAGGGATAAATATTGAGGAAGAAGATCATTTTAGCAAGTTAAGAATGATGAAGTAATATGTTTGGAAGAGGTTAATAAACAAGATCAAGTAGTTAATGAAAAAGGTGATGGTGAAGCAAACTATGTCGATATTTGAGTGATATGGACATTCATTTGAGTAAGAGTTATCTGGTGGTTGAGTACAACAAATTGACAATCAAGTCTAACAAGAGGTTGGAAATAATAAGGGAACTAAAGAGGATGATAAGGGAGAAGGAGGAGGTGTTAACAAAACAAGAATCTTCATTAAAGAGGTTGAGAGAAAATGATCAAGAAAACAATGAAGTGATAGATGCTCTCCAGGAGTTGGTTAGAGAACTTAAAGAATCTATGAAACTTGAGAATAATGAAAAGGAGAAGCTGCAAGTGGATTTGGAGAAAGCCAAAAACTCTTTGAACAATCAATTGGAGATTCTGAAAAGAAAAGATCAAGAAATTGGTAAGCTAAAGATGAGAATTTGTGCTCTTGAATCAAGTACTCCAACAACAAAAACAGCAAGAGAATCTGCTGAAGCCTCAAAATCAATCATACAATACAGTAGGAAAAGAAAGTATTTGGGATCATTCAAAAAAGAAGTGATAGAAATTGAAGATTCTCCCAAAAGATCAAAACCTATTTCTCCTGAACACACTCCTTCAGTAGATTTATCTACTGTGAATGCTATTTCTCATGAAGATAGTGAGAGTGATGAAGAATAGATTGAGCTGACAAAGATGGAATCTCCCAAAGAACAAAAAGAAAAAGATGATCAACTAATGAGAACAAAAGATATCTTGGAAGAAAGGCGTCTATCTACAATGTTCATGACTTTGAACAATTATGGTTTTCCATATGACATGGTAGAAAGAATGAACCTAACTGAAATAAAGAATATGCTTAAAGAGTTTGAGCTTGCAAGATTCATGATTCCCAACTACTATTAAATCTTCACAACATTTCAGTCTGTTTAGAAAGTAAAAAAAGAGCTAGGTCATTGTGAAACAGCTAAACTCAGCAAATACAATATGACTTGTTGGTTGCAAGGTCATAATTACAAAATGCATGAGATGAAAGGGAGATCAGCGGGAAAGTTGAGAAGAATGATGGAGCATTTAATGAAGGTGGAATTGGAAACTAGAGTGAAATTCAGGACTGAAGCTCCAAATCCTACCTATGAGCATCAAGCCAAGACTCCTGCTAAACAAGTGACTGTTGAAAGCAAAGATTAACATAAAGGAAAAGAAAAGGTCATCGGAGAACCATGAGAAGTGATTCCTGGGAAGGAATGGCCACTAGGCACAACTGTGAGAGAGATCACTGAAGATAAATCATCTCTTATCCAGTTGTTTGATCATATCACAACTCCCACTGCTGCTAAAGAAAACTAGATTATAGACTGGAAATTTGATCTAGAGTGGGATTATGCAATCATTAAAAGGGTATCTGGAAGTGTTGAATACTTCCATTTACTTGAATCAATTTTGCTACTGCCTGATGCTGATATACACGACCTTCAAAGTTTAATCATCTCCAACTACCCAATAAGCCCAAGAGGAAGAGACGTTTCTGTTTTAGTGGGGAAGTTGAAAACAAAATTCAAGGATGATGTTCTTAAAGAAGCTAGAAGGGAAGATGTTGAACACAAGAAAAGAATTCAAATGTAGAGAAGATCCAAATCCAGCTCATCTACACTAATTGATGATGAATTTTTTACTAGAGTTGGATACTCTAATAGAAAATCAGCTGCAATCAAAATTTTTGAAGGAAATCAATATACATTTCCCATAATTGAATGGGGATATGTTAAGAGAACAAAGGAGCTGGTGTTGTTAAGAAATGAAGAGAGAAAGAAAGCTCAAAGAATAAGGATTTTTGATCCTGTGGAAATCAAGCTTCTCCATCCAAGTTACACGTCATATCTTCATGATAAGTATTTTCCTAAGCTAATTGATGGGCAAGAACAAATGATTTTATGCTTATATGTGCACCTCATTCAAGTGATTGACAAATTACATGCAAAGGCTTATAAGGGAAGGATGTATGAAGAAGGCCAACTGATTGGAACCAAGATCAAAGAAGTAACTGAACTAAGAATCTCAACGCAAGATGAACTAGAGATAGTTCATAATAATAGTGTTTTGGAAACCCTTACTACTGAGGAAGATGTTTGGGGTTAGGTTTTGAAACATTAAGGATGATGTGCAAGATAGAAATCAAATACAAATATGATAATTAGAAGGTTTTAGTCTCCTACTTCAACAACAAGATGGTTGCAAGAGTGAAAGAACTTAAGTCTGAAGAGTTGATTTTAAGTTGCTAATCCTAAGGGGGAGTATTGTTAGATCTAGGAACAATAGGTCTAGATCCTTTGTATAGGCTTAGCACTTTAATCAATCTCTTGTAATAAACTCTTGTAAGTCATTATTTAAATGTATGGATTATATATAGGTTAAACCATAACTATGTCGATTTATATGTATGATTTCAGGTTTAACATCATGCTTAGTCAATTTCATGAAATTGACTAAGTGTAAGAAACATCTACGGATGAACATTTTTGTTCTTCCGTAGATAATCTTCTTAAACTAAGTGCATCCGAGGATCTTCTGCGGAAGAACACTTTTCTATGGATGAAGTCAAGGGACCTCTACGGAAGACCAAAGATCTGCGGATGAACAAATTGCATTCCAATGACGTCTACCAAGTGAGGACTCCTACGGAAGGAAAAACTTCAACGGGAGACTAATGTTCTACAGAAGACCAACACTTGCATGTACTTCACCAAGTACATCAAGTCAACAAGTCAAACACTGAGTGGTCTCATAAAGTTAACTCCTACGGACAACTTTAACTCAGTCAGAGAATGTCACATCACAATATTCTCTGAGTAACTTTCTTACCTCGATAAGAGAGTTATTGATTCCAAGAGATTTACTGTTACCCTAGCAGTAAATCCTCGAGCCTATAAATACATCGTATAGGCTCACACTTTGTAGACGGCTGAATACCTAACAATACATCAATCAAAACAATCCATCAATTACAAAACCCCAGCAACCTCCACATCAATTACTCCAAAATCATCAATAGTATTATAGCAAACATCATCATCAACAATTACTATTTGATTATTTGTAATTATTAATCAGTGTTTTTAATAAAATACTTTTGAATCAAATCGTGTTCATTCATTTATTGCACTTAAATTGTTATGTTCTTCATTATTACTTTCGATTGCAAATGTAAATTCATACTAAATCAATTGAACAAAGATTAGTGATAATTCCACGATCATTATTTGAATGCAATCTAACACTGATAATTCCTGATTGTGATCCTTGGATTCAGATATACCTATGTATGATATGATCAATTATTATAAAAACTTAAGCTCATCAACTCTATGTTGACATGTTTTGAGTATTATGGTAGTTGTCTAATTGTAAAAGGGAGTCTTGATTAGACTCGCTAAGGATAGGAATCACAACTTTGAGAATGTGATTGGTTTCTCTTAGCAAACTCACTTTAGAAGGATTGTACAAGAACAACTTGAGCTATATAAGGAGACAATTTTAAGGATATGACGAGAATAACCTTATGGCCTTTGCCAATGCCTTAGTATAACACCCAAAAATCCTAAAAGGAAAATATATTTAATGAAGAATTCCAAAAAAAGTTTGAGGGCTAAAGGTGGACAAAAGGGAAGACTTTCCAGAGGGTGGGTATTAAAGGGAAGGGCCACCCCTTACCATTATTTTCATGCACATTTGCGGTTCTAGAGATAGAGAGAGCTCACGGTAGAGAGAGAAAGTGTGACAACCGACCTCCAGGTTGTTACCCTAACCCTAGATTACTTGCATCATTATCCATGTTATGAGTGCTAATAATTGAAACTATTCAACCCTACTATGAAATTGGAAACAATTCTTACTACTTGATGTAAATTATGATTTTATGTGATTTTTATTATTGACTTTTAGCTAATTTAGGTTTCTACCTTTTTAAAAATTAGTGTCCCGGGAATGTCAACTAGTCACCCTTACAAAATTAAATTCAAGAGAAGGCAATTAAAATGTGAGCATACACACTCACACTTGCATAATTTTCGGCCATGCATGCATGGGCATGCATTAGATACCTCAAATCACCATCCACTAAATAATACATAATACCCAATACTACAAAATTACACTACATAATATCAATTTACAATTAAAATTTAAATGAGAAATCCCCCACTACACTCCAAGTTTCGGCCGCCCCCCCTCTCCACTCCTCTCCTCTCTTCACCACCTCCACACTACCCACTCACCTTTCATGCAACTCTCTCCCTCTCTCCCTCTCTCCCTCTTATTCGAATCCACCAGATATCAAACACACACACACCTCACAACTCTCTCAAAACAATTCTCTCTAAGTCTTGTGCAAGAAAATTCGAAGAACACCACCAAGTTCATTCGGCCAAGTAAACCGCAAGGAAGTGGCCTAGTTGCGAGTTTTGGTCACAAAACCACACTTGTTTACTTGTTCCACCTTTCCAGCCTTGGTTCGAGCTTCTCCATTCAAGTCCAAGGAGTTTCAAGCCATCCACGACCATCAACACCTTCTAAACCGTGAGTTACATCAAGTGTAAGCTCATGTTGTCGGTTTTGTGACATTTCACTTGTTTC
The DNA here is from genome assembly GCA_025215565.1 of Flaveria ramosissima. Lineage (NCBI taxonomy): Eukaryota > Viridiplantae > Streptophyta > Magnoliopsida > Asterales > Asteraceae > Flaveria > Flaveria ramosissima. The sequence continues at coordinate 14,056,937 of CM046039.1, forward strand.
TCTTCATTATCACCTAAAAACCGTATATTTCCTTGTTGTAGCAGAAACATCTCACCATCATCTTGTTCTTAAGGAGTTCCCAACGTTCTTGAAGGTAAACCTCATGTTATGTTAGTCATTCTTGAGGTGGAAACCGATTTCCACCATGAAAACCCTCTTTTTGGGTGTTTTGGTATCATCTAACTTGTGAAAGTTTCAACTCTTGTAAACCAAACTTGTGACCTGCATTTTTATGACTTAATGGACTCCCAAGAACCTGTTTTTAAAAGTTCCAAGAGGCTACACACTCGAATCCACGGTTGATACATGGATTACACCTTGAAACCCTCTTTCTACATGTAACAACACCCTTTTAAGCATTTGTTTGAAAAATCCTTTCAACCAAGACCCATAACCTACTCATGAACGACTTAATGACACCTTAATAATCTGTTTATGAAGTTAAATGAAGTGTTGGTAACATTTAAACTCAAGTTAAGATGATTTACACAAGTGTTATGTCGGTTATGACATTTTCTACATATTTGAAGCATATGGATGTATAGAACAACTAGGCAACTTGTTGGGACTGAAATTTCAGTAGGTTTTAATGAATATTAGAAGTGTTAGCAATGTTTAATCTCTGGAATAAAGGACATGTTGTGATTTACCCTCTTTTAGTCACTTTCGGGACCCGAAAACATGGTAAAATGACTTTAAAAATAGTAAGAATATGAATTTAACACTCTTGAAAAGTATTCCAGGCTCAAAAATGATAAATAAAGTATTCTGGAGTCAATGGATAATTTAAATGGTCAAAGAAACAAATAAATGACGTTTTAACTAAAAACGGGTACAAACCGAGCATCGTTTTTGAGAAAAATCCATAAAAATAGAGTTCAAAGCTAAGATTTATAAAAATCATATGATTTCAGTAAGTTAAGTAATAAAAGACTTAAAGGATTTGAAAAATTGGTCAAACAAGCTTTAAATGGTCAAACCCGGTCAAAACCGCGTTTTAACGGGTCAAACGTAAAAACAAGATTTTCAACTATAAAAGGCCAATTTACACAATTTAAGGACTTAAAAATTTATAAAGATATCTTTTAGAAAATACCTACTGGTCCAAGATTCAAATATATGAAAACTCCAAATTACTGTTAAAACTATCCGGCTTTTACCGTAACCGGGAGCGTTAAACGCGCAGTTTTTAAATCGAACCCGTAAACTAAAGTTTTGAAACACTTACTCCATAATAACTATAATGTGACTCTAATAATCTGATTTTGGTCTTAAATGACATAAAGGGGCAAGAAACTAAACTTGAGGGTAGAAACTGTCAATTTTGAAACTTGAGGGACCAAACTGTAAAATTTTTCCAAACCTTATAACCGACTTCCAGGAAGCTAATAAACACTTGAACAACAAAATTTCTTAGTATACTTAACCAAATGAAGTGAAAATCCCAATTTTCATGAAGACGCCTTGACCTGCCATAAAAGGAAACTTTTTATACAAACCTTCACGAAACCAAAGCCTTACTAATAGCTAAACTCTTGACACCATTGTTGCACCTTAAATGAGTTTAGGGCAGTAGCTTATTACTTAATATGTACATGTTAGGGTGCTAGACTTGAGACACTTCCCGGTACACCAAGAGACTTTTGACTGGAAACCTAAGGTGAGTTCTAGTGATCCCCTTTTTTACTATTGTTTTGGGATGAAACATGCTCTACTTTTTATGAACTATGATTGTGCTTTACTTGATGATTCTATGTGGGATTTGTGGTTACCTGCTGATACTTATATCATGATCATTAATTCTTTCGTGAACCGCTTGTTTTATATGGATAGATCTATTTGGGGAATCCCCCACACACAGTGGCTTCCGTTCCAGGAAGGTTACCCCACTGAGATCCTAAGGGTCGTTGTGGCATGTAACAGGTTTTGTTAAGATACTATGGTGAACCATCCGGGCAGGTAGGGTTCACTGGTTTGGGGCTCAGTTTCTTCCTTCGGGAATATCCGGTAAAACACAACTTTAGAAGAGGCCAACCGGGACTGAGTGCAGGGTTGATTATGATTTTTCCCACGATGATAAACAATGATTATTTTCTTTTAATCAAAGAAGGATTTGTTAAGTCCTTTTGTTTTTAAACTTTAAGCACTTGAATTCACCAACTTTTTAGTTGACACAAATTTCTTTTGAGCATGTTTCAGGTAATGTATGAAGAGATCCTAGCTGTTGTGAAGACCTAGACTTATCCCGTGACATGGCATTGGCATATTTCCTCAATGAAACATTTGAACAATTTTATATTTGTGTTGAACAAGTACAATTTATTTTTATGGATGATTGTAAAACTCATTGGGGGCTTGATGTGTTTCTAGCCCCGCTATCTTTTCAAAAACATTAATGCCATGTGATATTCTCTCCTTTGAGCTCTTATAATGGTTTGTTTCCGCTGCCATATGTTGTTGCTAGTCTGTGACGTCCCACCCTACCTGGGCCCGGGGTGTGACAGATTGGTATCAGAGCCAAAGGTTGTAGAGAAGTCGGGAATACCATAGTAGACCCTAGGCTACAACCCTGATACCCTAGGACTGTCCTTGTGGGAAGTGTTGGGATGATCGGGTTGGGTAAATTGATGATTACACTTGATCAACGTAATCATGAATTTACCGGACGCGTAATTTCCATCACTGATCTTTAGGTTATGGTTGGACTTTTTCTGGTTTATATTGATGATTTGAAACTAATTTTAAAGAGGGGATTTAAATGATTTTTATGATGAACTATGTTATCCGATACTACTTGAAGAGACTATTGATCTGGGCAAAACAGACAGCTATATGTTGGAATAACAGATACTATTGCCATCACTACTATTATTAGTACTATTATTAAATCATGAGCTATGAGAAACCAAATTACTCATGATGTATTTCTTACAGGACAACGTCTATGGCTGATAAAGGAAAGGCGCCTGCTCACCCTGACACTGAGACCACTCCTACCGGAAATCTGAGGAGAGAGAAGCCCCGGACAGAGTATGAGGCATACCTCCGGAGATGCGGACATCCAGGGTGGATATCCGTCACGTCCGAAGACACTGAGGCTTCCGAGGACTCTTCCTCCACATCACCTTCCCGAAGCCGAACGCGATCCCACTCTCCTCAAGTAGCTGCTCCGACCCTCTCACCCATCCCACCTATTGGGAATAGGGGTGCGCGTACTGTCACCCGACCTCGCAAAAGCGTTAGGCCAGGATCCTCCGTATCCTTTAGGATGCCTCCTCCTCCTCCCCCGCCTGTTAGGATTCCGACATCGGTACCTCCACTGTTTGACCCTCGTGACGAACGCCTGATGCCGCCGAGACATAGTATGTATGACGGCCCTAGCGTACTGGCTGGTGATAGGTACTCCCAGTCGAGTCGCCGGGCAAGTGATGTAGGACCCTCCGATGCGACATTGGATGAGATTTTGAGGACTGTTCGCCGTCATGAGCTGACTGTTCAGCACGCCACTCGAACTTCCAGTCGGCTCAATTCCAGGCTATGATGGCTACACAGGGAGTGAAGCGTTTGGAGCAGGAGCAGAGGAAGAAGGGTACAGGATGGTTTGGATGGCTAAAGAGGAAGTGGATGTGAGAGTTGGAGTACTCAGTGGGATTATCTGTCTGTGGACAGTAGAAGAAACTATTTGAATTCTTATTCGATACTATTATTTTATTATCATGGGGGTGATGGCACCTTCCAAATTGTAAGAGCATGACTCTGATTCTATTTTTTGGATGATACTATCGTAAACTGCTATTGGGATGCTAGAATTATTAAACTGTCTGTATTAAATTGCTATATGTTTTGTTGTGCCTTGAAATTTGTCTGTGCCTTTTCTAAATGGTTGCCCAACTGTTATGTCATGTTTTGATTTGGACTTTGTAAGGTTCTTTAGTGGGTTGTAAATACATATGTGCATGCCATGATCCCTCTTTCGAGGCATGGTGTGATAGGATAATGATGCATAGGCTATTCGAAACAAAATTATGAGATGCTAAACGAATCTATTTGTGATACTATCAGAATGCCGACTCGCAGAGGAACACGTTTTGGTCGACGTGGAGCCACCGGGGGCCGCCATGAGGAAGCAAGGCCTATTGGAAACCAACCTACTCCACCAGGGACTCCCCACGGGGAAAATACTAATCAAGAGAGTGACGAAAGATTGCTAACCTCGTAGCTCAGCAACTGGCTAACGCCATTCCGACTATTATTGCACAGATAAATGCGGACCGGGATAACACTACTGGTAATGACCGGCCGGTGAACGATGAGAGCCACGACGAAGAAGCCGAGGCGTTAAGGAATGGATGCTCTTATAAGACCTTCATGGCATGTAAGCCTAAGGACTTCTATGGCACCGAGGGTGCTATAGAGACTTACAGGTGGATTGACGAAATGGAAGTTGTCTTAGACATCAGCGAGTGCAAGATGGAGCATATGGTGAGGTTTGCATCACAATCTCTCAAGGGATCAGCTCTTGAATGGTGGAAGTCCATTACTCAGAGCCGTGGAAGAAACGTGGCTAATCGAATGGGTTGGACTGAATTCCGAGAGCTAATGACCAACAAATATTTCCCCATCAATCAACTCGAGAAGCTGGAGACAGAATTTTTAAGCTTGGAGATGAAAGGACCCAACTACACCGAATACATCAATCGTTTCTTAGCCCTGTCCCGACTTGTGCCACATTTGGTGACGCCAGAAGCCAAAGGTGTAGCACGGTTCATCTGGGGACTACACCCAAGAGTTAGGGGTATGGTTCGTTCCTCTCAGCCTGTGACCCTGCAAGCTGCTGTCGACCTTACCAGCAGTTTGACTGATGATCTAATTAGGGCTGGATGGACCGATCAAGCAAGGGCTGATGAGAAGAAGAAGTTTGTTGGTGAGAAAAGGAAGTGGTTTGAAGCGAAAAGAGCGGTTGGAAGTAGTAGTGGGTCAAGTAGAAGGAGTTCTGAAGGTGTGAGACGTGATGATCAAGGAAGCAAAAACCGGAGATTGTATACGGGGACAAGCCCATTCTGCAGCAAGTGCAAGTTACATCATCAAGGGGAATGTAACCCGATGCCCTGTTTTAGGTGCAAGAGAACAGGCCATTTAATTAAAGACTGTACTTACGCACCGGGGAAACAATGCTATGAGTGTGGAGATCCAGGGCATATGAGGAACAAGTGTCCTAAGCTGGGTAGAGACAAGGATGCCAAGCACAACAAGCCTAAGGGAAGAGCTTTCGTTATGGACCCAGCAGGAGCTCGTAGGGAACCCGACGTGGTCAACGGTACGTTCCTTGTAAACAATCATCCCGCTACTGTACTGTTTGATACTGGAGCGACTGCTAGTTTTATCTCTAGTACTTTTAGGCCATTGATTGACTTAGACGTGTGTACCTTGACTGATACATTTACCGTAGAATTAGCTGACGGTAATATTTTAGAGGCTAACGAAATCATTAGGGATTGCCCCCTGAATCTAAAAGGGAATACGTTTAAGATTGACTTGATGCCCATTAAGTTAGGAGGATTTGATGTGGTTGTGGGTATGGACTGGTTAGCGAAGCATAAAGTCGAAATCGTATGTGATGAGCGACTACTCAAGATACCGTTGAGCGACGAAGAAGTGTTAGTGGTAGAGGGTGAAAGGAGTAACACCCTATACCCTATGATATCCCACTTAAAAGCTACCAAGAGCTTGATGAAGGGATGTCCAGCTTTTATAGTATATGTGATGAAAGCCCAAAAGGAGAAGAAGATCGAAGAGATTCCCGTGGTTTCGGAATACCCAGAGGTGTTTCCGGAAGAACTACCAGGACTTCCCCCGAATCGGCAAGTTGAATTCCAGATAGACTTGTTGCCTGGTGCTGCACCGGTAGCCAAGGCACCGTACCGACTCGCCCCACCTGAGATGAAGGAGCTAATGGTACAAATTCAAGAACTACTGGACAAGGGATTTATACGTCCGAGTGTCTCTCCATGGGGTGCCCCTGGTACTATTCGTGAAAAAGAAAGACGGAACCCTGCGAATGTGTATTGATTACAGGGAATTGAATAAGCTGACCATAAAGAACCGTTACCCTCTTCCGAGAATAGATGACCTATTTGATCAACTGCAAGGAGCAAGTTATTTCTCCAAAATAGACTTGAGGTCAGGATACCACCAACTGAAGATAAGAGAAGAAGACATACCCAAAACAGCCTTCCGAACTAGGTATGGACACTATGAGTATTTGGTCATGCCCTTTGGACTGACTAATGCTCCAGCAGCATTCATGGACCTCATGAACCGCGTTTGCCGCCCTTACCTCGACAAGTTTGTGATCGTGTTTATTGACGACATACTGATCTATTCCCGAAGTAAAGACGAGCACGAGAAGCATCTCAGGCTAATCCTTGAATTGCTCAAGAATGAGCAACTATATGCCAAGTTCTCTAAATGTGAATTTTGGATGCGCCAGATCCAATTCTTAGGTCATGTGGTGAATGAGGATGGGATTCAAGTTGACCCTTCCAAGATTGAGGCCATAAAGAATTGGAAGATTCCTGAAACTCCTACGGAGATAAGGCAATTCTTAGGACTGGCTGGCTACTACCGGAGATTTATAAAGGACTTCTCGCGTATAGTGCAACCTTTGACCGCACTAACCAAGAAGAACACAACCTTTGTGTGGGAGCGAGAGCAGAACGAGGCGTTTGAAACGCTTAAGGAGAAGTTATGCAGTGCACCTATCCTTGCTCTTCCAGAAGGAGTAGAAGACTTCGTGGTCTATTGTGACGCTTCGCGTCAAGGGCTAGGATGTGTATTGATGCAACGCAACAAGGTGATTGCTTACGCATCGAGACTGCTGAATGATCATGAGAAGAACTACACGACGCACGATCTGGAGTTGGGTGCCGTGGTGTTTTCCCTCAAGATGTGGAGGCACTACCTTTATGGCACAAAGTGCATCATCTACACTGACCATAGAAGCTTGCAGCATATCCTTGACCAAAAGATGCTCAACATGCGTCAGAGAAGATGGGTCGAGCTATTGAACGATTACGAGTGCGAGATCCGCTACCATCCTGGTAAGGCCAATGTTGTGGCGGATGCATTGAGCCGAAAGGAAAGAGAAAAACCTCTTCGTGTACGAGCCTTAAGGATGAGTGTGTATACCAACCTTATTGCAAAACTGAAAGAAGCTCAAAGCGAGGCAATAAAGGAAGAAAAATTAAAGGAAGAAGGATTGACTGGAATGGAAAAGCAATTAGAGATAAGGGACGATGGTACATATAGATATGGTGGAAGGGCTTGGGTGCCAAAACACGGAGGAATTCGAGAAGTAATCCTCGACGAAGCACACAAGTCTAGGTATTCAATTCACCCTGGAAGTGATAAGATGTACCAGGATTTAAAGACACTTTTCTGGTGGCCGGGAATCAAGAGATCAATCGCCGTTTATGTGGGGAAATGTTTAACTTGTGCCATGGTAAAAGCTGAGAACCAAAAACCATCAGGAACGTTACAGCAACCTGAAATCCCAGAATGGAAATGGGATAATGTTACGATGGATTTTGTTACCAAGTTGCCCAGAACGTTTAAAGGTCACGATGCTATTTGGGTAATAGTGGATAGATTAACAAAATCAGCTCACTTCTTGCCAATTAGAGAAGACTACGACATGACGAAATTGGCCCAACTTTATGTCGACGAGATTGTAACGAGGCATGGAGTGCCTTTGTCGATCACCTCTGACCGTGATAGCCGTTTCACCTCTCGTTTCTGGAAATCGTTCCAGCAAGCTTAGGAACCCGTTTAGATCTAAGCACGGCTTACCACCCTCAGACCGACGGACAGAGCGAAAGAACTATCCAAACGATGGAAGACATGTTAAGAGCTTGCGTGATGGACTTTGGCGGAAACTGGGATAACCATCTTCCTTTGGTGGAATTCGCCTATAACAATAGTTACCACGCGAGTATTAAAGCCGCTCCGTATGAGGCCCTTTATGGCAGGAAATGCCGATCACCCTTGAGTTGGAATGAGATTGGTGATAGCCAAGTGATGGGACCCGACATAGTGTTGGAAACCACCGACAAGATCTATAAGATAAAGGAGCGACTGAAAGCAGCCAGAGATCGACAGAAGAAGTACGCTGACAGGAGGCGGAAACCTCTAGAGTTCCAAGTGGGCGACAGGGTAATGCTAAAGGTAGCACCGTGGAAAGGAACGGTGAGGTTCGGAAAGAGAGGAAAGCTAAGCCCAAGATACATTGGACCATTCGAAATATTGGCGAGAATTGGCCCAGTGGCATATAAGTTGAAACTACCCCCGGGGTTGAGTCACATACACGACACCTTTCATGTGTCAAACTTGAAGAAGAGCATGGTAGACAAAACCTGGAACTACCATTAAAAGAAGCAAGAATAAACGACAAACTGAATTTTGTGGAAGAACCCGTGGAGATCACGGATCGTTTGGTCAAACAACTCCGGCGGAGCCGCATACCCAAGGTTAAGGTTAGATGGAACTCCAAGCGAGGACCTGAATTTACTTGGGAGCGTGAAGATGAAATGAGGAAGAACTATCCACACCTCTTCAAACCCACCCGTTCAGTCTCTAAACGGTGGGAGAATGTGACAACCGACCTCCAGGTTGTTACCTAACCCTAGATTACTTGCATCATTATCCATGTTATGAGTTCTAATAATTGAAACTATTCAACCCTACTATGAAATTGGAAACAATTCTTACTACTTGATGTAAATTATGATTTTATGTGATTTTTATTATTGACTTTTAGCTAATTTAGGTTTCTACCTTTTTAAAAATTAGTGTCCCGGGAATGTCAACTAGTCACCCTTACAAAATTAAATTCAAGAGAAGGCAATTAAAATGTGAGCATTCACACTCACACTTGCATAATTTTCGGCCATGCATGCATGGGCATGCATTAGATACCTCAATCACCATCCACTAAATAATACATAATACCCAATTCTACAAAATTACACTACATAATATCAATTTACAATTAAAATTTAAATGAGAAATCCCCCACTACACTCCAAGTTTCGGCCGCCCCCCCTCACCACTCCTCTCCTCTCTTCACCACCTCCACACTACCCACTCACCTTTCATGCAACTCTCTCCCTCTCTACCTCTCTCCCTCTTATTCGAATCCACCAGATATCAAACACACACACACCTCACAACTCTCTCAAAACAATTCTCTCTAAGTCTTGTGCAAGAAAATTCGAAGAACACCACCAAGTTCATTCGGCCAAGTGCAAACCGCAAGGAAGTGGCCTAGTTCGTGAGTTTTGGTCACACAACCACACTTGTTCCACCTTTCCAGCCTTGGTTCGAGCTTCTCCATTCAAGTCCAAGGAGTTTCAAGCCATCCACGACCATCAACACCTTCTAAACCGTGAGTTACATCAAGTGTAAGCTCATGTTGTCGGTTTTGTGACATTTCACTTGTTTCTCTTCATTATCACCTAAAAACCGTATATTTCCTTGTTGTAGCAAAAACATCTCACCATCATCTTGTTCTTAAGGAGGTCCCAACGTTCTTGAAGGTAAACCTCATGTTATGTTAGTCATTCTTGAGGTGGAAACCGATTTCCACCATGAAAACCCTCTTTTTGGGTGTTTTGGTATCATCTAACTTGTGAAAGTTTCAACTCTTGTAAACCAAACTTGTGACCTGCATTTTTATGACTTAATGGACTCCCAAGAACCTGTTTTTAAAAGTTCCAAGAGGCTACACACTCGAATCCACGGTTGATACATGGATTACACCTTGAAACCCTCCTTTCTACATGTAACAACACCCTTTTAAGCATTTGTTTGAAAATCCTTTCAACCAAGACCCATAACCTACTCATAACGACTTAATGACACCTTAATAACCTGCTTATGAAGTTAAATGAAGTGTTGGTAACATTTAAACTCAAGTTAAGATGATTTACACAAGTGTTATGATCGGTTATGATATTTTCTACATATTTGAAGCATATGGATGTATAGAACAACTAGGAAACTTGTTGGGACTGAAATTTCAGTAGGTTTTAATGAATATTAGAAGTGTTAGCAATGTTTAATCTCTGGAATAAAGGACATGTTGTGATTTACCCTCTTTTAGTCACTTTCGGGACCCAAAAACATGGTAAAATGACTTTAAAAATAGTAAGAATATGAATTTAACACTCTTGAAAAGTATTCCAGGCTCAAAAATGATAAATAAAGTATTCTGGGGTCAATGGATAATTTAAATGGTCAAAGAAACAAATAAATGACATTTTAACTAAAAACGGGTACAAACCGCGCATCGTTTTCGAGAAAAATCCATAAAAATAGAGTTCAAAGCTAAGACTTATAAAAATAATATGATTTCAGTAAGTTAAGTAATAAAATACTTAAAGGATTTGGAAAAATTGGTCAAACAAGCTTTAAATGGTCAAACCCGGTCAAAACCGCGTTTAACGGGTCAAACGTAAAAACAAGATTTTTCAACTATAAAAGGACAATTTACACAATTTAAGGACTTAAAAATTTATAAAGATATCTTTTAGAAAATACCTACTGGTCCAAGATTCAAATATATGAAAACTCCAAATTACTGTTAAAACTATCCGGCTTTTACCGTAACCGAGAGCGTTAAACGCGCAGTTTTTAAATCGAACCCGTAAACTATAGTTTTGAAACACTTACTCCATAATAATTATAATATGACTCTAATAATCTGATTTTTGGTCTTAAATGACATAAAGGGGCAAGAAACTAAACTTGAGGGTAGAAACTGTCAATTTTGAAACTTGAGGGACCAAACTGTAAAATTTTTCCAAACCTTATAACCGACTTCCAGGAAGCTAATAAACACTTGAACAACAAAACTTCTTAGTATACTTAACCAAATGAAGTGAAAATCCCAATTTTCATGAAGACGCCTTGACCTGCCATAAAAGGAAACTTTTTATACAAACCTTCGCGAAACCAAAGCCTTAACCAATAGCTAAACTCTTGACACCATTGTTGCACCTTAAATGAGTTTAGGGCAGTAGCTTATTACTTAATATGTACATGTTAGGGTGCTAGACTTGAGACACTTCCCGGTACACCAAGAGACTTTTGACTGGAAACCTAAGGTGAGTTCTAGTGATCCCCCTTTTTACTATTGTTTTGGGATGAAACATGCTCTACTTTTTATGAACTATGATTGTGCTTTACTTGATGATTCTATGTGGGATTTGTGGTTACCTGCTGATACTTATATCATGATCATTAATTCTTTCGTGAACCGCTTGTTTTATATGGATAGATCTATTTGGGGAATCCCCCACACACAGTGGCTTCCGTTCCAGGAAGGTTACCCCACTGAGATCCTAAGGGGTCGTTGTGGCATGTAACAGGTTTTGTTAAGATACTATGGTGAACCATCCGGGCAGGTAGGGTTCACTAGTTTGGGGCTCAGTTTCTTCCTTCGGGAATATCCGGTAAAACACAACTTTAGAAGAGGCCAACCGGGACTGAGTGCAGGGTTGATTATGATTTTTCCCACGATGATAAACAATGATTATTTTCTTTTAATCAAAGAAGGATTTGTTAAGTCCTTTTGTTTTTAAACTTTAAGCACTTGAATTCACTAACTTTTAGTTGACACAATTTTCTTTTGAGCATGTTTCAGGTAATGTATGAAGAGATCCTAGCTGTTGTGAAGACCTAGACTTATCCCGTGACCATGGCATTGGCATATTTCCTCAATGAAACATTTGAACAATTTTATATTTGTGTTGAACAAGTACAATTTTATTTTTATGGATGATTGTATAACTCATTTGGGGGCTTGATGTGTTTCTTGCCCCGCTATCTTTTCAAAAACATTAATGCCATGTGATATTCTCTCCTTTGAGCTCTTATAATGATTTGTTTCTGCTGCCATATGTTGTTGCTAGTCTGTGACGTCCCACCCTACCTGGGCCCGGGGTGTGACAGAAAGTCTAAAAAAATCATCGAGGTGGTTGGAATCACATTCTTAGACTTATATATTGAAAAACAAATTCAAAAACCCATGTAAAACATGATGATGTTCACATGAATTATTTTGGTTGAATGGGTTTAGAATGATGATGACTGAATATAGTGAAGATGATCATCTTAGGATCCTTTTCAATCTCTTAGTTGATTCAACACACATTCATTATGGTTTTAAAACCCATAACAAATAGTATGATATTGTGTGTGTGATTGTGTGATTGGGTGTTTGGATATATGTGATTGAATGCTCTATAAATTCTAAATATTGGTTTGATTGTTAAGTGTTCAAAAGCTTACAAAATATTAGGGTACAACCCTATTTATAACCTCTGGAGAAACAATTACAAAAGTACCTTTATATAAACAAAAATAACATAATAATCCTAAGTCTTAAATTGTTGTCAGCTATGGATGTTTAAGCATCCCCTGTGGATGTTATAGTATCAATTATGGATGTTGTATGTCTGCTATGGACACTTGGATGTTTGAGTGTTGTCCCCTATAGATGTTTTAGTGTTCGTTGTGTACATTTGGATGTCAGCTGCCAACACTTGTCATTGTTGATATTTATCCGTTGTGGTTGTTGAACGTCTGCTGTCAACACTGGAACATTTGCTGTCAACACTTGCAAATTTATTGTATTTACAATTTCTGTAAAACAAACATAAATGAAAATTAGTGTTATGATTGAAGGATAACTATATTTAAATTTTAGTATATGATTGTTTGAATGTTAAAACTAGTTTGTTTGATTAAGGCAGTTATTATCCTTTCATATAATTGTTTTAGTCCAACAAAGGGATGATTTTTATTATACTTTACCTCAGATCTAAGCTAGATCTAAGTTCCTAAGTTGGTTCCAGTGCATGGTGTCTAAAGTTTTTTCTCGGGTTTAGGGTTCTTGTTCTAGCGCTTCTTAAGGTGAGTTCTATATCACCTTATTTACATGTTTTGCATTTTTTTTGGGCTGATATTCATACTAAAATGATGAATCTTTTATTAACTTATGATTTGTATGGTAAATGTAACATTTTTACGTAAAGTATCATGTTTTAAATAGATTTATAATGATGCTTTATGTATGGTGTGTTCTAGATACGAACGCTATCCATATAAGAACAAGATCTATGAATTAGAAGCATACACTACGTGATTATCACATACATTCGCTAAGTATGAAATCGAACAATGAGTTTACTGAAGATCATGTTTAGGTTGGACTCACTTTAGTATAGTTGTTTACTTTACATTGTAATAGGACTTTTGTTAGTTTCCTTTTGTATGTTCTTAGTAATTTGTAGTTTTGGCAGTCCAGCGAAACTATGAGCGAATCTATACATTCGCTCACAGTTTGCTGTTCAAGTTTACCCGGCGAACTTGTGTTCTGCCGGGCGAAACTATAGTTTCGGCATGACAGTTTCGCTGGTAGCGAAACTGTCAGCGAAACTATAACTCCTATATATACTTTTGTCAATGCTCTTTGTAAGGTAAGCTTGCAAAACCCTAATCGTGGATCATTGTTGCAAGTTACCAATTCTAAGCAGTTTTCACACAGAAATACTATTGTGCTTGATGTTATTGATTGCTATTGTTCATTTGATTATCAAATATATGTTAGAATTCTCTTCTATCTTCTCAATTGTTGTTGTTTAGCATGGATGTTAGATATTGAGCAATTCATCACTTCAATTGTACTGTTTTTCGATCACATGGACCAACAATATGGTATCAGAGCCTTAGTGCTCTTGATTTGTTGAGTTTTTGTGGTTTTTGGTCAATATCTAGTTTCAATCAATTTTCATTGGATTATCAGCTGTTTTTGACATGGAAATTGATTGAATTATGCTTTTTTTTGATTGAGAAGGATTCTACAATCATCAGATCTCAAATTCATTGAGTTTTGGATGATTTCAGATTGATTTTGAGATGAAAAAGGGTTTTGAGATCGATCAGCAAAATTGATGTTCTTACAGCGAAACTGTCATCATCTTTCAGCGAAATTATGAGTTATCTTGGATCAGAAGTTGTTTTCTAGAGTTTCTGTGGAACTAATTCCTTGAACGAAAGTTCATCAGTGCTTGTGAACAATCAACAAGCGAAATTGCTGCCGAATTTATTTTTGAACGAAAGTTCAAGCTTGTTTCGTGCGAAGTTAGCAGCGAAACTAAGCCAGTGGTGTCTCTGTTCAGGCGAAAGTGCTGCTGAAATTGCTAGCGAAAGTGCCAGCTTCAGCGAAATTGTCAACGAAAGTACATCTTCAGCGAAATTGTCATCCAAGTCATCTTTTTCTGCGAATTTGTCAGCGAAATTATACACATTTCTGCCGAAACTATAATGTCGAAATTAACTACTCTCACACTTGCTGATCTTGAAAGTGTTGCTCCTAATAGACCTCCGAGACTCATTAATGGAGATAATTTTGAAGATTGGAAGAGATGTCTCAAAGCTTTCTTCTTCTACACTGATCATAATCAATGAGAATCAATTACTTCTAGTCCTCACATACCAACGGTTACTGTTGGTGATGTTGTTTCTCAGAACAAGGACCCATCTTCCTATACTGAAAGAGATTTGAAATTGATTGATCGTGATCAAAAGGCTTTTGGTGCTCTAACTCTCTGTTTAGCTCCAGACATCTACAACCGTTTTGCAGAGCATAAAAATGCTAAATCCCTTTATGATGCTCTATGTGAATTCTATGATGGTAATGCAGATTTGGTAAAAGACAAGAGTATTCAGGCTGAAAAGGAGTTCAATTCATTTGTGGGATACAAGAATGAGAGTCTGACAGATCTTACAAACCATTTCTTAACCGTCTCAAGCACTCTAAAGAAGTATGATGAAAGGCTCTCCAACAGTGAACAAGTTAATAGGCTTCTCGATTCTCTTCCACCACAGTGGAGTCTTCAAGTGAGAATGCTTAAACAAGAAAGAGGTTTTACAGATTACAAGTTGATGGATATCATTAACAAGTTGAAATCTTTTGAGTTGGATATGAAAAGAAGAGAATTTAACCAGACTATGATGCCCACATCAGGTTTTTCTCAAAATGCTGCTTTGTTGTCATCCGCTGCAAACTCTCACATTCAAAATCCAATTCAAGGAGGGAGCAATACAAGTAATTTCTCGAGTGGTAATAGTCATGTTGGAAAAGATTTGGGAAATTCTAAGATCAATGCTGAACCTTTAATTCCATCTGAAACAATGGCTCTTTTTGGTATGTTTGTTCAGAGCTATGAAGCTCTTGTTGCTGGAGAACTGAAAGGTAAAGGAATGACTATGGAGGACATGTATCAGGTTGATCCTGATGATTTAGAAGAAACTGACATTCAATGGCAAATGGCGATGTTAACTTTAAGAGCTCGGAGATCATGGAAAGAACAGGACGAAAGAACTTTGGTGGTCAATCATCTACTTCAAAACTGGGATTTGATAGGTCAAAATTGAGATGCTTTAATTGTAAACAGTTGGGACATTTTAAACGTGAATGTCCATTACCAATTGTCACAGATCCTAGTAACTCTGGAGTACCAAGATTGACAGCAGAGAAAGAAAAGGAAGAAGTGAATCTAAATAAAGGAGTCGGCTTTGATTTCGAACTTTGATTGGAGTGCAGAGGTGGAAGAAACAAGAACTGAGATTAATCACGCGTTAGTTGCTGAGTTTGTGGAAAGTAATGAAGTGGAAGTTGGTGAAGATGGATTTGTGCTGTTCAAGGAATTCAAAAGAGAAAACGAGTCTTTAGTAAATGAGAAAGAACAAAAGGCAGATGGAAATGGGAAAGAGGAAACTGCAGGCTCAAGTGAGAAAAGAAATTCAAGAGATGAGATAGTAAAGGAGAAGGATGATGTTGCTGCTACTGTTGAGGAAAAGAAATCAAGTACTCCAGTATGCATGTGTGATAAAGCTTTAGCTGCTGAAAGGATGGTAATGGGACTTCCATATGAGGTAATACAGGATATGTGCTCATCTGCTTGCAAAAGTAGGCTATTTGGGATTTATAAGGCTAACCGTTTGTTAATTGATAATGAAAAGGATTTAAAGCGAATTAATGATGAACTTAAAATGAATGAATCAAAATATTTTGTGAAATTAAATGAGGCTTTAAAAGAAACTGATCATTTAAAAAGAATCGGTTTGGAAAGAAATGTCGAGATTAATACTTTGACTGAAAGGGTTGCTCTTGCTGAATTTGAAGCAAGCAAACTTCAGTCAAAGTTAGATAAATGGACTATTTCTGGAATGAAACATGATGATCTTTGTAAATCTCAACGGGGAGCAAGAATTAAAACAGGTTGGGTTATGAAAATGTACAGGTTTATCCTCCACCTAGTACATACTGTTATTCTCCTATGCCTGTTCCTCATCCTTCTAATGATTTAATCAAAACAGATACTGACAGTATGTCTGCAGGTTTAGTCGGGAATAAATCTAAGTACATTCGTGAAGACTACGACTATGGACCAACTAGTGGGCTTGGATGCACTAGTTCTAGTACACCTGAAAATCAGCAGTCTGTTTTAGATCATAAGTCTGGTTTAAATTCTGTTTTTGTTTCTAGTTCAAATGTAACAGATTTGAATGTCTCATGTTCTCTTGATAGTTCTATTCCATCTTGTAATTCAAATCATGGTAGTGATGATTTTTGTTCTCATAATGAATGTAATGCATCTGATCTTTCTCCAAAAACAACTGAGCAACTTAAAACTAATCGTTTCGAAAAGTTCTTTTTTCAACCTATTCCATCTTTCACACCATTAAATATGACATCATCAGAAAAATGTAGTTCTTCTTCATCTGACACCAGTACCAGTGGTACAAGTTTTACTGATATGTCAGATGAATCTTGTTCTAATTTTGTAAAGAAAAATTCTTGTTCAATTAAACAACAACCTCATGAGTTGTATGAGACATTCAGTGATGTTTATTCTAGTTTGTCTAAATGTGATGAGGAGATTATTATTGATCCTATTTTTACCTCATCACATCATAGACCTAGATTCAAACCTCATTGTTTCAGGTGTGGTCAAGAGGATCATCTTGTCAAAAATTGTCCTTTGATTCAAGGATCCTCTAATAGGAATTGTTTTGGGAATAAATTGACAAAATTGGTAAAAAATTTCTTCTGTAAAAAATTTGCTTCTTTAAAAAGCAAAGTTGTTCAATCTTGGGTTCCTATTACTCCTGGCTAAGTGATTTGTTAATTCTTTTCAGGAATCCTCATCAAAGATTGTAAACAGTTTATGGCATGTTGATAGTGGGTGTTCCAAGCATATGACGGGATTAAAAGATTTGTTGACCAACTATCGGATTATAGATGGAGGATATGTGGCTTTTGCTGGAAATAAAAAGGGTGGAAAAATGATTGGACAAGGAGAAGTTACCAATGGTTCTCTTACTTTGGAAAAAGTCAACCATGTTCCCGAATTGGCTTTTAATCTTCTGAGTGTTTCTCAAATTTGCGATAAAGACATTCCTGTTCTATTTAAATCTGATGAATGTCTATTTTTAAAATCAGAGATTGCCATTCCAGATGATTTAATTCTCATGCGTGCTCCAAGGAAACATGATACATATCTTCTCGATATGAATTCAAACGAGTCAAAGGCTACTGCAACTTGTCTTCTTTCAAAAGCATCAACCTCTGAGTCTCTCTTATGGCATCGTCGTTTAGGCCATGTCAATTTTAAGATAATTAATAAATTAGTAAAGAACAATCTTGTTAGAGGACTTCCTTTAAAAGATTTTTCTGTTAATGAAAAATGCATGGCATGTGCCAAAGGGAAACACCATAAGAAACCTCATAAGCCCAAACTTCTAAATAGCATATCTTGTCCTCTTGAGTTGTTACATACTGATTTATTTGGGCCAATTAGTGTTAAATCAATTGCTAAAAAATCTTTTTGTCTTGTTGTTACAGATGATTTCTCAAGATATTCATGGGTGAGGTTTCTTGCACACAAAGGCGAAGTTGCAGAGGAATTGAAGAAATTAATTCTTTCTATCGAATCAATCAGTAAGAGAAGAGTTATGGGACTAAGAAGTGACAACGGCACTGAATTCAAAAATCAGATTCTCGATTCATTTTGTGCTCAAAAAGGGATTGTGAGACAATTTAGTGCTGCAAGAACACCTCAGCAGAATGGTATTGCGGAACGAAAGATGGCAGAGATGCAGAAGATCTTTCTTGTTGGTGAAATTCCCAGAAAGATCTTCTGGTGAATTCTCAAACTGCTGCTTCAGAAGATCTTCAGAAGATCTTTCTGCTTCAGTAAGAGAAGAGTTATGGGACTTTTAGTACACATGCTTCAATGGGAGAACTCAACTTCTTTCTGGGAATTCAAGTGAAGCAGGTTGAAGATGGCATCTTCATAAGTCAGTCAAAGTATGTTCAAGACATACTCAAGAGGTTCAACATGACTGATTGTAAGATTGCTAAGACACCCATAGCCAGAAATCACTCCCTTGGTCCAGATCTTGAGGGGGAGTGTGTAGATGAACATTTATACAGGGCTATGATTGGGTCTCTTATGTATCTTACAGCTAGCAGGCCTGATATCATGTTTGCTACATGTATTTGTGCAAGATATCAAGCCAACCCTAAGATGTCTCACTTAATCACTGTGAAAAGGATCTTGAGATACCTCAAAGGTGCTTCAACACTTGGTCTATGGTATCCAAAGAATCCAAATTTCAATCTGTATGCCTATACAGATAGTGATTATGGTGCTTGCAATATGACTGCAAAGTCTACATCTGGGGGATGTCAATTCCTTGGTGGAAGGGTGGTCTCATGGCAATGCAAGAAACAATCCTGTGTGTCTGCATCAACTGCTGAGGCTGAATACATTGCTGCTGCAAGCTGCTGTGCTCAAGTGCTTTGGATTCAAAATCAGATGTTGGACTATGAATTTAACTTCAAAGAGACTCCTATCCACATAGACAACAATAGTGCTATCTCTATCACTGAGAACCCTGTGCAGCACTCAAGGACCAAACACATCTACATCAGGTATCATTTAATAAGAGATAACTATGAAAAAGGATTAATTAAACTAGTCAAAGTTCATACAGATGAACAATATGCTGATCTGTTCACAAAAGCTTTTGATGAACAGAGATTTAAGTATCTGATATCAGCTATTGGGATGATTAACTTTGAGTAGACTTTTTCTTAAAACTAATTCTAATTATTTCTTCTTAAAATATGTGTGTCCTAAGTTGTCTAGTTCATCACTTCCATAAGCTCATGTTTTCTTTGGATGTAAAATTCTTTTTGAAGACTTTCCTTAGATTCTTGAAAATTTTTGATACTTCGGAAGATAAAATTTTATCTTCGGAAGAAAAACATGTCTTCAAAGTACATAACTGTCTAAGAGATTTTACCTTCGGAAGAAGTCAAATTCATCTTCCGAAGCTTAAAATTCTTATCTCAGACACTTATTTATTTTAAAGGACCTTTTCCTTCCGAAGCAAAATTAACCTTCGGAAGCTTTGTTTATTCCTATACAAAGCATTCAAGGGTTTATTTCTCTTCCGAAGCATAAATCTTCAAGACTCTCAGGAAAATCTTCCGAAGCCATTTTAGCTTCGGAAGCTTTTTCAATCAAAACTTCCGAAGACAAATAAACTTCGGAAGCTTTTCGAATTCCAAGAAAACTACCTTTTTGAGCAAAAGTAAACTACCTTTTCAGAGGTGGGACCGACTTCCGGATTTCAAAGTTTATCCTCTTTCATTAACTTTGGTTCAAATCCCTTTTCATATAAATACCCAACGGTTCCCCCTCTTTCCCACTATCTTCCTCAATTCTACTATTTCTCTAACCTAATTCTCTAAACCGCCTTTGCTTTCTACCTTTCTTCACCCTTAAGCTTCTGAAATGGCCAACCTTAACCGCAGAAACAACCCTGATTTCTCCATGCAACTTCACAGGCAACATAATCAAGTTGCTCTGTTAAGCTCTGAGAAAGATGCAAGTTTCTCAGAGATTTGCCAATTCTTGACTCTGTCAAACTACTTCACCTCCCTGACCATTGATCCTACTCTATATGAGGATCACTTGCTTGAATTCTGGAAGACCTGCCAAGAGGTCATTATGGATGGGGAGAAGGCACTATCTGCCACAGTGCAAGGGAGGACAATCTTCATCACTCCGGCCATCATTAACCAACATTTGCAGCTGGATGATGAAGAAGGTGAGGTGTCCTTCCCAAAAGAAGCTGTTAATCATTCTTTTGAGCAGATGGGCTATGAGGGAGATTTCTCTGTAAAGACCTTTAGGAAAGGGAAGGTCTCATCCCAATGGAAATTCCTGCTCCATGTGGTTATCCACAGCTTGTCAAACAAGCATGGTGGATGGGACCAGATTCCTGAGGATCTCTCCTTTATAGTTCATGGAATGGTTCAGGGGGTCAAGTTCAGGTATTCACAATTTGTTTATACTAATTTACTTGCAAACTTAGACTCCTTAGAGTATTACATGTTTCCTAGATATGTTCAACACATTCTCAACTGTGAACTGGGCTCACAGTTGAGGGAAACAAGTAATATTCTTAAATTGGGACAGATGAAGCCCGGAATCTTTAAAATAATGAAGAAGCCAACTGTAGGCTTCTCAGGGGTAGAAACAGCCCTAGTCCCAAAAATGTTAGAGCTCATTGCTCAAGGTGACAACCTAGCAACACAAGCTAGTGTTGAACCCACACCTCTTTTGTCCTTACCCTTAAAAGACCAGAAATCACCCTCACCTACCAAAGAAAATCCAAACGAACCCCTGCTCAGGCTATTGAGTCTGTGCAGGCCCCCAAATACTCAACCTTACAGGAAGAAGTGGACACTAGAGCTCCCACTTCTCCTGAGGAGCAACCACTCCCATTACTAGCCCAACAACCTTAAGCCTTCACTCTGAGTCTCAACACTCAAGTGAACAACCTTCAGGGGACAGCTACCATCCCCAGCCTTTGGATCTCAACCAACCAATTCCCAACCTATCCTTTTACACTGATGAAGACTTAGGATTCAGTGAGTACCATGAGTCTCTCTTCTCCTCCCCTACTCAAAGAGAGATGAGTACCTCTGACTCTCCTCAGTCTATCCCCCATCAGTCACCTATACTGAGGTGGACACTTCTGAACCTGTTCAGGATGTCCATATGGAAGAGGCTCTCACTTTTGAAAGTGATTACATCATTAAGACCTCAACCATGGCAACTCAGCCCACTGGCATCTCAACTGAGGCTGCCAGTGAGCAGAGGAAAACCAGCAGCCAAGAAACTCAAGCTGGTGGTGAGAGAGAGGACTTTGGTCCAATCATCTCATCCCCCAATGAATCTTCTGATGAAGATGAGGGGAATTTGAGACTAAAGGTGCAAAAACTGTCAAAAACATGCACCTATTTAGTCTCTAAGGTTAGTCACTTGGAATCTCAGGTGACTACCCTGCAAAACAGGGTCAATGATCAGCAACTCCAGATTTCATATCTGCAGGAAAAACTAGCTGGGAGACCTTTAAGGAGAGCTCAACCAGGAACACAAGAACCTGTGGAAGTGATTGACTTATCCTCCAGCTCACCTATGCAAGTGGGTGATGCTACCAAAAAGGGGGAGAAAGTTGTTACAACCACAGAACCTGGGAGTTCTTCAGAGAGAATGGACATAGAGGACTCACCATCCTCACTTGCTGTTGTGCATTCTCAGCAACTTCCTCAAGTTCACATTAATGTGGACTCTATAGACTCTCTCATCAGGAGTCTCTTTGAGGAAGGTATACCAAGGGCTGTCTCATCTCCACCACAAGGAACTGGCAACTACATCATAAGGTGGAGGTATGATGATGACAGGAGAGCCCTTATACTTCAAAGAGTTCAAGGCCAACAAGAAGTTTTTCAATTCCAAAGCCTGAGCTTCTATGAAAGACTGGATTTAGTCAACTTGCCACTTGTCAATCCAAGCAATTCAAGACAAGCTGACAGGCTGGCTCAAAGAATCCAAGACAGGATCCTTGCAGAGTTTACTCTAAGAAGGAGACTTAGGGAATCAGGCAATGTCATCGGTCAACTGGATGTTGAGGTGGACCCTAAGATTAGTTTCATAGGGGAAACCTTGACTGAAGGCCCAGTGGCAGAACCTGAGACCCCTGTCTCATCATCAACAACTGCTGCAGAGGTCCAAACTCCATCTGAGACACCTGCTGGTGAAGGTGTTTCTCAGCCTCTCTCTGGCCAGAGCATGGAAGCTACTCCAAGCAATGAAGGCCAAGCCTCAATCCACCCTGAGTCACAAAGGTCTGTTGGTGACAAAGGGAAAAGGATAATGACTCCTGAGGAAATTGAGGAGGAAGAGAGAGAGAGGAAAAGGAGACTAAGGGGAGAAAGTTCTACTGGGTCATCTAGCTTCATGCAAGCTGCAATCAGGGCTGCCCCAGACCAAATACTCAAGATGATGAGTTAAGGGCAGTCAGGATTACCTACTTACAGACCAGGAACTATGACATTGATGAAATCATCTCCCTCCCCTTAGAAGAGTTAAATGAACTGGCTGACAGGGAAGTGTCAAGAGAGTTGAAGGAGAAAGAGGATGCAATGATACTTCTCCAACTCAAAGAGGAGAAGAGACAGAAAAGACTTTACAAGCATGCTCCCACTCTCTCACCAGTTCAAGAAAGTCCTGCACAGGAAGATGTGGCTCCACAAGAACCTCAGGTAGATAAAGAAAAGATAGGATCAAGATGATCAACTACCTGAGTGCCACAGGCTTCTATCAGGCAGATGCACTTCTTCCCTTGTCCTATGACTTCATTGAGTTCGAGTATCTAAAGCAACTTGAGCTTGAGTTAGTCAAGGAAAGAAAGACAACTAAAAGGAAGCTAAGGGAAGAAGCTGCAAAGTCAAGAGCCATCATTCAAAAGAATGCAAAGAAGTCTGCTGACAGACAAAGAATGGTGAGCTTCTTGAAGCTGTATGGATTCTCCGGAAGGAGACTTGGCCCCATGTCTCTATCCAACTATGGATGAGCATATTAGGGTGATCAAGCAGAAGATTAAAAGTGGAGAACTCATTGACTTGCACTCTCTTCCAAGTCAAGTCCCACCTGAAGTGGAGGTCAAGTTTGAACAACCAGAGACACCTCAACCAGCACCTCCAGCTGAGCCTCAGCAAGCTTCATCTTCTGATCCTAGGCAGGGTCAAACTCCCTCTCCTTCTGAACCTGTGAGGGAGGAACACCCAACTGAGAAAGACACTGATGATCAACATGGTGCTGCAGACCAGTCTTCTCAGTTAAAGACATCCAAGAGGAAGAAGAGGATGGCTTCTAAACCAAAGACTAAAAAGAAGAAGCCAAAGTCATCTACCTCTGCACCTCAGGCTGAATCAGATCAACCTGAGGAAGTGCATGATGAGGCAGCCCAATCAACTCCTATTCAAGTGGCTCCTCTAACTAGTGAGACACCCATCTTGTCCTGGACTTACTCTACCAATCCAGAAAGATGGAATGTTATCAGAGATCAAGGTGTTGAGAATGTCTACTCATGGCAAGACATAATCAACTTACCTCTGCATGATCTCTTTGAGATGAGAAGATACTATGAAAGTCTTGATGATCCTGACCATCTCATGAAGAAAGGAATGGTCCTGATTGTACTGAAGACTACCAACATTTGAAGATCTTCTAAGTGTTTTGGTAGCATCAGCCTAGGGGGAGTTTGTAAGGATTCCTGAAGTCTGATGCAACCCAAAACAGCCTAAGTGTCTCAGCAACATGCACTAAGTACTGAAGTGAAGAATGCTTCGGAAGTTTTACACAAAGCATTAGAAAATACTCTAAGTGTAAAATCTTCCGAAGCCAAGACCAATATCTTCCGAAGCCAAACATGAAGTCTTCCGAAGATTCAGAGACAAAGTCTTCCGAAGCTTCAACCTATGAAGACAGATTTCTTCCGAAGACTTTTAGTACACATGCTTTATCTGATGTACTGTTCCATAAAGCACCTTTTCCGCTGCATCTCTGTAAAGTCACCAACTTACATGAGTTGGTGAAAAGGGCCTTGCTTTTGGTAACTGTACATTGAGGTCTTGAGTCTGTAACTTTCCACTTTATGTACTTTATCCTTTTTGTAATGTATAAGGATGTGAGCTATGGCATGTCATAGTCACAAGGTCAAAAGGCAGATATGCCTTTTGATCCTACAATTGATTTTGTTAGTGTCTAGTCAATTGTATCCAGCTGGCTTTCAAAGTATAGCCGGCTGTAGGTTGTAGTATAAGTATTTCAAGTTCTTGTATCTTTCTTTATGCTTTGTAACACTTGTAAAAGAACTTGAGAAAGCAATATACTGCCTCCTTGAAACCCATACTCTCTTGTTCTGTCTCTTGCTTTACTTGTGTTCTTTGTATCACCTTTGGTTACCCAGTTCACTGTTTGATTAGAGTTTAGTTAATCTCCTCATTGTGGTGTTGTGTTGTAATTGTGTTTAAGCCCTTAAATGGTCCTGCAGTTATTTTGTTGGACATTCTTCTTCACAAAAGGCGTACCGGGTGTATAACAAGAGAACACGTATTGTTCAAGAGTCTTTCTATGTTGATTGGCAGGAATCCAATCCTTCTGAAGTTAAATCTGAACCTGCATGGTTCTTTGACTCCGATACGGTGTTCAATTCGTTTAATCTGCCAGTTTTCGATGATGATACATCAATTCCAAATACGCAAACAAATATTATTTCATCATCTCCATCGTCTGTTCAATCCACCAGGTTAGTAAATGATGATGTTTCAACTGATGTTAGTTCTTCGTCTCCAATGACTGATCAGGCACCATCATCTGATTCTGCACCTCCTACATCTTCTCCTTTACCTGATCTCACCTATCATTGATTCACCTTCATCTAATCTTTCACCGGCTATGGGCGATACTTCTTCAACCATCTTTCCTTCTTCAAGTGATTATAAAACTCTAAAAGATCATCCACTTGACAATGTGATTGGATCTGTTTCTGATGGTGTTCGCACGCGAAGTCAATCTAGTCTAATTAATGTTTGTCTTTTCTCATGCTTCATCTCTCAAATTGTCCCGAAAAATGTTCATGCTGCTCTACAAGATCCTTGTTGGGTAGAGTCTATGCAATTGGAACTTCAACAGTTCAAAAAGCTTAAGGTTTGGACCTTAGTTGATTTACCTCCTAACAAATATCCAATTGTAACAAATCTAGACTTGTAGTGCAAGGCTTCGCTCAAGAAGAAGGGATTGATTATACAGAAGTCTTTGCTCCGGTTGCTCGTCTTGAAGCAATCAGAATATTTCTTGCTCATGCTACTCATAAACAATTTAAAGTTTATCAGATGGATGTGAAGTGTGCTTTTCTCTACAGAGACATTGATGAGGAGATATATGTGTGTCAACCACCAGGTTTTGAAGATCCTGATTTTCCTGATAAAGTGTATAAGCTTGATAAATCTCTGTATGGTCTTCATCAAGCACCCAGAATCTGGTATGAGACCCTTACGCAATATCTTCTAAGCAATGGTTTCTCTCGTGGTACCATCGATATGATTTTAATCAAAAGAGAGGTGAATGGTGAAATGATATTTGTCCAAGTGTACGTTGATGATATTATTTTTGGATCTACAAATTCTTAATTGTGTAGAGAGTTCGAAGAAGTTTTGAGCCAAAGGTTTGAAATGAGTATGATGGGCGAAATGTGTTTCTTTCTTGGATTACAAGTTGAACAACAGAAAGAAGGAATTTTTATTCATTAGGAGAAGTATATTAAAGATATTTTGAAGAAATTTAAGATGGATGATGCTTCTACAGAGATGACTCCCTTTACTGCTCAGACTTGTCTCACTCCGGATGAAAACGGAAAACCAGTTGATCCTCATCTTTTTAGATCTATGATTGGCTCTCTCATGTATCTTACTGCAAGTCGTCCTGATATCACTTTTGCTGTTGGTTACTGTGCTAGATATCAATCGACCCCAAAGGAATCTCATGAGAAAGCTGTCAAAAGAATATTTCGCTATCTCAAAGGATCATCTCGTTTAGGATTGTGGTATCCATATGGTGGGAATTTTGATTTACATGCTTACTCTGATAGTGATTCCAATGGTTGCAGGTTAAACAGAAAATCTGTGTCTGGCGGATGTCAATATTTGGGAAATTGTTTGGTATCCTGGCAGAGCAAGAAACAAACTACTGTTTCTCTTTCTACAGGGGAAGCTAAATATATTGCTGCCTCAAGCTGTTGTTCTCAAGTTCTCTGGATCCAACACCAAATGATTGATTATGGGATTAATTTTCTCCATACACCTTTATTTTGTTACAATGAAGCTGCCATTGAAATTGCTAAAAATCCCATTCATCATTCCCGAACCAAGCATATCGAGACACGAATTCATACGATTCGTGATGCTCAAGAAAAGGGTTTCATTGATATTATACCCATCGATACAAAAAATCAAATAGCTGATCTTTTCACAAAAACATTTGATAAACCTCATTTTTATGAATTGATTTCTATGCTTGGGTTAATATCATTTTAAATTTCCATTTTCTATTTCTTTGATTAAAAAAAATAAAAATAATAAAAAAAATTAATTTACTTATAATAATACAAATATGATTTACTGAAAATAAAAATTTAGGGGAGTAATTTCATAGTTCTGAGATCAGAATTTAACATGATGAGAAATGATTGTATATTCTCTAAGTATTTTTATATACATGACCGGTGCTTCAATGAGAAATGATAGTAACTGATACTGGATTCTGTTTCACATTATTTTTTAAAGAAAATTGATCAGATTTTTTAACGATATGCTTGATAGACTCAGCCTGACGAATAAAGTAGACAGCAGCTTTATGATTAAATCAAACATCATGCTTAAGAATGTCTGGATTTACTCAATTGTTTTGGCTTGCACAAAAACTGAGTCCTGACAAAAATTGGATTGAGAATGAATCTTTCGTCCTTTTTGCTTTGTTATGTCATCAGCGTGAACCACAGCTGGTATATTTGGTGTTAAGGTGTCGTGTGTCTGTGCTTATCTCCTCTGCTGTATGTGAGTACTGACCTGGAGTGATGATCTCCTCTGCTGTACGATAGTACTGACCTGGAGCCCTCATCAGCACATGTTTAAATGGTTATCTCCTCTGTTATACGTGAGTATAGATCTGGAGCTTTCACCATTTTGATATAATTATGTCAAATCATCTTATCGATGAGTTTCTTTCAGAATGAAATATTCTGTTTATAATCATTTGCATACTAACGCACAAGCCTTGTTCTATGAAGATTGATTCAAAATTCAAGAAATCCTGAGGTTGGGTGAGGGTTTTTACCAAATGATTGTGGGGTCCTAACATTCTAAAGCATATAATTGAACCTTAAACGAATCATAAGCTGTTTGTTGAAAAAGGATAAGACATGAGTTTAAGTTGACAATTATATCAGCAATCGTTTTTGATTTGTTCTAATTTCAGTTGTTTCTGTGCAGATTGTGATCAGATCTTGTATTCAGTATGATCTCATTGCTGGTAGATGATTTTTGATCATCTTTGTGTTCATAAATATCTAGAGAATGTGATCTCTGAAAAATATAGATCTCATTATGTGATGAGCTTCTTGTTAATTAAATAAAAAAAACAAAAAAAAATACAAAATAAAAAAAAAATTGGTGGCGAAATTATTCTTTCGCTAATTGTTTCGCAAAGCGAAACTGCAATCTCCCTAGGTTTGCTAATTAGTTGTTAACTAGTTATCTCTTAGCGAAATTACAGTTTCACTGGGCGAAACTGTAAATTCGCCCGGTGAATTTATAGTTTCGCTAGCAGCGAAACTATTTTCTATTTAAGTCGTTTTTTCGAAATTTTTCTCATAATTTCACAAAACCGTTCTGTGTAGTTCTTAGGGTTTCTCTGTGACTTTATTTGGCGATTTTTCTTTGTGATTGTGTTTTGGACTGATTATTAGTGTTATTTGCTTCGCATGTGAGTTTCGAACCTTGTAACATCCTTTAATCTGGTTAAAATCATCTCCATTTAAGTGATTTGGATTGTGACTCTTCGGTGGGTTCGCTGTTCATCCAGCGAAACTACTGATTCTTCTGCGAAACTGAACGAAAGTTCTCATCTTTTCAGCGAAACTGTAAAGTTATGCTGTCCGGGCGAACTTAACAGTTTCGCCAAATAATCTTTAGTTTCGCTGTGTCTGGTCTTAAACTTGCACAGTTTCGCTTAATCATGTTTTCTTGTGAACAGCGAAACTAATTTTAGAACAGCGAAACTAATTTGTTACAGCGAAACTATGTTTGTGCTTGGAGAAATTAATTGCGAAACTTCTTTAATCTATCCTCACCTTGTCGAAATTGCTTTTTGTTCTGCGAAAATAACATGTTTCAATGAGCGAAATTATTGTTTCGCTTGTCGAAACTGTTAGTTTTCATTGTCGAAACTGCTTTTGGTCAGCGAAACTATCATGTCTTAGTGAGCGAAACTTGCCGAAACTGCTAGTTTCTTTTGTTTTAGTATTATTTTCTTATTTTCATTATTTCTCATTCAAATTTAATTGGTTTCCTTCTCAGGTTATCATGGCAAATCTCAAATTTGATGAGAGGAATAACATCACAGCTATTTTAGATGATACTCTCCCGAAGGCAGCTGGATTTCGTGATTGTATCAGATGGCTTCAGAGATCACCTATAGCCTATGCTATTTCTCACTCACCTACTATTAATGATCTTCATATTAGAGATTTTGGCGATCAGCAGAATACGATACTAGAGGAGATGTACAGAGAATCACTGCCAAAGTTATTGATCATGATGTGACGATTACTGCTGAGAGTGTTTCGAGGATTCTTAGACTTGATGATGATCATGGAGATGAAGTAGCTATGATAGAGTCTGAAGTGTTTCATACTTTCAAAAGAATGGGGTATGAGGGACCAGCTTTTGGTTCAAGGAAAGAGATCAAGAAGTCTTTCTTATCTAAAGAATGGAGATATATCGCTCATGTTTTTATTATGTGTCTAGATCACCGTAAAGGTGGATCTGATGGACTTAATCTTGATTGGGCTAAAGTTATGGTGCTGTGCTGTAAAGGGGAGAAGGCCAACATAGCTAGATTGATTTTTGCATGTATGGCAGAGAATGTGATGGCTGTAAAGAAAGACAAATGGCTGTTATACCCTTGCTTTCTTTAGATGATTTTTGATGATCTTATAGCTGATGTTCCAAAGCATGATGAAATCAAGAGACTGGTGCAGATGAATCCTCGTATTTTTGTTGATTTCTATGCTATCCGCCACGACTTTAGTGGTAAAATCACCCATCTTTGGGAAAATATGTATCCTCCAGAGCGCTGGAATTATATTAGACGGGTGGATGAGTCTGAGAGTAAAAGAGCTGAAGAAACAAGAGTACAACAAGCTGATGCTGCTAAGAAAAGGAAGAGATATGCTAAAGAAAAAGATTATGATTTTGAAGAGGATATTAATGCACAAGCTGAAGAGATCAGGGTAGAGAAAGAAAGGAGGTCTAAGAAGAAAACTGATTTTGCTGAGCCTGAACGGAGAACAAAACATAGACATGAGGGATTTACAGCCAGAAGAGAGGCTAGTGAAAATCTTGATGAGGATGTGATACGTAATCTAAATACTTCGTTGCTAAATGAGCTGAGTATGATTAAGACTAAACTTACGAATAAGGAGATCAGAGTAAGACAGAAGGATGAGGTGATTGAGGAAATGCAGAGAATGTTAGTTAACCAAAACAAACTAATTAAGAAGTTGTTTGAGGAGATTACACAAATGAAAGCTGCAGCCGGCCTACCTAGTCAACTGACTCAATCTGAGTTAGATGATTTGACTGATATATCAAAGTACTCATTTTTGAATGTGGGTACTTCATCTAAGGTAGGAGAGGGTACTTCTGGAGCAGCAACTACTGGTGAAGGAGAACAGGAAATACCAAGAGATGATGTTGGAAGGAATGATGAAGAAGATATTGTTGAGGCTGGGTTTGTAAACTTGCAGTTTGATTTTGACAAAGATATTGTTGGTGAAGAAGTTGTTGTTACAGCTACCAATGAAGGAGTATCTGATAGAGGGAAAGGGTTGGTTGATGAAGAGGAGGAAGATGAACAACTGAAGTGTTGGTCTCCCTCTTTAAGTTACTCCATCCATATTAATATCTTTAGCCGCAAAAGTTACTCTGCCCACATTAGTATCATTGGCCAGATGAAGTTACTCCACCCATATTAGTATTTTTAACCGCATTAACTTACTCCACCCGCATTAGTATCTTTACCCCCCATTAGTCTACTATAACTCACATAAGTGTTAGTTAGGATGTTTTATTAGTGATTCTACCTGGATGATGCCTTAGAATTTTATGCTTTGATTTTACTATTATGTGAATCATCTTACGAGCTATATTTAATGCTCCATGTTATGTGATGGTAGCGGAGAATACCTTTTAAGTACTACTTATGATTAAAGTGAAACATTAATCAATAAAAAGAATGATAGTAAAACCAAATGAATGTTACCCGGGCCCTAATGATGATAAAAAACCTTGCAAGCACTATGGATGAACTCCACTTATGTGAGTCAAATGAGTGAGATGAACTTGTATTCATGAGAAGCTTTGTGCCTAGGACTATGGGTCAACTATCAAGGGTTAGCTATCACAATAAATGTTTAATAATAGGTGTTAGCATGTTGTTGTCACCTAGATTTTTGGGCTCCTTCTTTGTGCAATCCCACTTTTATAAAAGTGGAAAATTAAAGAAAGAAAGATAACGAACTTGATATGATGTTATGAGAGTCAATATGACTATTATCAATAACCAATGTATGTTCATTAAATAAAGTTAAAGAGTATATTTTCTATACAATATACAAAACTAGAACTCACTCAACAATGCTGACTTTATAAGCATATCAGTTGGCAGGTAATGCTAATTGTTGAGGATGGCGCCAGAGGTGAACCAACTTAGCATTTGAAAGAGTGGCATCCATCCCCACCTAGTGATATTTTAATTTTTAAGAGAATAGTTAAATGTTTTATTTTAACAAGTACCTATTATGTCTAAGAGCAATTGCTTATCTTTAAACTAAATTATGTAATAAGATGAATGTTTTAAAGTATTCAGCTACGATGTTTTCCAAAAAAATGTATTGTATTTGGTTTATGCTATGGTTGACTAATTGTGAAGCTTGTCAGGAACGAAGGCCTTATAATAGGTGTAGAAGACAAATGCAGCTGAGTAAGTAATGTGGATAGAGTAGAAAGAGACCAAGTGTTGGTCATCTATATTTGTCATATGCGGATGAACAAACTAATGTGGATAAGTATTTGGTCATTGGCATATGTCAAACATGCATGAACACACAAATACTAACGAAGACAAAGAAACACGGTCGTTAAAGACCAAAATGCAGCCAAGGCAAATGGTCATCCGCAATAGCTAATGCAGATGCAGATGAACCACAAAGAAATGTGGGTTCTAAGAAAAGAAATGCTTATTCTATTGTCACACCCCGGGCCCAGGTAGGGTGGGACGTCACAGACTAGCAACAACATATGGCAGCGGAAACAAACCATTATAAGAGCTCAAAGGAGAGAATATCACATGGCATTAAAGTTTTAAAAAGGTAACGGGACTAGATACACATCAAGCCCCAATTAAGTTTTACAATCATCCATAAAAATGAAATTGAACTTGTTCAACACAAAATATAAATTGTTCAAATGTTTCATCAAGGAAATAAGCCAATGCCATGTCACGGGGATAAGTCTAGGTCTTCAAACTGCTAGGATCTCTTCAAATATTACCTGAAACATGCTCAAAAGAAAATTGTGTCAACTAAAAAGTTGGTGAATTCAAGTGCTTAAAGTTTAAAAACAAAAGGACTTAATAAATCCTTCTTTGATTAAAAGAAAATAATCATTGTTTATCATCGTGGGAGAAATAAAATCATAATCAACCCTGCACTCTGTCCCAGTTAGCCTCTTCTAAAGTTGTGTTTTACCGGATATTCCCGAAGGAAGAAACTGAGCCCCATACCAGTGAACCCTACGTACCCGGATGGTTCACCATAGAATCTTAACAAAACTTGTTACATGCCACAATGATCCCTCAGGATCTCAGTGGGGTAACCTTCCTGGAATGGAAGCCAGTGTGTGTGGGGGATTCCTCAAATAGATCTATCCATATAAATCAAGCGGTTCACGAAAGAATTAATGATCATGATATAAGAATCAGCAGGTAACCACAATCCCACATAGAATCATCAAGTAAAGCACAATTATGGTTCAAAAATAACAGAGCATGCTTCACCCCAAAACAGTAGTAAAAAGGGGAATCACTAGAACTCACCTTAGGTTTCCAAATCAAAGTTTCTTGATGTGCCGGGAAGTGTCACAAGTCTAGCACCCTAACAAGTACATATTAAGCAATAAGCTACTGCCCTAAACTCATTCAAAGTGCAACAATGGTGTCAAGAGTTTAGCTATAGGGTACGGCTTTGGTTTAGTGAAGGTTTGTATAAAAAGTTTCCTTTTATGGCAAGTCAAGGCGTCTTCATGAAAATTGGGGATTTTCACTTCATTAGATTAGGTATATTAAGAGATTTTATTGTTCAAGTGTTTATTAGCTTCCTGAAAGTCGGTTATAAGGTTTGGAAAAATTTTACAGTTTAGTCCCTCAAGTTTCAAAATTGACAGTTTCTACCCTTAAGTTTAGTTTCTTGTCTTTTATGTCATTTATGTCCAAAATAAGATTATTAGAGTCATATTATGATTATTATGGAGTAAATGATTCAAAACTTTGGTCTACGGGTTCGATTTTGAAAACTGTGCGTTTAACGCTCCCGGTTGCGGTAAAAGCCGGATAATTTTAATAGTAAATTGGAGTTTTTAAATATTTAAATTTTGGACCAGTAGGTATTTTCTAAGAGACTTCTTTATAAATTTTAAGTCCTTAAATTGTGTAAATTGGCCTTTTATAGTTAAAATCTTGTTTTTACGTTTGACCCGTTAATAGGCGGTTTTGACCGGGTTTGACCATTTAAAGCTCATTTGACCGAATTTTTAAATCTTTTGGGTCCTTTGAAAGATTTGATCTGCCCAAGATACATATAAAATTGATGTGGCTAGTGTGATATGATCCAAGTCGGGTCATACCCAATAACAAGCCTAACAAACACCGAAAGATAAATTATTTGTTGATAAGATCATAACAAATAATAAGTTACACCAATTTAGAAAATTGGATTTTCTAAATAATTACTTTTGTAGATGAACATCATTATATATAATGTAATTTGTTCATGAGGGATTTCTTGTGCATTGTTTAAATTAGTTAAACAATAACAAAAGACTAGTTGTATGTGTTATAAAATTAAATTGGTTTAATTTTATAAAAAGGTGAATGTATGGATGGAAATTTTAAAAATTAAAATTTGAATTGGTGAGAGACCAAGGGGTGCCCATTTTCGGCCGCCCCCTTGTGTCTTGGGAATGCTTTTACTTGTTCCAAGCACATGCATTAGATGATCATCAATTCATTTTACACATACACTCAACCTACACACACAAGAACTCTCTCTCTCTCTCTCTCTCTTTCAAGATTCGGATTTTGACATAGAGAAGACAATTTTTCAGCTTTAAGCTTTGTTCTTGGCTGAAAAACTTCACAAGGAAGAGAGGCTACAACTTGGTGTTCGATCCTAGCATAGAGAGGTGTTTTGCACGTGCTTGGGGTATCATCTCTTGAGGATTTCTAGCTTGAAGTTTCAGCCTCAAATCTCATCATCCTCATCTTCTTATTTTCGGATTTAGGAAGCTACAAAGGTTGTAGTTTCTTGACTATCTAGTGTTCTTTCATTTGTATGCATTATGTATAAAGATCCATGGCTTGGGGTTATTATAAAATGGGTTTTATAATAAGATCTTAATATGTTTTAAAAGATTATTCCGCTGCGTTTTCATATAAATAATGTTGTATGAAGCTTTGATAAACATGTTAAAACCCCTACAATGGCATCAAGAGCCACTTATACATATGCATACATATATTACACTTTGTTTCCTTTTTGGACAGCCCAAAACCGTGGGTTTAAAGGGCTATTTTGGTGCCCCTTTTGATGTTTTAAAGATGCTATATTATGCACATTAGGATCTTTAAAACTCTAGTTTATAAGATTATTGTTTGCTTGGACTAAACCCATTTGTTCTTGGTTTATGTTGGCCAAAAACATGGGTTTAAGGGGCTGCCAAAAAATGACTTCTTATGTATGTTTGGATATATTGTTGTTGTTTATGCATAACAAAGCCTAGACCACTTGGATTGAATGATTGATTGTCATGTTGTATTCATTTGGGCATGTAATAATTTATTTTGTTTTAAGTCTTGTTTTGTAATCTATTCATTCATATGGTTTGTAATAAATAGATTAGGAGTTTATCTTTACTAGAAAAATGTATTAGGATACATATTTTGTAAGGATGCTCAAGATCAAGACTTGAAGAAAAGATGGACAAAGAGGATGCTTGAAGATGTGGATTCAAGTGGGAGTTCCTTTTGTCAACCATGTGTCATGTTCTTAACCCTTAGGACAAGACCTTTTGACACACTTGTTTTGGCTAAACAAGTGTGTTCAACTTAGTATGCTTTGTTATGCATATATGGATTTTTTGGTTATGCTTGGTTGAATGCTTATGATGTTGTTTTGTTTTGGATATTTGGATGTCATTAACAAACTTCACCTAGAACAAGCTAATACAAGAAATTGGTTCTCAAATCATTAAGCAAAATAGAATGGGTCTATAAAAAGGAGTTAATGGTTTGCAAAATAAAATGGGTTTTATTTATAAGAACCAAATAGGTACCATATGGTTGAATGCATACAATCATATGGTACATGGATTTTTCTAAAACATGAATTGTGAAATTATAAATCCCTTTTGAAAAACAAGTTAAACACCATCCTTTTACACAACACTTAAGTTACTTGCAAACTCTTAGTGGGATAAAGGTCACCTAACCACTTTGAGGGAACTTGTAACTTGAGGTGATAATGCCATGTTTGTGGGATAAAGGTCACCTAACCACTTATGTGGTAAACTCACACGTGTGTGTAAGTAGGACAACTTGATTTATAAAATATATTGAATGGATCACCTAAAATGTATTTTATAAAAGGTGTTGATGGGGTAAACATGCCGTTATAAACATAAGATGTTTAAATGATCCCATACCACTAGAAGTTGCAATGGGTTGCAATTGTCATTTATGACTACCTTGTTTATTTAAATAATGGGATAAAGGTCACCTAACCAATATTTAAATATAACGTTGGATTCTAAAAATATTTTCTTTTATTAATAGTCTATGAGACGTAAAGGGTATTAATAAATGAAATGTATAATTATATCAACGATTACTAAAATGGAACTTTGTAAAATCTTGTAGATGGCCGATCACACCAACGCTAATAACGATGTACCAAACCAAAACAACCAATCTCTTAGGGCGATCCTTCAAAGGGATCGTCTAACACCTAACAACTTCATGGATTGGTACCGCAACTTGAGAATTGTTCTCAAGCAAGAAAAGCGGGCCTACATTCTTGATGATCCCATCCCCGATGAACCTAACGAGGAGGATGTGGAGGCCTATAATGATTGGATTAGATATACGGAAGACTCCATCCAAGTCTCTTGCTTAATGTTAGCAAGTATGACACCCGAACTCCAAAAGGAGTATGAGCTCCATGGAGCCTATGACATGATCACTCAGCTGCGGGAAACGTTCCAGCAACAAGCTAGAGTGGAGCGCTTCGAAACGGTTCGAGCGCTTCATGCATGTCGGATGGAGGAATCCCAATCAGTTTCATCTTATGTTCTTAAGATGAAAAGCCACATCGACCGCCTTCAAAGGTTGAACTGTCCCGTCTCAAAGGAGTTGGCCACGGATTTGATCCTTAATGGCCTAACTAAAAAGTTTGAGGCATTCGTCATGAATTACAACATGAACGGATGGGACAAGAGCATAAATGAACTTCATTCGATGCTCAAATCAGCTGAGGCGGGAATGGGTAAAAGGGTTTTACCCGTTCTCACCATTAATGAAGGTGGGAGAAGGAAGAGGTCTCTACCCCCTCCCAAGGCAAATGTTGCCAAAGGAAAGGGGCACGTTGGAGGAAAGGGGAAGATGGTTGTTAGGGCGGAACCTCCGAAGCCCAAGGAGAAGAAGCAAAAGGTTGCTGTAAACGACCCATGCTTCAAATGTGGTGAGATAGGGCATTGGATGAGAAATTGTCCAGTCTATCTCAAAGAGTTGAGAGAAAAGAGGGATGCGGGGCAAACCTCAGGTATAATATACATGATACATATAGAATTAAATGTTATTTCTTCTAACACATGGGTATTAGATACCGGATGTGGAACTCACATTTGCAATTTGTTGCAGGGGTTCAAAAGAAATGAGCATTATGAGAAAGGGGAAATAAGTCTCTTCATGG
The DNA here is from genome assembly GCA_025215565.1 of Flaveria ramosissima. Classification (NCBI taxonomy): domain Eukaryota; kingdom Viridiplantae; phylum Streptophyta; class Magnoliopsida; order Asterales; family Asteraceae; genus Flaveria; species Flaveria ramosissima. Next base: position 14,093,507 of record CM046039.1, read on the forward strand.
GCAATGGTGCAAAGGTTCATGTGGAAGCCCAAGGAGACTACATTTTGAAACTTCCAAATGGTTTGGAAGTTATTTTAAGTAATGTATTATATGCTCCTAGTTTGACTAGGAACATAATTTCTGTTTCCCGTTTAAGACAATATGATTATGATTTCAAGTTTGTTGACAATGATATTCATGTTTCTTTAAATCATGTATTTTATTTTAAAGCTATACCTTGTAATGGTATTTATGAATTGGTTCATGAAAACGCAACATATGATAGCTCAATATACCAAGCAACCACCAAAAAACTTAAATTGGATTTGAGTGATACCTACCTTTGGCATTGTCGTCTTGGTCATATAAACAAGAAACGTATACAAATACTTCAAAAGAATGGTCTTTTAAAAACAAATGAATGTGATTCATTTGATGTATGTGAATCTTGTTTACAAGGTAAAATGACTAAGGCACCCTTTAGTGGAACTAACGAAAGGGCAAAAGATTTATTAGGTATCATACATTCGGATGTATGTGGTCCTTTTAAGCCAATGACTAGGAATGGTGAGAGATACTTCATTACCTTTACCGACGATTATAGTCGCTATGGGTATGTGTACTTATTAAGGCACAAAGATGAAGCTTTTGAAATGTTCAAAATCTTCAAGAATGAAGTAGAAAATCAACTCAACAGTCAATTAAAATTCTCCGCACCGATAGAGGTGGCGAATACCTAAGTGATGTTTTTCAAGATCATCTTAGGAGTTGTGGGATTGTCTCACAACTCACTCCACCTGGAACACCACAACATAATGGTGTGTCTGAGAGGAGGAATCGAACCTTATTGGATATGGTCCGATCTATGATGGCTAGAAGCACATTGCCTCTATCATTTTGGGGTTTCGCTTTGCTCTCCGCGGCTCGTATTCTGAATATGGCCCCAACCAAGAAGGTGGAAAGGACACCTTTTGAGATATGGCATGGAAGAGTTCCATCCCTATCATACTTAAGGGTTTGGGGTTGTGAGGCTTATGTTAAGACTCCCACCCCAAACAAATTAGAAGTCCGATCCACCAAGTGTATCTTTGTTGGATATCCTAGAGATTCTATGGGATATTATTTCTATGATCCACTGGAACAAAAGGTGTTTGTTTCCAGAAAGGGTGAGTTCTTAGAAACTAAGTTCCTTATGGAAGGAATTAGCAGTAGAACAGTGGATCTTGAGGAGGATCAAGATACACAGCCCGATGCACGTTTGGTTGAAACTAGCACTCAACGTGAGGACGTTGAGGATGATCAAGGGGTTGATCAATACACACAAAACGTTCGCAGAAGTGGTAGAACTAGTAATCCACCTGAAAGATATGGATTTTTCATGGATGGATGCTATGTGGTGGATTCAGATGAACCAACCACATATCATAATGCAGTGTCCAATTTGGATTGTGACAGATGGCTTGAGGCCATGAACGTTGAGATGCAATCCATGTATGACAATCAAGTTTGGGAACTTGTTGAGCCACCTCTTAATTCCAAAGTAGTTGGAAGTAAGTGGGTTTTCAAGAAGAAAACCGATATGCATGGAAACTTGGATACTTACAAAGCTAGACTTGTAGCAAAGGGTTTCACTCAAACTCAAGGGGTTGATTATGATGAAACCTTCTCACCTGTTGCAATGCTTAAGTCTATAAGGATATTGTTTGCCATAGCAGCTCATTATGATTATGAGATTTGGCAAATGGATGTCAAAACCGCTTTCCTAAATGGATATCTTGAGGAAGATGTCTATATGGTTCAGCCTGAAGGTTTTGTTGATCCAAAACATCCTAACAAAGTATGCAAGTTAAAGAAATCAATCTATGGATTGAAACAAGCATCGAGAAGTTGGAATCACCGTTTTGATGATGAAGTAAAGAAATTTGGCTTCATCAAAAACGCTGATGAGGCTTGTGTGTATAAAAAGGCTAGTGGGAGCACAATAACCTTCCTAGTATTGTATGTTGATGACATACTACTATTTGGAAATGACATTCCAACCATGGAAGGTGTAAAAACCTGGCTTGGAAGTTGTTTTTCCATCAAGGATCTTGGTGAAGCCGCCTATATTCTGGGAATAAAGATCTATAGGGATAGATCAAGACGGCTAATTGGTTTGAATCAAAGTGCATACATTGACAAGATCTTGAAAAGGTTCAAGATGGAAAACTCTAAGAAAGGTACTGTACCTATTCAAAGAGGGACAATATTGAGTACAACTCAATGTCCAAGCTCCAAGGAGGAGCAAAATAGAATGAAGGCAATCCCATATGCATCTGCTATAGGATCCATCATGTATGCAATGATATGCACTAGACCGGACGTGTCATGCGCTTTAAGCATGACAAGTAGATACCAGCAAAATCCTGGTGATAGTCATTGGATGGCTGTCAAGAACATTCTGAAATACCTAAGGAGGACTAAGGACATGTTCTTGATCTACGGGTCTGGTGAAGAGGAACTCGTTGTAAAAGGTTACACGGATGCGAGTTTCCAAACCGATCGAGATGATTCACGATCTCAATCAGGGTACATCTTTATTCTAAATGGCGGAGCTATTTCTTGGAAAAGCTCAAAGCAAGAAGTCGTAGCGTTGTCCACTACAGAGTCAGAATACGTCGCCGCTTCAATGGCAGCACAGGAAGCTGCATGGCTGAAGAAATTCATAGCCGATCTAGGGGTAGTCCCTTCCATTCAGGATCCCCTAGAGATCTTTTGTGACAACGAAGGTGCGATTGCTCAAATCAAGGAACCTCGTGCTCATCAAAAGACTCGGCACATTGAACGGAGATTCAACTACATAAGGGATGAAGTTGAAAAAGGAAAGATATGTATTCGCAAAGTCCACACTGATAAAAACGTTGCGGATCCACTCACAAAGCTCCTTGAAAAGGCAAAGCATGAGGGTCATGTTTGTGCCATGGGACTTAGATATTCCAGTGACTGGGTTTGATATCGTATTTTGTATTTGGATATTGGAACTTATGTTATTTGACTTATTTACATGGTTATTATTTCATTTGTTCTTCTTTTAGCATGTTTAAATCCGTGAATAAATAAGTTATTCTAAACGTCCGTAGTCGATCATACTTGTGGGAACAACTATGAATGTAAGACTATAATGAACTTGGATTGGTTGATGTTCATAAGATATGAATATAGAGCAAGAGGTTGTTACCAAGGTTCATTGATGTCTATGGGATATAGATATTGGACTGACCCGCACTCAATTATTTCTGCATGGAATCTTCTGATTAGTCATAAGAAATTTTGAGTAAAGGCGAATATCATTGTATCCTCAGACCTGAGATACATATTGGGTCTCGATATTCACCAAGTATTGTACTTTGACTTAGTCCTTTGCTGTTCTGAAAAGGCAGTACATAAGGCTGAGTTCAGGTATGACATGAGGTGATTGTGAGAGACGTATGTAATCAAGATGGAATTTGTTCCTCTTATTCGTTGAGAGTTAGATGTCTAAGGCCTGTTAAAGTTAAATCATCAGAGAATGACTATTCTGTGTCTCTTGGATTTAACATGACATCTGTATCAAAAGGATAGATGATTAATTCACCTAAAAACATATTCAAGTAAGGTACTTGAAAAGGATGATGTTATTGAATGGCACTTAATCATATACATTAGGGGTAGCAAACCGTTGCTAGGCGTTATTTGCTGCTTGCATCAATCTTCTATGAATCTTGTGCAAGTGGGAGATTGAAAGATTTGATCTGCCCAAGATACATATAAAATTGATGTGGCTAGTGTGATATGATCCAAGTCGGGTCATACCCAATAACAAGCCTAACAAACACCGAAAGATAAATTATTTGTTGATAAGATCATAACAAATAATAAGTTACACCAATTTAGAAAATTGGATTTTCTAAATAATTACTTTTGTAGATGAACATCATTATATATAATGTAATTTGTTCATGAGGGATTTCTTGTGCATTGTTTAAATTAGTTAAACAATAACAAAAGACTAGTTGTATGTGTTATAAAATTAAATTGGTTTAATTTTATAAAAAGGTGAATGTATGGATGGAAATTTTAAAAATTAAAATTTGAATTGGTGAGAGACCAAGGGGTGCCCATTTTCGGCCGCCCCCTTGTGTCTTGGGAATGCTTTTACTTGTTCCAAGTACATGCATTAGATGATCATCAATTCATTTTACACATACACTCAACCTACACACACAAGAACTCTCTCTCTCTCTCTCTCTCTTTCAAGATTCGGATTTTGACATAGAGAAGACAATTTTTCAGCTTTAAGCTTTGTTCTTGGCTGAAAAACTTCACAAGGAAGAGAGGCTACAACTTGGTGTTCGATCCTAGCATAGAGAGGTGTTTTGCACGTGCTTGGGGTATCATCTCTTGAGGATTTCTAGCTTGAAGTTTCAGCCTCAAATCTCATCATCCTCATCTTCTTATTTTCGGATTTAGGAAGCTACAAAGGTTGTAGTTTCTTGACTATCTAGTGTTCTTTCATTTGTATGCATTATGTATAAAGATCCATGGCTTGGGGTTATTATAAAATGGGTTTTATAATAAGATCTTAATATGTTTTAAAAGATTATTCCGCTGCGTTTTCATATAAATAATGTTGTATGAAGCTTTGATAAACATGTTAAAACCCCTACATCCTTTATCACTTATCTTACTGAAATCGTATGATTTTTATAAATCTTAGTTTTGAACTCTATTTTTATAGATTTTTCTCAAAAACTATGCTCGGTTTGCACCCGTTTTTAGTTAAATTGTCACTTATTTGAGTCTTTGACCACTTAAATTATCCATTGACTCCAGAGTACTTTATTTATCATTTTTGAGCCTGGAATACTTTTTAAGAATGTTAAATTCATATTCTTACTATTTTTAAGTCATTTTACCATGTTTTCGGGTCCCGAAAGTGACTAAAAGAGGGTAAATCACATCATGTCCTTTATTCCAGAGATTAAACATTTCTAACACTTCTAATATTAACTAAAACCTACTGAAATTTCAGTCCCAACATGTTGCCTAGTAGATCTATACATCCATATGCTTCAAATATGTAGAAAATGCCATAACCGACAATTACACTAGTGTAAACCATCATAACTTGAGTTTAAATGTTACCAACACTTCGTTTAACTTCACAAACAGATTGTTAAGGTGTAATTAAGTCGTTCATGAGTAGGTTATGGGTCTTGGTTAAAAGGATTTTTCAAACAAATGCTCAAGAGGGTGTTGTTACATGTAGAAAGGGGGGTTTCAAGGTGAAATCCATGTATCAACCGTGGGTTTGAGTATGTAGCCACTTGGAACTTTTAAAAACAGGTTCTTGGGAGTCCATTAAGTCATAAAAATGCAGGTTACAAGTTTGGTTTACAAGAGTTTAAGCTTTCACAAGTTAGATGATGTCAAAACACTCAAAATGAGGGTTTTCATGGTGGAAATCGGTTTCCACCTCAAGAGTGGCTAACAAAACATGAAGTTTACCTTCAAGAACGTTGGGAACTCCTTAAGAATGAGATGATGGTGAGATGTTTATGTTACAACAAGGAAATACACGGTTCTTAGATGTTAAATGATGAAAACAAGAGAAATGTCACAAAACCGACATCTTGAGCTTACACTCGAAGTAACTCACGGTTTGGAGGGTGTTGATGGCCGTGAATGGCTTGAAACTCCTTGGACTTGGATGGAGAAACTCGAACTAAGGCTGGAGAGGTGGAACAAACACGGTTGCGTGACCAAATCTTGTGAACAAGGCTACTCCTTTGCGGTTTTGGTCTTGGCCGAATGGTTCTTGGTGTAGTCTTCAAATTCTTCTTGCACAAGGCTTAGAGAGAATTATTTTGAGAGTGTTGTGAGGAGTGTGAGTGTGTGATATCTGGTGGATTCGAATAAAGGGGAGAGAGGGAGATAGAGAGGGAGAGATTGTATGGATTGTGAGTGGGTGAGAAGGGTGGTGTGAAGAGGAGAGGAGAGTGGTGAGGGAGGGGGCGACCGATTTGGAGTGTAGTGAGGGAATCTTTATTTAGTTTTTAATTGTAATTATTATTATGTAGTGTAATTTTGTAGTATTGGGTATTATGTATTATTTAGTGGAAGGTGATTTGAGGTGTCTAATGCATACCCATGCATGCATGGCCGAAATTATGCAAGTGTGAGGGTGTATGCTCACATTTTAATTGCCTTCTCTTGAGTTTAATTTTGTAAGGGTGACTAGTTGACATTCCCGAAACACTAATTTTTAAAAAGGTAGAAACCTAAATTGGTTAAAAATCAAAAGTAAAAATCACATGAAATCATAATTTACATCAAATAGCAAGAATTGATTCCAATTTCATAGTAGGGTTGTATAGTTTCAATTATTAGCACTCATAGCATGGATAATGATGCAAGTAATCTAGGGTTAGGGTAACAACCTGGAGGTCGGTTGTCACATTCTCCCACCGTTTAGGAAATTTCGTCCCGAAATTTAACTCTGATTAGAGACTGAACGGGTGGGTTTGAAGAGGTGTGGATAGTTCTTCCTCATTTCATCTTCACGCTCCCAAGTAAATTCAGGTCCTCGCTTGGAGTTCCATCTAACTTTAACCTTGGGTATGCGGCTCCGCCGGAGTTGTTTGACCAAACGATCCGTGATCTCCACAGGTTCTTCCACAAAGTTCAGTTTGTCGCTTATCCTTGCTTCTTTTAATGGTAGTTCCAGGGTTTTGTCTACCATGCTCTTCTTCAAGTTTGACACATGAAAGGTGTCGTATATGTGACTCAATCCCGGGGGTAGTTTCAACTTATATGCTACTGGGCCAATTCTTGCCATTATCTCAAATGGTCCAATGTATCTTGGGCTTAGTTTTCCTCTTTTTCCGAATCTCACTGTTCCTTTCCACGGTGCTACTTTTAGCATCACTCTGTCGCCTACTTGGAACTCTAGAGGTTTCCGCCTCCTGTCGGCGTACTTCTTCTGTCGGTCTCTAGCTGCTCTCAGTCGTTCCTATGTCTTATAGATCTTATCGGTGGTTTCCAACACTATGTCGGGTCCCATCACTTGGCTGTCACCAATCTCATTCCAACTCAAGGGTGATCGGCATTTCCTGCCATAAAGGGCCTCGTACGGAGCGGCTTTGATACTCGCGTGGTAACCGTTGTTATAGGCGAATTCCACCAAAGGAAGATGGTTATCCCAGTTTCCGCCAAAGTCCATCACGCAAGCTCTCAACATGTCTTCCATCGTTTGAATAGTTCTTTCGCTCTGTCCGTCGGTCTGAGGACGGTAAGCCGTGCTAAGATCTAAACGGGTTCCTAAAGCTTGCTGGAACGATTTCCAGAAACGAGAGGTGAAACGGCTATCACGGTCTGAGATGATCGACAGAGGCACTCCATGCCTTGTTACAATCTCGTCGACATAAAGTTGGGCCAGTTTCGTCATGTCGTAGTCTTCTCTAATTGGCAAGAAGTGAGCTGATTTTCTTAATCTATCCACTATTACCCAAATAGCATCGTGACCTTTAAACGTTCTAGGCAGCTTGGTAACAAAATCCATCGTAACATTATCCCATTTTCATTCGGGAATCTCAGGTTGCTGCAACGTTCCCGATGGTTTTTGGTTCTTAGCTTTTACCATGGCACAAGTTAAACATTTCCCCACATAAACAGCGATTGATCTCTTAATTCCTGGCTACCTGAAAAGTGTCTTTAAATCCTGGTACATCTTATCACTTCCAGGGTGAATTGAATATCTAGACTTGTGTGCTTCATCGAGGATTACTTCTCGAATTCCTCCATGTTTTGGCACCCAAGTCCTTCCACCGTATCTATATGTACCATCGTCCCCTATCTCCAACTGCTTTTCCATTCCAGTCAATCCTTCGTCTTTCAATTTTTCTTCCTTTAATGCCTCGCCTTAAGCTTCCTTCAATTTTGCTATAAGGTTGGTATACACACTCATCCTTAAGGCTCGTACTCGAAGAGGTTTCTCTCTTTCCTTTCGACTTAACGCATCCGCCACAACATTGGCCTTACCAGGATGGTAGCGGATCTCGCACTCGTAATCGTTCAATAGCTCAACCCATCTTTTCTGACGCATGTTGAGCATCTTTTGGTCAAGGATATGCTGCAAGCTCCTATGGTCAGTGTAGATAATGCACTTTGTGCCATAAAGGTAATGCCTCTACATCTTAAGGGCAAACACCATGGCACCCAACTCCAGATCGTGCGTCGTGTAGTTCTTCTCATGATCATTCAGCAGTCTCGATGCGTAAGCAATCACCTTGTTGCGTTGCATCAATACACATCCTAGCCCTTGACGCGAAGCGTCACAATAGACCACGAAGTCTTCTACTCCTTCTGGAAGAGCAAGAATAGGTGCACTGCATAATTTCTCTTTAAGCGTTTCAAACGCCTCATTCTGCCCTCGCTCCCACACAAAGGTTGTGTTTTTCTTGGTTAGTGCGGTCAAAGGTTGCACTATACGCGAGAAGTCCTTTATAAATCTTCTGTAATAGCCAGCCAGTCCTAAGAATTGCCTTATCTCCGTAAGAGTTTCAGGAATCTTCCAATTCTTTATGGCCTCAATCTTTGAAGGGTCAACTTGAATCCCATCCTCATTTACCACATGACCTAAGAATTGGATCTGGCGCATCCAGAATTCACATTTCGAGAACTTGGCATATAGTTGCTCATTCTTGAGCAATTCAAGGATTAGCCTGAGATGCTTCTCGTGCTCGTCTTTAGTTTGAGAATAGATCAGTATGTCGTCGATAAACACGATCAGAAACTTGTCGAGGTAAGGGCGGAAAACGCGATTCATGAGGTCCATGAATGCTGCTGGAGCATTAGTCAGTCCAAAGGGCATGACCAAATACTCATAGTGTCCATACCTAGTTCGGAAGGCGGTTTTAGGTATGTCTTCTTCTCTTATCTTCAGCTGGTGGTATCCTGACCTCAAGTCTATTTTGGAGAAATAACTTGCTCCCTGCAATTGATCAAATAGGTCGTCTATTCTCGGGAGAGGGTAACGGTTCTTTATGGTCAGCTTATTCAATTCCCTGTAATCAATACACATTCGCAGGGTTCCGTCTTTCTTTTTCACGAATAGCACCGGGGCACCCCATGGAGAGACACTCGGACGTATAAATCCCTTGTCCATTAGTTCTTGAATTTGTACCATTAGCTCCTTCATCTCAGGTGGGGCGAGGCAGTACGGTGCCTTGGCTCCTGGTGCAGCACCAGGCAACAAGTCTATCTGGAATTCCACTTGTCGATTCGGAGGAAGTCCTGGTAGTTCTTCCGGAAACACCTCTGGGTATTCCGAAACGACGGGAATGTCTTCGATCTTCTTCTCCTTTTGGGTAATGGACTTCCACCATTCAAGAGCTGATCCCTTGAGAGATTGTGATGCAAATCTCACCATATGCTCCATCTTGCACTCGCTGATGTCTAAGACGGCTTCCATTTCGTCTATCCACCGGTAAGTCTCTATAGCACCCTCGGTGCCATAGAAGTCCTTGGGCTTGCAGGCCATAAAGGTCTTGTAAGAGCACCCATTCCTTAACTCCTCAGCTTCATCGTCGTGGCTCTCATCGTTTACCGGTCGTTCATTACCAGTAGAGTTATCCCGGTATGCATTTATCTGTGCAATGATAGTCGGAATGGTGTTGGCCAGTTGCTGAGCTACGAGGTTAGCAATCCTTTCATCACTCTCTTGATTACTATTCTCCTCGTGGGGAGTCCCTGGGGGAGTAGGTTGGGTTTTAATAGGCCTTGCTCCCTCATGGCGGCCCCTGGTGGCTCCACGTCGACCAAAACGTGTTCCTCTGTGAGTTGGCATTCTGATAGTATCACAAATAGATTCGTTTAGCATGTCATAAATTTTGTTTCGGATAGCCTAGGCATCATTATCCTATCACACCATGCCTCGGAAGAGGAATCATGGCACGCACATATATATTTACAACCCACTAAAGAACCTTAAAAGTCCAATTCAAAACATGCTATAATAGTAGGGCAACAATTTAGAAAAGGCACAGACAATTTCAAAGCACAACAAAACATATAGAAGTTCAATACAGACAGTTTAATAATTTTAGCATCTCAAAAGTAGTTAACATAGTATCATCCAAACAAATAGAATCAGAGTCATGCTCTTACAATTTGGAAGGTGCCATCACCCCCTTAATAATAAAATAATAGTCTCGAAAAAGAATTCAAATAGTTTCCTTCTACTGTCCACAGACAGATAAATCCCACTGAGTACTCCAGTTCTCACATCCACTTCCTCTTTAGCCATCCAAACCACCCTGTACCCTTCTTCCTCTGCTCCTGCTCCAAACGCTTCACTCCCTGTGTAGCCATCATCGCCTGGAACTGGGCCGACTGAGAAGTTCGAGTGGCGTGCTGAACAGTCAGCTCATGACGGCGAACAGTCCTCAAAATCTCATCTAATGTCGCATCGGAGGGTCCTACATCACTTGCCCGGCGACTCGACTGGGAGTACCTATCACCAGCCAGTACAGTAGGGCCGTCATACATACTATGTCTCGGCGGCATCAGGCGCTCGTCGCGAGGGTCAAACAGTGGGGGTACCGATGTCGGAATCCTAACAGGCGGGGGAGGAGGAGGAGGCATCCTAATGGATACGGAGGATCCTGGCCTAATGCTTTTGCGAGGTCGGGTGACAGTACGCGCACCCCTATTCCCAATAGGTGGGATGGGTGAGAGGGTCGGAACAGCTACTTGAGGAAAGTGGGATCGCGTTCGGCTTCGGGAAGGTGATGTGGAGGAAGAGTCCTCGGAAGCCTCAGTGTCTTCGGACATGACGGATATCCACCCTGGATGTCCGCATCTCCGGAGGTACGCCTCATACTCCGTCTGGGGTTTCTCTCTCCTTAGGTGTCCGGTAGGAGCGGTCTCAGCGTCGGGGTGAGCAGGCGCCTTTCCTTTATCAGCCATTGGCGTTATCCTGTAAGAAATACATCATGAGTAATTTGGTTTCTCATAGCTCATGATTTACATAATAGTACTAATAATAGTAGTGATGGCAATAGTATATGTTATTCCAACATATAGCTGTCTGTTTTGCCCAGATCAATAGTTTCTTCAAGTAGTATCGGATAACATAGTTCATCAAAAAAATTAATTTAAATCCCCTTTTTAAAATTAGTTTCAAATCATCAATATAAACCAGAAAAAGTCCAACCATAACCTAAAGATCAGTGATGGAAATTACGCGTCCGGTAAATTCATGATTACGTTGATCAAGTGTAATCATCAATTTACCCAACCCGATCATTCCAACACTTCCCACAAGGACAGTCCTAGGGTATCAGGGTTGTAGCCTAGGGTCTACTATGGCATTCCCGACTTCTCTACAACCTTTGGCTCTGATACCAATCTGTCACACCCCGGGCCCAGGTAGGGTGGGACGTCACAGACTAGCAACAACATATGGCAGTGGAAACAAACTATTATAAGAGCTCAAAGGAGAGAATATCACATGGCATTAAAGTTTTAAAAAGGTAACGGGACTAGATACACATCAAGCCCCAATTAAGTTTTAGAATCATCCCTAAAAATGAAATTGTACTTGTTCAACACAAAATATAAATTGTTCAAATGTTTCATCAAGGAAATAAGCCAATGCCATGTCACGGGGATAAGTCTAGGTCTTCAAACTGCTAGGATCTCTTCAAATATTACCTGAAACATGCTCAAAAGAAAATTGTGTCAACTAAAAAGTTGGTGAATTCAAGTGCTTAAAGTTTAAAAACAAAAGGACTTAATAAATCCTTCTTTGATTAAAAGAAAATAATCATTGTTTATCATCGTGGGAAAAATAAAATCATAATTAACCCTGCACTCAGTCCCGGTTAGCCTCTTCTAAAGTTGTGTTTTACCGGATATTCCCGAAGGAAGAAACTGAGCCCCATACCAGTGAACCCTACCTGCCCGGATGGTTCACCATAGAATCTTAACAAAACTTGTTACATGCCACAACGATCCCTCAGGATTTCAATGGGGTAACCTTCCTGGAACGGAAGCCACTGTGTGTGGGGGATTCCCCAAATAGATCTATCCATATAAATCAAACGGTTCACGAAAGAATTAATGATCATGATATAAGAATCAGCAGGTAACCACAATCCCACATAGAATCATCAAGTAAAGCACAATTATGGTTCAAAAATAACAGAGCATGCTTCACCCCAAAACAGTAGTAAAAGGGGAATCACTAGAACTCACCTTAGGTTTCCAAATCAAAGTTTCTTGATGTGCCGGGAAGTGTCACAAGTCTAGCACCCTAACAAGTACATATTAAGCAATAAGCTACTGCCCTAAACTCATTCAAAGTGCAACAATGGTGTCAAGAGTTTAGCTATAGGGTACGGCTTTGGTTTAATGAAGGTTTGTATAAAAAGTTTTATTTTATGGCAAGTCAAGGCGTCTTCATGAAAATTGGGGATTTTCACTTCATTAGATTAGGTATATTAAGAGATTTTATTGTTCAAGTGTTTATTAGCTTCCTGAAAGTCGGTTATAAGGTTTGGAAAAATTTTACAGTTTAGTCCCTCAAGTTTCAAAATTGACAGTTTCTACCCTTAAGTTTAGTTTCTTGTCTTTTATGTCATTTATGTCCAAAATCAGATTATTAGAGTTATATTATGATTATTATGGAGTAAGTGATTCAAAACTTTGGTCTACGGGTTCGATTTTGAAAACTGTGCGTTTAACGCTCCCGGTTGCGGTAAAAGCCGGATAATTTTAATAGTAAATTGGAGTTTTTAAATATTTAAATTTTGGACCAGTAGGTATTTCTTCTTTATAAATTTCTAAGTCCTTAAATTGTGTAAATTGGCCTTTTATAGTTAAAATCTTGTTTTTACGTTTGACCCGTTAATAGGCGGTTTTGACCGGGTTTGACCATTTAAAGCTCATTTGACCGAATTTTTAAATCTTTTAGGTCCTTTATCACTTATCTTACTGAAATCATATGATTTTTATAAATCTTAGTTTTGAACTCCATTTTTATAGATTTTTCTCAAAAACTATGCTCGGTTTGCACCCGTTTTTAGTTAAATTGCCACTTATTTGAGTCTTTGACCACTTAAATTATCCATTGACTCCAGAGTACTTTATTTATCATTTTTGAGCCTGGAATACTTTGTAAGAATGTTAAATTCATATTCTTACTATTTTTAAGTCATTTTACCATGTTTTCGGGTCCCGAAAGTGACTAAAAGAGGGTAAATCACATCATGTCCTTTATTCCAGAGATTAAACATTTCTAACACTTCTAATATTCACTAAAACCTTCTGAAATTTCAGTCTCAACATGTTGCCTAGTAGATCTATACATCCATATGCTTCAAATATGTAGAAAATGCCATAACCGACAATTACACTAGTGTAAACCATCATAACTTGAGTTTAAATGTTACCAACACTTCGTTTAACTTCACAAACAGATTGTTAAGGTGTCATTAAGTCGTTCATGAGTAGGTTATGGGTCTTGGTTAAAAGGATTTTTCAAACAAATGCTCAAGAGGGTGTTGTTACATGTAGAAAGGGGGGTTTCAAGGTTAAATCCATGTATCAACCGTGGGTTTGAGTATGTAGCCACTTGGAACTTTTAAAAACAGGTTCTTGGGAGTCCATTAAGTCATAAAAATGCAGGTTACAAGTTTGGTTTACAAGAGTTTAAGCTTTCACAAGTTAGATGATGTCAAAACACTCAAAATGAGGGTTTTCATGGTGGAAATCGGTTTCCACCTCAAGAATGGCTAACAAAACATGAAGTTTACCTTCAAGAACGTTGGGAACTCCTTAAGAATGAGATGAGGGTGAGATGTTTCTGCTACAACAAGGAAATACACGGTTCTTAGATGTTAAATGATGAAAACAAGAGAAATGCCACAAAACCGACATCTTGAGCTTACACTCGAAGTAACTCACGGTTTGGAGGGTGTTGATGGCCGTGAATGGCTTGAAACTCCTTGGACTTAGATGGAGAAACTCGAACTAAGGCTGGAGAGGTGGAACAAACACGGTTGCGTGACCAAATCTTGTGAACAAGGCTACTCCTTTGCGGTTTTGGTCTTGGCCGAATGGTTCTTGGTGTAGTCTTCGAATTCTTCTTGCACAAGGCTTAGAGATAATTGTTTTGAGAGTGTTGTGAGGAGTGTGAGTGTGTGATATCTGGTGGATTCGAATAAAGGGGAGAGAGGGAGAGAGAGAGGGAGAGATTGCATGGATTGTGAGTGGGTGAGAAGGGTGGTGTGAAGAGGAGAGGAGAGTGGTGAGGGAGGGGGCGGCCGATTTGGAGTGTAGTGAGGGAATCTTTATTTAGTTTTTAATTGTAAATTATTATTATGTAGTGTAATTTTGTAGTATTGGGTATTATGTATTATTTAGTGGAAGGTGATTTGAGGTGTCTAATGCATACCCATGCATGCATGGCCGAAATTATGCAAGTGTGAGGGTGTATGCTCACATTTTAATTGCCTTCTCTTGAGTTTAATTTTGTAAGGGTGACTAGTTGACATTCCCGGAACACTAATTTTTGAAAAGGTAGAAACCTAAATTGGTTAAAAATCAAAAGTAAAAATCACATGAAATCATAATTTACATCAAATAACAAGAATTGATTCCAATTTCAAAGTAGGGTTGTATAGTTTCAATTATTAGCACTCATAGCATGGATAATGATGCAAGTAATCTAGGGTTAGGGTAACAACCTGGAGGTCGGTTGTCACATCTATTTATGTACTTTTGACTTAGATTTTCTGATGTAATAAAGTTAGGGTAGTTTAGTCAATGAAAAGGTCATGTATAAGCCTTATAAATAGAATGTTTTCTCCAAATTTGATAACCCAATAGAATCTAACCTAATACATATATTGTATTTTGATCAACATATTATCAATATACAAAGATATTATGAGTATTATGTGTTGTTGATCCTTTTTTATTGTAATTTTGATCAACATATTATCAATTCATTGAAATCAATCAGTTTATTTGATCCATTATTTTATTATCTAGTCACTATTTATAATAAAAATAAATTTGAAGTGACAAATTCGAGTAACAGTGTTTTACCCAAATGCTGGTGACCAATACGGGTATAGAGTCAATACGGGTAATAGTATTACAAAGAAGCGATTTTAAAAAAGTTCAAGTGTAAATGCATGTCATTGGTTAGTACGGAGAAAAAAATGCAAAACATTTACATGTACAAGTAGTCATATGCGTTTACCAAATGTGGCTAATAGTTAATGCGGAAAACAAAGTACTATGCAAATACATGGACATTATTCACTGTATTTTCTTATACAAAGAACATATTCCAAGTGTACAATCGTATTAACTAATGCAAGGAATAGTAACAAGTATGCATAAGTACTTTGTTAAGGTACATGCGTCAATACGGTGAGTAGTACCAAGTGTGGTAAATATTACCCCTTTGTTAAGTTTAAGATTTCACACCCGTATTTGTGTTTAAGCACTTACAAATTTTCAAATACAAAATAATTAGTCTATTTAAACACCACATGTGACCTTCATTTAATACTTTTTGAACTTGTGTCACTATTAAATCATGTGTGTTCCGAGACTGTGATTACTGTTTGTTCTTTATATTATCATTTAATCCATAATCCATGCCAGATCATTCTCTGATTGTGTTCTTATATCGATCATTTACAAAAGAATATCAATCATAAGGTGAATATTGTTATGCAACTAAAACAAGATAGGATCCGACTAAAGTTCGATTTATCGATGACATATAGACTTGAACATTAGGTTTCAAAATGAGAGATTGTTGATTAAAACATGTAATTGTGATTTGAACTGAAAAACAACATATAATAATCATCATTCACAACTTTGAAACATAGTTATAATTTCAAAATCAAACTCGATGAACAAGGGTTTCACAATTTGAAATTAACTTCAATTTAATCAAAGTTTTATGATAGAAACGGAGTTTCATCACTTTAAGTGGTTAATCATTAATAATATAATGAAAATGGTGACGTATGAATAAAATCAATAGAACAGTAGGTTAAAATTGTTAAGTTTTGACTTTTCAAAGTAAATGTTTGACCTAGAAAGACACAAGTCAACTGTTCTTAATTATTTGAACTCAAAATCATATCAAATCATTTTACATACTTGTCTCTTGTGTAGATAATGGAAAATTAACCTCTAGTAGGCTACATAATGTGAGTGGATTCTTAGATCTAAATGTGAATGAAGCTAAAGTTTTAAGAGACATGATCAGATTCATTCAATTTACAAGGATAGCTTATGCCATCATAGATAGACTTATCATTATGAAACCTTGATCAGATCATTCTAAAATTCCACTAAATTGAAATTAGTGGATGTAACACCCGCTTATTTATTATTTTGAAGCCGACGAAGGAAGAAAAAGAAATAAAGTCCAAAGTCGAGCGATCAAACTCGCCAACGAAAGAAAGTCGGGTGAGTGGGAGTATATAAGGGAGAGGGCAGCCCTTACCCCCTCCCCCATACTCACAAATCAGCCATCTAGAGAGGAGAAGAGGGAAAGAAGAAGAAAAGAGGAAAAAGGGTCGGTTCGGGTGGCCAAACTCGTTGTGTAGCAAGCCAAATCGAAGCCCTAATCGTTGTGCTCGTTTGTGTGAGTTCTAGGACCCCACTTTTACTTGTTTTCAACCGATTTTGGGACTGGAAAGCATCAAAAACCCGTTTTTGTGTGTGTATGTGTTTGACCCATTTGGGTGTGATGTGTGTGATGCGTTTAGAGTATGTTTCCGGGCTTGTGTGTGCTTGTATGGTGTTGTGGTATGCATTCCTAAGGTCTAGGATGGTTGATTTAGGCTTAGAATGGGTTTGGATGAGCTTGGATGCCCGAAAATGGCAGATTGGGTTCGGGATGAACTCCATTCTGCATCAGCTAGGGCTAGGCGACCGAATGGAGGCCATACGGCCGATTGTGAGGCGATTGAGGTTCATTCGCATGATTTGGATTCATTCGCACGATTGGGGGTTCAATCCCATGACTAAGGTTTTTTTCGCACGATTGGGAGTCCAGTCGCATGGGGAGTCAAAAGACTGAGGGTCCAGTCGCATAGGTGCTTAGTCGCATGAGTCCATTCGCAAGAGGTCAGTCGCATAGGTGTTCATTCGCATTAGTTCCATCCGTATGAGGTCCCTACGCACGACTGGATGTCTATTCGCATAGATGTCCATCCTCATGAGTCTAATCCCATGATTTTCAGTCACATGGAGGCCATGCGACTGAAGGGTGTCCATACGCACGAATAGGGTTGTTGCACCCGAAAGAAAGTGTAGTTAGACTTCTGACTTTCGGGGGAAAGTGCAGATGTAAGTTTTGACGTAAAGGTTCCCGTAAGAGCATGTAAGATAACTATTATGGACTTAGAAAGCATGTAGGGCATAGTGATGATGATGTTGCATGTTTATGGTGGACCCGGCGAAAGTGGAGGCGGTTATGCAATGGAAGTCACCAAAGACGCCATCCGAGATTTGTAGTTTCTTGGGTTTGGCGGGCTACTATAGAAGATTTATCCAAGACTTCTCCAATATTGCTTCTCCACTAACTAAGTTAACCCGAAAAGATGTGAAGTTCGTATGGGGTCAAGCTCAAGAGAAGGCGTTCGAGGAACTGAAGGCGAGATTGACTCAATAACTAAATAAACTAGCTATTTATACTCAGGGTTGGGGTGTGTATTAATGCAGAGAGGGAAGGTGATAGCCTATGCATCCTGACAGTTGAAGGTTCATGAGGTCAATTATCCTACTCATAACTTGGAGCTGGCAGCCGTGGTCTATGCATTAAAGATTTGGAGGCACTACCTCTACGGGACGAAGTGCACCATATTCACTGACCACAAGATTCTGAAGTACTTCTTCGAGCAGAAGGATCTGAACATGAGGCAGAGACGGTGGTTGGAACTTATAAAGGATTATGATTGTGAGATCCACTACCATCCGGGCAAGGCCAATGTGGTGGCTGATGCCCTTAGCCGGAAAGAAAGGCCCGAGCCGATTCGGGTGAAAGCATATCAACTGATCATGACCTCTGATGTAATGAAGCAAGTCAAAGAGTTTCAAGACAAGGCACTAAAAGAAGATCATCTTAACTCTAAAAGAATGAGAGGTCTGGTTGGGGAATTGGGAGAAAACACACTCGGTTTTAGAACCCGATTCGATCGTGTGTGGATTCCTCGTTTTGGGGATTTACGAGGGAAGATCATGGATGAAGCTCACAAGACTCGATACTCCATTCACCCAGGTGCCACGAAAATGTACCAAGATATGAAGAAAGATTATTGGTGGTCAGGAATGAAGCGCGACGTGGTGGAGTATGTGAGTAAGTGCCTTACTTGCTTACAGGTGAAGGCCAAGCATCAAAAGCTGTATGGGAAAATCCAACCCTTGGATATATCGGAATGGAAGTGGGAGCACATCACCAAGTATTTCATTACAAAGCTGCCGCGTACCCCGACAGGGTACGATGCCATATGGGTGATAGTTGACCGTTTGTCGAAGAGTGCTCACTTCCTACCGATTTGCGAGACATATTCATCTGAGAGGTTGGCTGGTCTGTTCATCAAGGAAATTGTAACTCGTCATGGTGTGCCAGTGTCAATTGTGTCAGACCGCGACACTCGGTTTACATCAAAATTTTGGAAGAAATTCCACGATGCTATGGGGACGAGGTTACATATCAGCACGGCTTATCATCCCTAGACTGATGGTCAGTCAGAAAGGACCATTCAGACCACTGGAAGACATGCTTCGGGCATGTGTGATTGATATTGGTGGGAGTTGAGACGACCACCTACCGTTAGCCGAATTCTCATACAACAACAGCTATCATGCCAGCATTGGTATGCCTCCATATGAGATGCTATACGGTAGGAGATGCAGAACACCCGTTTGTTGGGGTGATATTGGTCAGAAGGAGTTGGGGAGCGTCGAGGTAATCGAGGCTACGACTGAGAAGCTTGAGAAGATTAAAGCCTTCATGAAGGCAGCCAAAGATAGACAGACGTCGTATGCTGATAAACGACGCAGGCCGATTGAGTTCCAAGTGGGTGACCGGGTTATGTTGAAGGTCTCACCTTGGAAGGGTATCATTCGCTTCCGAAAGCGGGGCAAATTGAGCCCAATGTATATAGGGCCTTTCCGAATCATTGCTCGAGTAGGAGAGGTGGCCTATAGACTAGATTTACCAGATGAGTTAAGTGGAATTCACCCAACATTCCATGTCTCTCACCTGAGGAAGTGCTTGGCAGATGAAGATATGATTGTTCCATTGGAAGATATCGAAGTAGATGAACAACTCAATTATGTGGAGCAACCAGTGGCAATCATCGACCAGAAGGAGAAAAGGCTAAGAAATAAAGTGGTTCCTCTTGTGCGTGTACAGTGGAAGCACAGGAAGGGATCCGAGTCAACGTGTGAGAATGAGGAAGAAATGAGACAGCATTATCCACGTTTGTTTGAAAAATAACAGGTTTCGGGGACAAAACCTATTTAAGGGGGGTGGACTTGTAACACCCGCTTATTTATTATTTTGAAGCCGACAAAGGAAGAAAAAGAAATAAAGTCCAAAGTCGAGGGATCAAACTCGCCAACGAAAGAAAGCGGGTGAGTGGGAGTATATAAGGGAGAGGGCAGCCCTTACCCCCTCCCCCATACTCACAAATCAGCCATCTAGAGAGGAGAAGAGGGAAAGAAGAAGAAAAGAGGAAAAAGGGTCGGTTCGGGTGGTTCGGGTGGCCAAACTCGTTGTGTAGCAAGCCAAATCGAAGCCCTAGTCATTGTGCTCGTATGTGTGAGTTCTAGGACCCCACTTTTACTTGTTTTCAACCGATTTTGGGGCTGGAAAGCATCAAAAACCCGTTTTTGTGTGTGTATGTGTTTGACCCATTTGGGTGTGATGTGTGTGATGCGTTTAGAGTATGTTTCCGGGCTTGTGTGTGCTTGTATGGTGTTGTGGTATGCATTCCTAAGGTCTAGGATGGTTGATTTAGGCTTAGAATGGGTTTGGATGAGCTTGGAGGCCGAAAATGGCAGATTGGGTTCGGGATGAACTCCATTCTGCATCAGCTAGGGCTAGGCGACCGAATGGAGGCCATACGGCCGATTGTGAGGCGATTGAGGTTCATTCGCATAATTGGGATTCATTCGCACGATTGGGGGTTCAATCGCACGACTAAGGTTTCATTCGCACAATTGGGAGTCCAGTCGCATGGGGAGTCATACGACTGAGGGTCCAGTCGCATAGGTGCTTAGTCGCATGAGTCCATTCGCAAGAGGTCAGTCGCATAGGTGTTCATTCGCATTAGTTCCATCCGCATGAGGTCCCTACGCACGACTGGATGTCCATTCGCATAGATGTCCATCCGCATGAGTCTAATCACATGATGTTCAGTCGCATGGAGGCCATGCGACTGAAGGGTGTCCATACGCACGAATAGGGCTGTTGCACCCAAAAGAAAGTGTAGTTAGACTTTTGACTTTCAGGGAAAGTGCAGATGTAAGTTTTGATGTAAAGGTTCTCGTAAGAGCATGTAAGATAACTGTTATGGCCTTAGAAAGCATGTAGGGCATAGTAATGATGATGTTGCATGTTTATGCATGATGCATGTTATGTATGTATGATGTTGCCCTGTACGACGTTATGTTGATGCATGTTAATGTTCCTTAGTATGAAGTATGTTTATCTTTCCTATGGCTTTACGTGTTATGATAATGAATGAAATGAAGTATTATGTAACGTAAAGTGGAAAGAAATGAAAAGCCTTGCATGCATCGGATAACGGGTCCTTCTTTGTGATTGACCATTAATGTAGAACCTCTACCGCTTACCCCTAGTACTGCGGCATACGCTCAGCTGTTCAATTATTGACTTCGGCCTAGTAGCTAAGACTGTTCGGGGTGTAGCATATGGTATTGGTACGGATGATATCTGATGCGTAAGTAAAGTTATATGGAAGAAATGAATGAAAGAATGAAGGAGATAATAAAGATGTTATCTATGCGTATGTATGATGTGTGATCATGCAAAAGTAACGAATGGTTTTAAATGAAAATACAGTATGTTTTATTATAAAACTAGAACTCACTCAGCAACACTGACTTTTTATATGTTTTCCAGTTGGCAGGTAATGTTTGCTGAGGATGGCACCGCGAGGCTACTCAGCTCTTTTAGGATGGCATCCATTTATAAAGCTTTTGTGATATAATGGAAACATGTATTTTGTAATCGAATAATGATGTATTATTTGGCAAAAGTGTTTATAATGAAATGAGATGTTATTTTTGAATGTTTTCCGCTGCAATATTTTCATGAGACAAATGTAATAATATGTTTTATGCGCGATGAATGACCAACTATAAGCGTCCCGGGAATAGGGCCTTACAGTGGACAATGTTACAAGGATTATCGGAAGGATTGGTTCTAAACATCAACTTGTTTCACTAAGCAAACTATGAGATATTGTCTATAGTTTGGTGAAGATCCTAGTTAGCCTCATCAGCTTAAATAAGATGATATCTTCACATTGTTTGTAGAAATTGGTTATGAAGGGGGATTTTAAGGCAAACATATCACCAAATGTATTGTATATCTACAATGAAGATTTCTTATTCATGTGTATTTTAACCTTGCATGTATAAAATGAATACAAGTTCGAATGATATTCCTCTAACTATATCTTTAACTATTTGTGCCTTATGTACAAACGAAAAATTCAATATGTCTGCTTATGTATTTAATAGCTTGATGTCTAATAATTAATAATGTAAAAGGCGGATGTTTCTTATGTATCTGAGGTTTATCCAATGCATGATCAATAATGCATGTCAAGATCTAGTTGGAGTTCGCCCGGTCATAATGCTTTCCCATTAGGATGCGAAGTCCCATAATTCCATAAAGAAGAGAGATCCAAGAAGTTATTATAATGGAGCTTTCTTTTTATTATTGCATTGGATGCTCAAACATATTGGTGAAGGTAATGAAGAAGAAGGTGATGTAGAAGCTAGAGTAGAAGAATAAGAAGTAACAGAGATTCAATAGTATTTTGATCTTAATATGCTAATAGAAAAAGAAAAGGCTTTATTGAATCAAAAAATTGAGCATGCAATGTCACTACAGGTAGTACAAGGTGGTGATTTTCATATTGCTTCTCATTAATACGAATCATCTCTGCTCGTTTTGTTCATTATGTCCTTTTCATATGTCTCTATCTAGTGCTAGTGAATCTACTTGTTCATCTGAAGACACTGAATCATCATCTAATGTGGAGGATGTTTAGCAACAGCAAGACATTCTTATCAGGCAGGAAACCTTTGAGTTTGTATCATCTAAAGACTCAAGAATATCAGTTACTTCTACACATGTTGAATCGATAGAAAAATCAGAAAAGGATGACGTTGTCTCTAAATTGTAAGTTAAAGCTAAGAGGATGGAAAAGATTATGGAAAGAAAGGATGGAGAATTGAAATAATAGAAAGCTAAGATTATACATAAATAGAAAAAGATTAAAGAATTACACGCTAAGATTGTGATTCTAAGAGAAGAAATGAGCAGTCTCAAAGAAAATACTAGTATCCAAACCATTATGATGCAAGATGAAGAGAAGCTTATTGAAATTCATAATGATGAGAAGAATTATGAGCTGGTTATGAAGTCAGGTTATTGGATGACTATTTCATACACTACATGTTCACTATACTTTTTAGAACTCTCAAAAACCGAATAGGAGAAGATGATCTACTATTCTTTTTAAACTGTATAAGAATATTGAAGATAGTTTTTGACCGTATCAACAAGAAGGTATTGGTTCATAAGAAGTCAAACAAGTGCCTTTGCATATTAGGAATATAGTGAAAGTAGAGGTGAATTCTGATGGTGACTCAATTCTACATAGAGATGGGTTATCTACCATTGTTGTGTTTGAACCAATATCCCTAAAAAATACCCATAGAAACTACATAGAGGATGAGCCAGATGTAAGAATCATCACAATAATCAGATCGATCTCATAATTGTGAATGCGGAATGTAAACAATTACGGTTTAGAAGCAGAAGTGTAGAATTGAATAACACAATGTAAATAACTTCTCTTTCAATTGCTCTATGAATTCAAAAGATTACAAAGGATTGCAAATTCAAGAAATGAACAAAAGCTTATCAATAACTAAATAAACTAGCTATTTATACTAAACTATGATGTTCTCGCGCGAATACAACCATTTGTGCGAGAACCTAGTTCTCACGCGACTGCAACTTCTCGCGCGGCTACTTTTACTTTTTTTTTGTCTTGAACTTGTTCTTCATTTTTAATTTATTTCCTGAGCCTCTAGTTTAAACCCCTACAATCCCCCCTAGGCTCGGTAAATTAATGCTCTTTTAGAAGTCCACATCATCACATTTGTAACTGCCCCCATTAGCATACATCATTTTATCCAGAGCCTTTGTAATCAACCAACCGAACTGCGCTGCTAGTAGATGAACAGATTCATCAGCTGCAATCAGACATGCCTGCAACTTCATCAAATCTTCTTTTCCAAACTTTAGTAAATCCACAGAGTCGATGATATGATACTCTTTGTCTTCATACTAAATCAACGCATGACCGGTCTCCTTTTCACAACTCCACCCTATTAGCTTTAACAAGCTGTTAACTGGCACTAGAGCGTGTATAGGAATCTTCCTTACATATCTTGGATGTCTATAAACTAGTATCATTATTGGTTTCTGCTTGTTCGGATCAATACGGTTCTCATCTTCAATGACTTTGGATTTGTCTGTCTTAAAGTATTTGAAGTTAGTTTTGCTCTGTCTCCAAATCATATTCCTTATCTAATTACCCTTCCCAAGTTACTTGGATTAATGAATGGAACACTACCCATAGCATACAAATCTGATGCTTTTAGAGTATGTAAATCATGTTCATCTTGGAAATATTCTATTGCTCCAGCCTTTCCCTTAATCACATACAACTTCTTTTCCTCATCGTACACCCAAGTGATAATCGGCTCTTAATTTTTTTACCTTGTGAAAGGTTTGGAATGCCGAAGAGTATGAACATAAGCTGGCGGTGGAGGTGCATTACTGTATGATTACCAACCTGACGAACAACCATTTGACCAGTTTGGTTTAATGTCTTGTCAGTGGTCTCTGAAGTACTAGTCTCACCAGCAATCTCCCCTTCTTCTAATCCAATCTCAGAAAATAAATCTTTAGCTATTCCCAAAAATGTTGGTGTATTCCACATCTTCTTCCAGATCATTAAAAGATCCAAAGTCTAGACTCTAATTTTCCTCCAATATATGTTGCTGAAATGAGTAGAATTCCTTCTCATATTCAGCTTCTATGGCAGGATCTAATGGTGCATAATCAACTGTATCATCAGGACTTGGTCAAGAGACATTAGCAGTTTTTGATGACCCAAAGTACTAGTAGCAGCACCCGTATCTCCCCCTTGATCATCATCATCATTTCCATTATCATCACTATTACCACTACCATCATCATCATTATCATCATCCTCCTCATCATCATCCGCATCACTTTCATCATAATCAATCATATCAAAGTCATCATCATCAGTGACTAGATCAAGGATAGTCATGATGTGTTCAGGCTCCAAAAACGCCTCTCTAACATAAGATACAGGTTGTTCCTCAGTAGCCTGATTAGGAACTTTTGAAATAGGCTCTTGATCAACAACAACATTGTCTGGTGTCCCTTCTGAAATAACTGGATCGACAACATGTTTTGTAGCAGTACAGGCTTAACAACCTGATCAGGACCAGCAGCTTGCTGTCCACTAGACTGTCCAACTTCTGTGGTTTTTTGATATGTAAATGATGAATACACATGAGAAGTAAGATCTCTCAGATTCTGCTCCATTATCTGAACATAAGTAAGTGTAAGGATTCCTTTAAGTCTGATGCAACCCAAAACATCCAATGTGTCTCTGCAACATGCACTAAGTACTGAAGTAAAGAATGCTTCGGAAGTTTTACAGAATACACTAGAAAATACTCTAAGTGTAAAATCTTCTGAAGCCAATACCAATATCTTCCGAAGCCAAACATGAAGTCTTCCGAAGCCTCAGAGACAAAGTCTTCCGAAGCTTCAACCTATGAAGACAGATTCATTCCGAAGACTTTTAGTACACATGCTTTATCTGATGTACTGTTCCATAAAGCACCTTTTCCGCTGCATCTCTGTAAAGTCACCAACTTACATGAGTTGGTGAAAAGGTCCATGCTTTTGGTAACTGTACATTGAGGTCTTGAGTCTGTAACTTTCTACTTTATGTACTTTATCCTTTTTATAATAGATAAGGATGTGAGCTATGGCATGTCATAGTCACAAGGTCAAAAGGCAAATATGCCTTTTGATCCTACAATTGATTTTGTTAGTGTCTAGTCAATTGTATCCAGCTGGCTTTCAAAGTATAGCCGGCTGGAGGTTGTAGTATAAGTATTCCAAGTTCTTGTATCTTTCTTTATGCTTTGTAACACTTGTAAAAGAACTTGAAAAAGCAATATACTGCCTCCTTGTGAGCCCAGTTCACAGTTGAGAATGTGTTGAACATATCTAGGAAACATGTAATACTCTAAGGAGTCTAAGTTTGCAAGTAAATTAGTATAAACAAATTGTGAATACCTGAACTTGACCCCCTGAACCATTCCATGAACTATAAAGGAGAGATCCTCAGGAATCATGTCCCATCCACCATGCTTGTTTGATAAGCTGTGGATAACCACATGGAGCAGGTATTTCCACTGGGACGAGACCTTCCCTTTCCTCAAGGTCTTTACAGAGAAATCTCCCTCATAGCCCATCTGCTCAAAGGAATGATTAACAGCTTCCTTTGGGAAGGACACCTCACCTTCTTCATCATCCAGCTGCAAATGTTGGTTAATGATGGCCGGAGTGATAAAGATTGTCCTCCCTTTCACTGTGGCAGACAGTGCCTTCTCCCCATCCATAATGACCTCTTGGCAGGTCTTCCAGAATTCAAGCAAGTGATCCTCATATAGAGTAGGATCAATGGTCAGGGAGGTGAAATAGTTTGACAGAGTCAAGAGTTGGCAAATCTCTGAGAAACTTGCATCTTTCTCAGAGCTTAACAGAGCAACTTGATTATGTTGCCTGTGAAGTTGCATGGAGAAATCTGGGTTGTTTCTGCGGTTAAGGTTGGCCATTTCAGAAGCTTAAGGGTGAAGAAAGGTAGAAAGCAAAGGCGGTTTAGAGAATTAGGTTAGAGGAATAGTAGAATTGAGGAAGATAGTGGGAAAGAGGGGGAACCGTTGGGTATTTATGTTAAAAGGGATTTGAACCAAAGTTAATGAAAGAGGATAAAATTTGAAATCCGGAAGTCGGTCCCACCTCTAAAAAGGTAGTTTACTTTTGCTCAAAAAGTAGTTTTCTTGGAATTCGAAAAGCTTCAGAAGGTAATTTGTCTTCGGAAGTTTTGATTGAAAAAGCTTCCGAAGCTAAAATGGCTTCGGAAGATTTTCCTGAGAGTCTTGAAGATTTATGCTTCGGAAGAGAAATAAACCCTTGGATGCTTTGTATAAGAATGAACAAAGCTTCCGAAGGTTAATTTTGCTTCGGAAGGAAAAAGTCCTTAAAAATGAATAAGTGTCTGAGTTAAGAATTTTAAGCTTCGGAAGATGAATTTGACTTCTTCCGAAGGTAAAATCTCTTAGACAGTTATTTATTTTGAAGACATGTTTTTCTTCCGAAGATAAAACTTTATCTTCTGAAGTATCAGAAAATTTTCAAGAATCTAAGGAAAGTCTTCAAAAAGAATTTTACATCCAAAGAAAACATGAGCTTATGAAAGTGATGAACTAACAACTTAGGACACACATATTTTAAGAAGAAATAATTAGAATTAGTTTTAAGAAAAAGTCTACTCAAAGTTAATCATCCCGATAGCTGATATCAGATACTTAAATCTCTGTTCATCAAAAGCTTTTGTGAACAGATCAGCATATGGTTCATCTGTATGAACTTTGACTAGTTTAATTAATCCCTTTTCATAGTTATCTCTTATTAAATGATACCTGATGTTGATGTGTTTGGTCCTTGAGTGCTGCACATGGTTCTCAGTGATAGAGATAGCACTATTGTTGTCTATGTGGATAGAAGTCTTTTGAAGTTAAATCCATAGTCCAGCATCTGATTTTGAATCCAAAGCACTTGAGCACAGCAGCTTGCAGCAGCAATGTATTCAGCCTCAGCAGTTGATGCAGACACACAGGATTGTTTCTTGCATTGCCATGAGACAACCCTTCCACCAAGGAATTGACATCCCCCAGATGTAGACTTTGCAGTCATGTTGCAACCACCATAATCACTATCTGTATAGGCATACAGATTGAAATTAGGATTCTTTGGATACCATAGACCAAGTGTTGAAGCACCTTTGAGGTATCTTAAAATCCTTTTCACAGTGATTAAGTGAGACATCTTAGGGTTGGCTTGATATCTTGCACAAATACATGTAGCAAACATGATATCAGGCCTGCTAGCTGTAAGATACATAAGAGACCCAATCATAGCCCTGTATAAGTGTTCATCTACACACTCCCCCTCAAGATCTGGACCAAGGGAGTGGTTTCTGGCTATGGGTGTCTTAGCAATCTTACAATCAGTCATGTTGAACCTCTTGAGTATGTCTTGAACATACTTTGACTGACTTATGAAGATGCCATCTTCAACCTGCTTCACTTGAATTCCTAGAAAGAAGTTGAGTTCTCCCATTGAACTCATTTCAAATCTGTCTTTCATCAGCTTCTCAAAGTCTTTGCAGAGCTTTGGATTAGTTGAACCAAAGATGATGTCATCTACATATACTTGAACCAGCAATAAGTCATTTCCCTGTCCTTTGATGAAGAGAGTTCCATGTATAGTACCTCTCCTGTATCCATGTTTACAAAGATACTCAGATAGTGTCTCATACCACTTCCTGGGTGCCTGATGCAGCCCATAAAGAGCTTTGTCAAGCTTGCAGACATAATCAGGATGATCAGGGTCTACAAAACCAGGTGGTTGTTTGACATAAACCTTCTCATCAATCACTCCATATAAGAAAGCACACTTTACATCAAGTTGATAGACTTTGAAGTTCTTGGACGCAGCAAATGCCAGGAATATCCTAACAGCTTCTATCTTGCTACAGGAGCAAAGACATCAGTGTAGTCAATCCCTTCTTCTTGTGTGTATCCTTGAACAACTAGTCTTGCCTTGTTCTTGATGATGATTCCTCTATCATCCTTCTTATTCCTAAAAACCCATTTGGTTCCAATGGTAGTCTTCCCATGAGGAAGAGGACAAAGGTTCCAAACTTTCTGCCTTTTGAATTGAAGCAGCTCTTGTTGCATAGCTTCAACCCAACTTCCATCCTTTAGAGCTTCATCAACTTTCTTTGGCTCTATCTGAGATAAGAAACAAGAGTGAAGACAAACATTTGCTTCATGGGTTTGTCCTCTTGTTCTTACCCCTGTGACAACATCTCCAATGATGTTTGTGGTGGGGTGAGACTTGTGGATCCTTAGCTGAGGGATCACAGCAAGTTGCTGAGAAAGATCCAAATTTGAGAAATTTAGATCTGGTCTGGAAGATTCACCCTCCACATTATCACACTTATCAAGATTAACTTGATCCAATGAGTTGGACATCATTGATGTTGTCATCTATGGTATGGTTATTAGCATCAAGAAATTCCTGATCACTATCACCATCACCATTGTTGTCTTCTACAATTGAGGTGTCTTTATCTGGTTGAGAAGCCTCTGAGCTGGAATTTGAAGGCATACCAGATGTATCAGCTGAATTTGTCATTGTTGTGTTGATAGAAACCTCATTTGCTGAAGTAGTTTCAACTGGAGCTGAAGATGTATGAGTTGAAGGTCTTCCTAGCTCAAATCTTGGATCAGGATCACCTGTATTTAAATTTTCTACAGATTCTGAAACATGCTCACAAGATTGTTAAAAACAGTTGGTAACTAAATCAAGATCAAACAGCCAATCCGGACCAGAACCAGCCACACAGGGTGTGTGCTCATTGAAAGTCACATTGGCTGACTCCTCAACAATTCTAGTTCTGAGATTGTATACTCTATAAGCTTTAGCTTGGGAAGAGTATCCAATGAAGTGTCCATCATCTGATTTCTCAGCAAACTTGGCAATTTGATCTTTGGTATTCAAGATGGTGCAGGGACATCCAAATGACCTGAGAAAACCAATGAAAGGTTTCCTCTTGTGCCAAAGTTCATAAGGAGTCTTACCATGTGTCTTAACTACTAAAACTCTGTTTTGCACATAGCAAGCAGTATTAACTGCCTCTGCCCAGAAGGTGATAGGCAGTTTAGAGTCAGACAACATAGTTCTTGCAGCTTCAATAAGTGTCCTGTTTCTCCTCTCAGCAACTCCGTTTTGCTGAGGAGTCCTGGGAGCACTATATTGTCTTGTAATACCTTTTTCATCACAAAATGTATCAAGGATTTGGTTCTTGAATTCAGTTCCTTGATCACATCTTATGGTTTTGACCTTGTGATCACATTGATTCTCAACTTTTAAGATGAAATTCTTCAGAATCTCAGGGGTTTCATCCTTAGTTCTAAGGAAGAAGACCCAAGTGAATCTTGTAAAATCATCTGTGATCACCAAACAGTAAGAGGTCCTTCCTAAACTCATTACACTGGTGGGGCCAAAAGATCCATATGTAACAAGTGTAGGGGAGTAGTGATGGAGTTCTTTTCCTTAGGCTTGTGAGATACCTTTGTTGCTTCCCTTTCAGGCATGCAACACAATGATCATCACTTGTAAACTCTTTCTTTGGCATTCCAGTTACCAGATCATGTTTAATTAATTTATTCATGTTCTTAAAGTTTACATGGCACATTCTTTTATGCCATAGGAAAGACTCATCACTATTTGCTTTAGATAGAAAGCATGAAACTTCTCCAGAGGGAGATGTTTCTTGCAAATCCATCTTGTACATGTTCCCTTTCCTGGGGGCTCTGAGCAGGATATGCTCATGAGGAATGACCACTCCAGGCTTGAGAACAATGCACTCATGCTCAGTAAAGAGCATGTTATGACTCTGATCACAAAATTGGGATACACTTAGAAGATTGTACCCAAGCTCCTTAACAAAGTTTACCTTCTCAATGCTGAGCTTACCATTTGTGACCTTGCCCCTTCCAGAAATGTAACCACCTTCATCTCCTCCAAAAGCAACTGGTCCTCCATCAATTCTCTCAAAATTATGGAGTAGAGACCTATTGCCTGTCATGTGCCTGGAACAGCCACTGTCAATTATCCAGACATTCCTGTTTGTCTTGAGCTGTTCCTGCACAAAGAAAATGATTAGTTACATTTGGAAACCCAAGCCTTACTTGTCTTGGGCTCATTAAGTGTAATAGAAGGTAATGCAACAGTAATAGATCCTATGGTTGTACTATGGGGATCTTCAGCTGTTGTTGATGAGAAACTTCAGTCATTTGGTCTTTCTTAGACTTCCACACCACCTTTGGAGTCTTGGACTTGACCTTCAAAACCTTAGAAGCTTTTGGAACTTCACAAGTTTTGATGACTGAACCTTCTGAAGAGTCTACAGTCACTGCAGCAGACTTCAGTGCTTCGGAAGAACTCCTTTCTTCCGAGACCAACTTTGCTTCCGAAGGTAATTTTCCATTTACCTTCTTCTTTGATTTGGAGCTTCCGAAGGAAACAGACTTTCCTTCCGAAGCTTGAGACTTCTTGAGACTCTTTGAAGTCTTTGTATTAGTCATGTGGATGGTACTTTTAGGATTGTATGGGCAATCCTTAGCAATGTGAGAAGTACTTTCACACATGACACATAACATTTTCTTCTTCAAACAAGTCTCCTTTTGAGAGCAAGACTGGCTTTGGTCACATCCCTTCTCCACCTTCATCTTGGTAGATGCTGAGACAGTTCTTTGGGCTTTGAACTGTTCTTGAGTTTGATGGTCCAGGCTGTGCAGCAGTGGTACACAGCAGCTCAGTCTTCTTCTTTGCACTGAGATGATTTGAACAAGAACCAGGACTCTTAGCTGAGGAGTCTTGGTTGATGTCTTCAGTCCTTACTACTTTGAAACCTGCAGAGATAAAACTTGTTTCTGCTTAGCATCAAAAGTAGCCTTGATTTCTTGAGCCTTCTTTGCTTTCCTTTTGCTCTTCCTGATCAAGTTCTTTCTCTTGGACTTGGTCATCACAGTTGATTTCTTCTCCTCAGAAGGATAGTGGCCCTTGGAAGAATCCTCTTCTTCACTCTTCTCAGAGGAATTCTTCACTATCACTTCTTCATCATCCTCACTTATAGGATCTATGAGAGGAAGCTCATCTTCACAAGTTCCACACCTAGGAGATCTTACAGACAAGATTGTGTGTGGAGGAGCTATCTCATTTGATCCCAGTCCCTGTCTATTTTGATAGCAAACTTTGTTGTGCAGGGATGAGGATATCATGTTCTTGAAGGTCTCTTCTTCAAGAACACTCTTCTCTGCCTTGGCTTTGCTGATCACAAGCTCAGCCTGGCACTCAGTCAACTTAGTTATGAGATCTTGGATCTGAGTTCTAAAATCTGTATGTTCATGTTTTAGTACTGAAATGGTTTTCTCCAAGTCCTCTATCTTTAACTTGTAATCATTTTCAGACTTTCTAAAATCAGATTTTAATATGTTTAATGACTCAAGATCAGATCTCATCTCTAAGTTGTAGGACCTGTATCTATTTACTTTAGCAATGCATTCAGGAGTACAAAGATGTTCCAATACCTTGGCTTCATCATGGTCAGCCATCAGTGCTTGGTTTGGAGAAGCATCTTCCACCTGAAAGCTCCAGTCAAAGCCTCCCTCTTCAACAGCAACAGCAGCATGTTGCTTTGGCTTCTCAGTCTGAGGGGCTTTGTCAGTGTAGTTTGGTCTGGGTTGTGTTTGGCCCCCATTTGCTTTAGGTGCCTTACACTCCCTAGCAAAGTGACCCATAAGGTTACAGTTGTAACACTTAACTTTGCTTTTATCCAGCCCAAACTTTCACTGGTAGCATTGCTTGGAAATCTTCTTCCTGTTCTCTTGTAGAACTTCTTGGCTCTGTGAGTGAGGAGAGCCATCTGCTGAACTATCTCCATGTATTCCAGGTCATCTGGATGGATACAGTCCAGGTCTTCAAGAGTGAAAAGATAATTCCCACAACTTTCATCAGTAGACACAAAGGCTTGAGAAGAACTTGTCTCTTGGAATGGGCTTCCTTGAGTAAAGTTCTCCATTGGTGTCTCCGGGAAGGTGATGAAAGGACCCTTGTGAGTTGTCAGGGTAGCATATGAGATGATGTTGGGGTTCTATGCTGTCCGTTTCAACCACATGAAGGGCTGAACCCATTTGATTGTTGGAGTTGCCAGATGAACCTTGCATGTTCATCTCCATCTGGTATCCACTGAGAATCCCATACAACTCTGTAAGAGTAAGAGTTTTAAGGTTCTCAGTCCTCTTGATCACCACACAATATGTGTCCATTGCCTAGGAAGTGAGGACATGAACTTCCTTAAAATGTCCCTGTTCTCAAGAGGAACTCCTCCATCCACTAGGGTATCCACAATCTCAACATACCTGAAGTATTGTTGGGTCATGGTTTCACCTGCTTTGAAGGTGAAATTTTCAAACTGCTGCTTCAGAAGATCTTTCTTGTTCTCCTTGGCTTCAGAGGAGCCTTCATACATCAGCTTTCAGTGCATCCCACAGTTGTTTAGCTGTTTTGCACTTCTTAAAACCTCTGTATACAGAGTTTGGGAGAGCAGTCTGAAGAGCAGTCATGGCCTTCCTATCAATCTCTACTCTTTTTCTATCTTCATCTGAGTAGTTGCCACATCTTTAGGAATCATACCAGCACCAGTAGCAGAGGGGGTGCTGGGTATGAAAGGTCCATTCTCAACAGATTCCCACATTCTTGAATCAAGAGACCTGATGAAGCCTTCCATCCTCATGCACCAGGTGTCAAAATCATCAAGAGTGATAGTGGGGATTTGTTCATGGTTCCAGTCTCCATATCAGTCTTTGAGATGGAAGCCATTTGAAGAGTTTAGTTTTTGTGTGTGTGAGGGATCTTAAGATGGTTAGATCTTATATCAAGAGCCTGGAAAGCTCTGATACCAATTGCAGGACCGTTTAAGGGCTTTAACACAATTACAACACAACAACACAATGAGGAGATTAACTAAACTTTAATCAAACAGTGAACTGGGTTAACCAAAGTGATACAAAGAACACAAGTAAAGTAAAGAGACAGAACAAGAGAGTATGGGTTTCAAGGAGGCAGTATATTGCTTTCTCAAGTTCTTTTACAAGTGTTACAAAGCATAAAGAAAGATACAAGAACTTGAAATACTTATACTACAACCTACAGCCGGCTATACTTTGAAAGCCAGCTGGATACAATTGACTAGACACTAACAAAATCAATTGTAAGATCAAAAGGCATATCTGCCTTTTGACCTTGTGACTATGACATGCCATAGCTCACATCTTTATACATTACAAAAAGGATAAAGTACATAAAGTGGAAAGTTACAGAGTCAATACCTCAATGTACAGTTACCAAAAGCATGGACCTTTTCACCAACTCATGTAAGTTGGTGACTTTACAGAGATGCAGCGGAAAAGGTGCTTTATGGAACAGTACATCAGATAAAGCATGTGTACTAAAAGTCTTCGGTATAAATCTGTCTTCATAGGATGAAGCTTCGGAAGACTTTGTCTCTGAAGCTTCGGAAGACTTCATGTTTGGCTTCGGAAGATATTGGTCTTGGCTTCGGAAGATTTTGCACTTAGAGTATTTTCTAATGCATTGTGTAAAACTTCCAAAGCATTCTTCACTTCAGTACTTAGTGCATGTTGCTGAGAAACTTTGGATGTTTTGGGTTGCATCAGACTTAAGGAATCCTTACAAAAACCATTTCAGTTCTAAAACATGAGCATACAGATTTTAGGACTCAAATAAAAGATCTCATAATCAAGCTGAGTGAGTGCCAGGCTGAGCTTGTGATCAGCAAAGCCAGGGCAGAAAAGAGTGTTCTTGAAGAAGAGACCTTCAAGAACATGATATCCTCATCCCTGCACAACAAGATGTGTTATTAAAATAAACAGGGACTGGGATCAAATGAGATAGCTCCTCCACACACAATCTTGTCAGTAAGATCTCCTAGGTGTGGAACTTGTGAAAATGAGCTTCCTCTCATAGATCCTATAAGTGAAGAGGATGAAGAAGAGATAGTGAAGAATTCCTCTGAGAAGAGTGAAGAGGAGGATTCTAAGAAGGGCCACTATCCTTCTGAGGAGAAGAAGATTACTGTGATGACCAAGTCAATGAGAAAGAACTTGATCAGGAAGAGCAAAACTAAAGTAAGGAAGGCTCAAGAGATCAAGGCTACTTTTGACTCTAAGCATAAACAAGTTTTTATCTCTGAAGGGTTTGAAGTAGTAAAGACTAAAGACATCAACCAAAACACTTCAGCTAAGAGTTCTGGTTCTTGTTCAAATCATCTCAGTACTAAGAAGAAGACTGATCTGCTGTGTACCACTGCTGCACAACCTGGACCATCGAACTCCAAGAACAGTTCCCAGCCCATAAGAACTGTCTCAGCATCTGCAAAGATGAAGGTGGAGAAGGGATGTGACCAAATACAGTCTTTTTCTCATAAGAAGACTCTTGTGAAGAAGAAAATGGTGTGTGTCATGTGTGAAAGTACCTCTCACATTGCTAAGGATTGTCTATACAATCCTAAAAGTACTGTCCATATGACAAAGACAAAGACTTCAAAGAGTTCCAAGAAGATTAAAGCTTCGGAAGGAAAATCTGTTTCCTTCGGAAGCTTCAAATCTAAGAAGAAGGCAAATGGAAAATTACCTTCGGAAGAGAAGTTGGTCTCGGAAGAAAGGAAATCTTCCGAAGCACTGAAGTCTGCTGCAGTGACTGCAGAATCTTCAAAAGGTTCAGTCATCAAAACTTCCGAAGTCCCAAAAGCTTCCGAAGTTTTGAAGGTCAAGTCCAAGACTCCAAAAGTGGTGTGGAAGTCTAAGAAAGACCAAGTGACTGAAAAATTCTCCATCAACAACAGCTCAAGATCCTCCTAGCACAACCATAGAATCTATTACTGTTGCATTACCTTCTATTATACTTAGTGAGCCCAAGACAAATAAGGCTTGGGTTTCCAAATGTAACTAATCATTTTCTTTGTGCAGGAACAACTCAAGAAAAATAAAATGTCTGGATCATTGATAGTGGCTGTTCCAGGCACATGACAGGCAATAGGTCACTACTCCATAACTTTGAGAGAATTGATGGAGGACTAGTTGCTTTTGCAGGAGATGAAGGTGGTTACATTTCTGGAAGGGGCATGGTCACAAATGTTAAGCTTGGCATTGAAAAGGTAAACTTTGTCAAGGAGCTTGGGTACAATCTTCTGAGTGTATCCCAATTTTGTGATCAGAGTCATAACATGCTCTTTACTGAGCATTAGTGCATTGTTCTCAAGCCTGGAGTGGTCATTCCTCATGAGCACATCCTGCTTAGAGCCCCCAGAAAAGGGAACATGTAAAAGATGGACTTGCAAGAAACATCTCCCTCTGGAGAAGTTTCATGCTTTCTGTCTAAAGCCAATATTGATGAGTCTTTCCTATGGCATAAAAGAATGTGCCACATAAACTTTAAGAACATAAATAAACTAATTAAACATGATTTTGGTAATTAGAATGCCAAGAAAGAGTTTACAAGTGATGATCATTGTGTTGCATGCCTGAAAGGGAAGCAACATAAGGTATCACACAA
The DNA here is from genome assembly GCA_025215565.1 of Flaveria ramosissima. Lineage (NCBI taxonomy): Eukaryota > Viridiplantae > Streptophyta > Magnoliopsida > Asterales > Asteraceae > Flaveria > Flaveria ramosissima. The sequence goes on from CM046039.1 coordinate 14,129,418, forward strand.
GCCTAAGGAAAGGAACTCCATCACTACTCCCCTACACTTATTACATATGGATCTCTTTGGCCCCACCAGTTTAGTGAGTCTAGGAAGGACCTCTTATTGTTTGGTGATCACAGATGATTTTACAAGATTCACTTAGTTTTTTTTTCTTAGAACTAAGGATGAGACCCCTGAGATTCTGAAGAATTTCATCTTAAAAATTAAGAATCAAATTGATCACAAGGTCAAAACCATAATATGTGATCAAGGGACTGAATTCAAGAATCAAACCCTTGATATATTTTCTGATGAAAAAGGTATTACAGGACAATATAGTGCTCCCAAGACTCATCAGCAAAATGGTTTTGCAGAGAGGAGAAACAGGACACTAATTGAAGCTGCAAGAACTATGTTCTCTGACTCTAAACTGCCCATCACCTTCTGGGCAGAGGCAGTCAACACTGCTTGCTATGTGCAAAACAGAGTTTTAGTAGTTAAGACACATGGTAAGACTTCTTATGAACTTTGGCACAAGAGAAAACCTTTCATTGACTTTCTCAGGTCATTTGGATGTCCTTGCACCATCTTGAATACCAAAGATCAAATTGCCAAATTTGCTGAAAAATCAGATGATGGATATTTCATTGGATACTCTTCCCAGGTTAAGGCTTATAGAGTATACAATCTCCGAACTAGAATTGTTGAGGAGTCAGCCAATGTGACTTTCAATGCACACACACCCTGTGTGGCTGGTTCTGGTCCTGATTGGCTATTTGATCTTGATTTAGTTACCAACTGTTTTAACAAATCTTGTGAGAATAATTCAGGATCTGCAGAAAATTTAAATACAGGTGATCCTGATCCAAGGTTTGAGCTAAGAAGACCTTCAACTCATACATCTTCAGCTCCATTCGGAACTACTTCAGCAAATGTGGTTTCTATCAGCACTACAATGACAAATTCAGCTGATACATCTAGTGTGCCTTCAAATTCCAGCTCAGAGGCTTCACAACCACATAAAGATACCTCAATTGTGGAAGACAACAATGGTGGTGGTGAAAGTGATTAAGAATTCCTTGATGCTAATAACCACACCATAGATGACAACATCAATGATGTCACACACTCATTGGATCAAGTAAATCTTGATAAGTGTGGTGATGTGGAGGGTGAAACATCTATGCCAGATCTAAATTTCTCAAATTTAGATCTTTCTCGGCAACTTGCTGTGATCCCTCAGCTTAGGATCCACAAGTCTCACCCCACCACAAACATCATTGGAGATGTTGTCACAGGGGTAAGAACAAGAGGACAAACCCATGAAGCAAATGTTTGTCTTCACTCTTGTTTCTTATCAAAGATAGAGCTAAAGAAAGTTGATGAGGCTCTAAAGGATGGAAGTGGGGTTGGAGCTATGCGACAAGAGTTGCTTCAATTCAAAAGGCAAAAAGTTTGGAACCTTTGTCCTCTTCCTCATGGGAAGACTACCATTGGAACTAAATGGGTGTTTAGGAATAAGAAGGATGATAGAGGCATTATCATCAAGAACAAGGCTAGACTAGTTGTTCAAGGATACACACAAGAAGAAGGGATTGACTACACTGATGTCTTTGTTCCAGCTGCAAGATTAGAAGCTTTTAGGATATTCCTGGCATTTGCTGCATCCAAAACTTCAAGGTCTTTCAGCTTGATGTGAAGTGTGCTTTTCTGTATGGAATGATTGATGAAGAGGTGTATGTCAAACAACCACCTGGTTTTGTAGACCCTGATCATCCTGATTATGTCTACAAGCTTGACAAAGCTCTTTATGGGCTGCATCAGGCACCCAGGAAGTGGTATGAGACATTGTCTTAGTATCTTTGCAAACATGGATACAGGAGAGGTACTATAGATGGAACTCTCTTCATCAAAGGATAGCGAAATGACATATTGCTAGTTCAAGTGTATGTGGATGACATCATCTTTGGTTCAACTAATCCAAAGCTCTGCATAGACTTTGAGAAGCTGATGAAAGACAGATTTGAAATGAGCGCAATAGGAGAACTCAATTTCTTTCTGGGAATTCAAGTGAAGCAAGTTGAATATGGTATCTTCATAAATCAGTCAAAGTATGTTCAGGACATACTCAAGAGGTTCAAAATGACTGATTGTAAGATTGCTTAGACACCCATAGCCAGAAACCACTCCCTTGGACCTAATATTGAGGGGGAGTGTGTAGATGAACACTTATACAGGGCTATGATTTGGTCTCTTATGTATCTTACTGCTAGCAGGCCTCATATCATGTTTGCTACATGCATTTGTGCAAGATATCAAGCCAACCCTAAGATGTCTCACCTTATCACTGTCAAGAGGATTCTAAGATACCTCAAAGGTGCTTCAACACTTGGTTTATGGTATCCAAGGAATCCTGACTTCAATCTTTATGCTTATACAGATAGTTATTATGGTGGTTGCAACATGACTGCAAAGTCTACATCTGGGGGATGTCAGTTCCTTGGTGGAAGGGTTGTCTCATGGCAATGCAAGAAACAATCCTATGTGTCTGCATCAACTGCTGAGGCTGAATACATTGCTGCTGCAAGTTGCTATGCTCAAGTGCTTTGGATTCAAAATCAGATGCTGGACTATGATTTAACTTCAAGGAGACTCCCATTCACATAGACAACAATAGTGCTATCTCTATTACTGAGAATCCTGTGCAGCACTCAAGGACCAAACACATCAATATCAGGTATCATTTAATATGAGATAACTATGAAAAGGGATTAATTAAACTAGTCAAAGTTCATACAGATGAAAAATATGCTGATCTGTTTAAAAAAGCTTTTGATGAACAGAGATTTAAATATCTAATATAAGTTATTGGGACGATTAACTTTGAGTAGATTTTTCTTAAAACTAATTCTACTTATTTCTTAAAATATGTGTGTCCTAAGTTGTGTAGTTCATCACTTTCATAAGCTCCTGTTTTCTTTGGATAAAGAAAATCCTTTTTGAATATTTTCCTTAGATTCTTGAAAATTTTCTGATCCTTCGGAAGATATATTTTTATCTTCGGAAGAAAATCATGTCTTCAAAATAAATAACTGTCTAAGAAATTTTACCTTTGGTAGAGGTTTCAATGTATCTTCCGAAGATTAAATACTTGTCTCTGGCACTTATTTGTTTTGAAGGACTTTTTCCTTCCGAAGCAAAATTAACTCTCGGAAGCTTTGTTGTTTCATATACAAGGCATTCAAGTTTTTATTTCTCTTCCGAAGAAAAATTTTCAAAACACTCAGGAAATTGTTCCGAAGTCATTTTACCTTCGGAAGCTTTTTCATTAAAACTTCCGAAGATAAATTTACCTTCGGAAGCTTTTCGAATTCCAAGAAAACTACTTTTTGAGCAAAAGTAAACTACTTTTTCAGAGGTGCGACCGACATTCGGATTTCAAAGTTTATCCTCTTTCATTAACTTTGGTTCAAATTCTTTTCACATAAATACCCAATGGTTCCCCCTCTCCCTCACTATCTTCTTCAATTATACTATTCCTCAAACCTAATTCCCAAAACGCCTTTTCTTTTCATCTTTCTTCATCCTTAAGCTTCTAAAATGGCCAACCTTAACCACTGAAACAACCTAGATTTCTTCATGCAACTTCACAGGCAACACAATTAGGTTGCTCTGTTAAGCTCTTAGAAAGATGATAGTTTCTCAGAGATATGCCGTTTCTTAGCTTTTTCAAATTACTTCACATCCCTAACCATTGACCCTACTCTCTATGAGGATCATATGCTTGAATTTTGGAAGACCTGCCAAGAGGTCATCATGGATGGGGAGAAGGCACTGTCTGCCACAGTGCAAGGAAAGACAATCTTCATCACTCCGGCCATCATCAACACTCACTTGCAGCTGGATGATGAAGAAGGTGAGTTGTCCTTCCCAAAGGAAGATGTCAATCATTCCTTTGAGCAAATAGGCTATGAGGGAGACTTCTCTGTAAAGACCTTCAGGAAAGGGAAGGTCTCATCCCAGTGGAAATACTTACTCCATTTGGTTATCCACAGCTTGTCAAACAAGCATGGAGGGTGGGACCATATTCCTTAGGATCTCTCCTTCATAGTGCATGGAATGGTTCAAGGGGTCAAGTTCAGGTACTCTCAATTTGTCTATACAAATTTGCTTGCTAACTTGGATTCCTTAGAGTATTATATGTTTCCTAGATATGTTCAACACATTCTCAATTGTGAACTGGGCTCACAGTTGAGGGAAACATATATTATTCTTAAATTGGGATAGATGAAGCCCGACATCTTTAAAATCATGAAGAAGCCAACTGTAGGCTTCTCAGGGGTAGAAACAGCCCTTGTGCCAAAAATGTTAGAGCTCATTGCTCAAGGTGACAACCTAGCAACACAAGCTAGTGTTGAACCCACACCTTCTACCTCTCTACCACCAAAAAGGCCACAAGTAACCCTCACCTACCAAAGAAAATCCAAACGAACCCCTGCTCAAGCTATTGAGTCTGTGCAGGTCCCCATATACTCACCAATACAGGAGGAAGTGGACACTAGAGTTCCCACTTCCCCTGAGGAGCAAACGACTCCCATCTCTTCAACAATCAGGGCTGAGGTTCCTCATGCTCACCCTGATGAGCTCACAAGCCCAATTTCCTTAAGCCCTCACTCTGAGTCTCAACACTCAAGTAAACAACCTTTCGGGGACAGTTACCATCCCCAGCCTTTAGATCTAAATTAACCCATTCCCAACCTTTCATTCTATACTAATGAAGACTTAGGTTTCAGTGAGTATCATGAGTCTCTCTTCTCTTCCCTTACTTAAAGTTAGATGAGTACTCCTGAATCTCCTCAGTCTAGCCCACATCAGTCACCCATAACTGAGGTGGATACTTCTGAACCTGTTAAGGATATCCATATGGAAAAGGCTCTCACTTTTGCAAGTGATTACATTATTAAGACCTCAACCATGGCAACTCAGCCCATTGACATCTCAAATGAGAATGTCAATGAGCAGAGGAAATCCAGCAGCCAAGAACCTGAAGCTGGTGGTGAGAGAGAGGACTTTGGTCCAATCATCTCATCCCCCAATGATTCTTCTGATGAAGAAGAGGGGAATCTGAGACTAAAGGTGCAAAAACTGTCAAAAACATGTCCCGATTTAGTCTCTAAGGTTAGTCACCTTGAATCTCAGGTGACTACCCTTCAGAATAGGGTCAATGATCAGCAACTTGAGATATCTATTCTCAGGGAAAAACTAGCTGGGAGACCTTTAAGAAGAGCTCAACCAGGAACACAAGAACATGTGAATATGGTTGACCTAACCTCTAGCTCACCTATGCAAGAGGGTGATGCTAGCAAAAAGGGGGAGAAAGTCATTACAGACACAGAACCTGGGAGTTCTTTAGAGAGTATGGACATTGAGGACTCACCATCCTCACTTGTAGTTGTGCATACTCAGCAACTTCCTCAAGTTCACATTAATGTGGACTCTATAGACTTTATCATCAGGAGTCTCTTTGAGGAAAGTATTCCAAGGGCTATGTCATCCCCACCTCAAGGAACTTCAAACTACATCATTGGGTGGAGGTATGATGCTGATAGAAGAGCCCTTATTCATCATAGAGTTCAAGGGCAACAAGAAGTATTTGATATTCAAACCTTGAACTACTATGAAGGTCTTGATCTGGTCAACATGCTACTTGTCAATCCAAGCAAATCAAGACAAGCTGACAGGTTAGCACTCAGAATTCAAGACATAATTACTAAAGAGTTCAGCCTAAGAAGGTGACAATGGCAATCAGGTAATGTCATTGGTCAACTGGATGCTGAGGCAGATCCTGAGATTTGCTTCAAAGAGAAAACCTTGGCTGAAGGCCCAATGATAGAGCCTGAGATCCCTGTCACATCAACAACTGCTTCAAAAATTCATTCCCTCGGTAAAACACCTGCTGATGAAGGTGTCTCACAACCTCTCTCTGGCCAGAGCTTAGATGCTACACCAAGCAATGAAGGCCAAACCTCTATCCACCTTGAGTCACAAAGGTCTGTGGGTGACAAAGGGAAAAGGATTTTGACTCCTGAGGAGATTGAGGAGGAGGAGAGAGAGAGAGGAAGAGGAAGCTAAGGGGAGAAAGTTCCTCTGGGTCTTCAGGTTTTATGCAAGCTGCAATCAGGGCTACCCCAGACCAAACACTCAAGATGATGAGTTGAGGGCAGTCAGGATTACTTACCTGCAGATCAAGAACTATGACATAGATGAGATTATATCTCTCCCCTTAGAGCAACTAAATGAATTGGCTGACATGGAAGTGTCAAGAGAGATGAAAGAAAAAGAGGATGCAAGGTTACTTCTCCAATTCAAAGAGGAGAAGAGACAGAAAAGACTATACAAGCATGCTCCTACTCTCTCCCCAGTTCAAGAAAGCCCTGTGCAAGAGACTATGGCATCTACACAAGAACCTCAGGTAGACAAAGAAACAGACAGACAAAACATGATCAACTACTTGAGAGCCACAGGTCTCTACCAGGCATTTGCACTTCTTCCCTTGTCCTTTGAGTACATTTGCACTTCTTCCCTTGTCCAAAAGAGTATAAAAGAGTCTGCTGACAGACAAAGGATGATGAGCTTCTTGAAGCTGTATGGATTCTCCGGAAGGAGACTTGGCCCTATGTCTCTATCCACAATGGATGGGCATATCAGGGTAATCAAGCAGAAGATCAAGAGTGGAGAGCTGATTGACTTATACTCTCCTCCAAGTCAAATCCCACCTGAAGTGGAGGTTAAGGTTGAACAACCTGAGACAACACAACCCGGACCTCCTGCTGAGCCTCAGCAAGCTTCATCTTTTGATCCACAGCAGGGTCAAACTCCCTCTCCTTCTGAACCTGTGATGGAGGAACACCCACCTGAGAAAGACAAAGATGATCAACAAGGTGCTGCAGACCAGTCTTCTCAGTTAAAGTCTTCTAAGAGGAAGAAGAGGATGGCATCTTCTAAGTCTAAGAAGAAGAAGCCTAAATCATCCACCTCTACACCTCATACTGAGTCAAATCAACCTAGAAGTGCATGAAGAGGCAGCCCAATCAACTCCAATTCAAGTGGCTCCTCTTGCAGCTGAGACACCCATCTTATCCTGGACCTTCACTACTAATCCAGAGAGATGGCATGTGATCAGAGATCAAGTTGTTGAGAATGTCTATACATGGCAAGATATAACCAACTTACCTCTGTATGATCTCTTTGAGATGAGAAGATACTATGAGAGTCTGAATGATCCTGACCATCTAATGAAGAAGGGTATGGTCATCATTATGCTGAAGACTATAAACATCTGAAGATCTTCTAAATGTTTTGGTAGCATCAGCCTAGGGGGAGTTTGTAAGGATTCCTATAAGTCTGATACAGCCAAAACATCCAAAGTCTCTCTGCAAGCATGCATTAAAGAACTGAAGTAGAAATGCTTCTGAAGTTTTACACCATGCACTAGAAATATTCTAAGTGTAAAATCTTCCGAAGCTAAGACCAATATCTTCCAAAGCCAAAAGTGAGGTCTTCCGAAGATTCAAAGACAAAGTCTTCCGAAGCCAAATAGTGAAGACAGATTCCTTCCGAAGACTTTTAGAGATATGCCTTTATCTTATGTACTTTACCATAAAGCTGGACCACCTTTCCGTTGCAACTCTGTAAAGTCACCAACTTACATAAGTTGGTGAAAGGTCCATGCTTTTGGTAACTGTACATTGAAGTCTTGAGTCCATGCTTTCTACTTTATGTACTTTTATCCTTTTTGTAATATATTAGGATGTTAGCAATGGCATGTCATAGTCACAAGTCAAAACGCAGATATGCCTTTTCACTCTACAATTGATTTTGTTTGTGTCTAGTCAATTGTATCCAACTGGCTTTCAAAGTATAGCCGGCTTTTGTAGTATAAGTATTCCATGTTCTTGTATCTTTCCATTATACTTTGTAACATTTGTAATAGAACTTATGAAAGCAATATACTGCATCCTTGAAACCCAATCTCTTGTGTTCTCTTGTTCTGTCTCTTACTTATTACTTGTGTTCTTAATATCATTCTTATGGTTAATCCAATTTACTGTTTGATTAAGTTTGGTTAATCTCCTCTTTGTGTTGTTGTGTTGTAAGTGACCACCCTTCACCGGTCCTGCAATTATGGACCAAGTTAATCTTACAGGTTATTGGTTCGGTGAGTTTAAGGTCCTGGGAATGCCTGATATATATAAACGGATCAGCAAGAGCCACTCTTATTTGCAAGTCAACACCCAACTTTTAGAGAGATAGTGTAGAGAGAGAAAGTGGAGAGAAAGTGGTGATCCAAGGCTCGGTTGATCAACAGATTGAAGATCAGTGTTCGTGGGCATCCAAACAACAATAAAAGACCAAGAATCAAGGTAAGATACATCGTTTAATCATTCCTTTTGATGTAAACCCGTATTCTAGGGCTTGGGGTTTTTGAAAGTGGCAAAGAATCGCCCAAAACTCACGTTTTTATGTAAGAAAACATGTAAGAAGCTTAGATATAGCTTATTGGCTGATAAACCAAGGTTTTTGGGTGTAAAAGATTGAAGTTTTTGGTAAAAAATGGGTTGGTTCGTAATTTCAGCCCGTTCTATGAAATGGGTGTTCATCCAGCGAAATTATGTAGTCATCCAGCGAAACTATGGATCTTCCTGCGAAACTATAGTTTCGAAGGTTGTTTCGCAAACATGGTTTTCCAACAAAAGTTGGGCAAAACTGGCAGCGAAACTGGCAGCAAAAATGCCAGCGAATCTGCCAGCGAAACTGCTTGTGAAACTAGCAGCGAAACTGCTGGCGAAACTGCTGATCTTGTAGTTTAGCAGGGAAATCAGGCAGAAATTAACTCATTTGAGTGTTAACTTATCTACAGGATGTGTAGTGTGACTCTCGCTTAGAAAGTTTGATTGAGAAGCTACTCATTGGTTCAGGTGAGTTCTAGATCCCCTATTTTAAAAGTTTTAAACTTGTTTGGGGCTGGAAATGCATACCAAGCACGACCCCAGCCATGGGCGTTGCCCCTTGGACCCCACTAGGGGCTGCTACCCCTAGGACCCCGCTATCAGGGGCTGCCGCCCCCGAACCCTCGTTGTCCCGCGGAGGGTTGGTTATGTTCAATGATGTCTAGTACTTGTTATGTATGTGTATGAGTATGTGAATGGATGATGTGTGATGACTATATGATGATGTGTGATGATGTTATGTATGTATGCATTATGTTTTCTTTATGTTCCTTGTGTATGATTATGTAGCTTTACGTGGTGTGACTATGTTAATGAACGTAAAGTATTATCTTAACGAAGCGAAAGATTTAAGATAATGAAAGTGGAACATAATTAAATAATATAAGAAAGTCTTGCAAGCAAATGTAAAGGGGTTCATAACTCAATGAGAGTTGTTAGCCCGACTATGTGTTACAGCGTGCGATCTTGGCTGACCCATGAGGGTTCACACAGTGGAGTCAGTCTTGGTGACTGCTCCATACGTGCGATATGGGATCCTTGTCGCTTAACCCTAGATGATATGGCTTTGTTCCCAAGAGAGGGGTTAAGCATACGACAGGATCTAGATAGAAGTGAAAGATAATGAAAAGTGCGGAAAGTTGAAATGTACGAAACGTGCGATATGTACCAAACAAACGATAATGGAAGATAATAATATTACCTTGATGTATGTACGATGTATGATCACGTGCGATAGTAAAGAAAATGTTTTAACGAAGGAAATGTGATATATTTTTATAAACTAGAACTCACTCAGCAACACTGACTTTTATGTATTTCAGTTGGCAGGTAATGATTGCTGAGGATGGCACGGGGGCAGCTACTTAGCAAGTTTTTTGGATGACATCCATTTTAAATAACGATTATGTTTTTGTGATGTAATGCAAACAAACGATGTATTTGTAATAGTTGACAAGGTTGTATTATTTTGCAAAAGTAATTATTTATATATGAAATGGTTTTAAGTATTCTGCTGCAATGTTTTAGTAAATGTGAATGTATGTTTTATGTTTTATGTGCAATGATTGTCCAACTGTGAGCGTCCCGGGAACGGGGCCTTACATTAGTCGTCACTGTGGTCATCAGAGTACGATGCTTTCTCAAAACATCATGTCCTCTACCCCTACCACTAGAACTCTCCCCAGCCATCCTTTTCCTTTAGCCTCGAGTCAGTACAGGAGTATTTACCAGAATATAATCAGCATCACGTTCCTCAACAACACGTTTTGATGATGTTTCTCGTACGCTGGACGTTCTTTCAGCATATAAGAAACATTCCTGCAGGATCGGGTTTTGTCACTTAACACTTGGATTTCTCTCAAACTCACTTATACTACACTCAAATCAGATGAAGTAGAATCTCTTCTAAGAGTTGATAATAATATAATAAGTAGCAAAGAACACAAAGAAATAGTTTTCAAGGCACTTGTATATATTACTTCTCAACTTAAAGTATTACAAGACTCTTACAAGCATAAAACAAGAGTTACAATGAGAAACTATATATACTAGATCTTACAGCCGGATATACTTTGATACCAGCTGAAAACCTAAAACTAAAGCATATACTACAATGCTGAAGTTAAGGTATCTTAGATAAAGTATTATCTAAGATATGGTAGTCATGACATGTCCATGACTTACCTTTTGTCACCAACTAAACTTGGCAACAGTACAGACTGATAAAGGTAAACAGTGAAATAAAGTATGGTGAACTACATGGCTTTTGAGAAAACGCCATGCAGTACCTCAGAGGTCTGCAGCGGAGTGTCAGAGAGACCATACTTATACTTCGAAAGAGGCTTCTATACTTCCGAGGCTTGAGGACTTCTTTCATACTTCAGAAGTTGACTTCTGATCTTTCACTCTAAGTCTTGATCTTCGGAAGTGAATACTTTGTAGTTGGAGTTTTCTTTTGGAAGTTTTCTTTTGGAGTTTTCTTCGGAAGAGCTCCTTTTCCTTCGGAAGTTTCACACTTAGCTTCAGAAGTCCTTTATTAGTTGCACCAAAATAGTCTAAGTGATTTGGTTTTGGTTGCACCAGCCTTTCTAGATCTAACAAACTCCCCCTAGGCTGATACTAGCAAAACCTCACTTGTTTCTGCTTCTCAAAGCTTTCAACACCAAGGATAGAAGATATTTGTCTGTGTCCTTGTTCTTCCCCGATGTGGTGCTGAGAAGCTTGTACAAGTCATTAGTGGATAGGAGATCCAGCCTATGACTCTGAATGTCATGTACCCTTTGTTGTGCCCCCCTGAAAAGAGTTAGTTGACGGGAGTTATAGTCATACTCCCATCTAACTATGGATTCAAGTTCAGGACCCTCAACCATTTATAGAAAGGCTTTGCCTTTGGTTGTTGATCCATTCCTTTTCTCATCCTCTCTCAGTTTCAACTCTTCTTCAATCTTGGTCCTAACAGTCAGCTCGGCAAGATGAAGACTGCCCAGGTGATTTATTATGTGAGCAGCGACTTTAGAGTTTGAGGGGTTGGAGAGTGGCTTCTCTGCTAACTCAACAATATCAAATTTGTTTAAGTGTAGCAGAGATGAGGCATTTAGCCTGTTGAGCTCTCCACTCTCTCTCTCTCAACAACAAATTTGTGAGAAAAATCTTTGAACCTCCACAGGATGATCTTTTTCTTAGGCACAAGGGGTTGTCTTGGCACCCTGTCACCTTTCTTGGTATCCAGCAGAGTCACCAGCCTTCTCCTTAGCTTATTTTCTTCCACATTCAAAGTATCTGAATTGAGAACAATGAGATTTGCAGCTTGGTCCAATGTTCCTCTAGGCAGATCAAGAAATTGATCTCTAGTGAGGGAACCTGAGGATCCATCAACATAAGTCAGTTTGACAGAATCCTCCTCACAGGAGATGTCGCTCAGGGTTGTGCAGTTGATAAGCTTTGTCTTGATTGCCTTGAACTCCTCTAAGGAGAGATGTTTAGAAGGCTGAAGGGATGGTTTGAGAGGTTGTTGGGTAGGTTGTGGTGTTTGGGTTCTGGCTAGTGTTTTAGGTTGGAGGATGGGTAGTTTTGGTGGTTGAGGTGAGGAGGTTGGTAAGGATGATGGTGTAGGTTCAGGGGTGTAAGGTTCAGTGGTTGTGTTAGTTCTCTAGAAAGATTAACATGTTGTCTTTATGTGTCTTTTTACTATTTGTAATAGTATAGGGACTAGTTTTGTAATTTGTTAGTTCCATGTGTTTCATTATAAATAGCTTAGACTTGTTGCAGGTAGAAGAGACGAGAGTAGTGATGAACAACAAATTCATAACTGCTTACTTACTTTGTAATTGTCTTTGCTTGATATTAATAAAACTATGAATTTTGTTGATATCTTGCTTGATTTGATTACTTTGTTTGTACTTCTTTGGATTGTGTTCATACATCATCACAGATTGGTACATTAAATCCTATCAAATGGTATCAGAGCTCCCACTGATCCTATCAAATGGTATCAGAGCAGTTGGTTGAGTGATTTTTGAGGTTTGTCGAACTTTCAAACTCAAAAAGTTCACCGAATCTGTGATTGATAGACAATTCAATTGAAAATTTGTGGATTTCAGATGTGTTTCATCATCAAAAACATGTTTTAAACCACAATCAGCAGTTAAATTCATAAAATTTGAGATAATTTGTTGAATTTGTGTTCGAAAAGTTCACTATTTTTCGAACTGAAAATCACAAAATTGATTGATTTCTTGTTGATATTGAAATAAATTGGTGTAAGAAGAATGATTATCGGTATAAACATGTCTAATTGGAAAGTTCAATCCAAGTCATCAAGTTTTGAAGAATTTTCAGAAGACTAAGTCATTTTGCATGCAAGACAGTAAGTGCAATAATATTAAGAAACATCACATAAGTGAACATGGAATGAAGAATGTCTGTCGCTATGTAAGTAGAGGTTTACTGCTAAAGTAGATAGTTGAATCACTAAAGCTAAGTGGCGTTTTGACTACTATTAGTTGCATTTTTTGTTTGTTTTGGTTTTGTTTTGGTTTTTATCGAGACGCCTGTTTAATGAAACCAACGCCAAAACTTTTGTTTTATTTTTGTTTACACTTTTTTTATTCAGACTTTTGTCAGGATCAGCGATCACAAGTTTGATGTATTAGAGAGTAATGCAGCGGAATGAGATCAAGAATTAGACAAATTATAGCAAGAGTTTGATATTTGTAAACAAATACGAGAGATATATTTCTGTGATAAGGAATGTTTCAATAATGCCAATATTATTGCTCAATCATTCACATTACAATAAGGTTGACACTCCTTATATAGAGTGCAATCACTGCTGTAATCACGGGATGTGATAACTAGCAGATCTAGTACAAAATAACTAACACTTAACAAACTACTGAAATGTTCACAACTACTGAGAACATGTCAGAGTGCTAAGTATAAACATGAAACTACTGAAAAGAAACTACTGAAACTACAACGACTGAAGAACAAACTCTTCAGTCGTTTTACAAAACTACTGAAAAGATAAAACATAAAACTACTGAAAGTAAACCGTCACAACTACTGAAGAAGTCCTCTTCAGCTGTTATGACAACATCTGATATTTGGTCTTCAGCACTTGTGTCTTCAGACTTTGTCTTCAGTACTTGTCTTCAGACTTTGTCTTCAGCACTTGTGTCTTCAGACTTTGTCTTCAGGTGTTATCTTCAGCTGTTGTGGACTTCAGTAGTTGTTGTGACGTCTGTGGGACTTAAAGGTTTTTCTGATCCGGCTCATTGGTTCTTTTGGTCCAACAAACTCCCCCTGAACCAATGCAGCCAAAACCTTTAACTTTATTGAGGTCCCACTTATTGTTGGCAAAATGGTTGGTCTTTTTCCTTCTTGATCAGTTGAGAAGATGACCCATATAAGCACTGGCCTGGAAATAAGTCTCTGATGATTTGGTTGGCAAGTATGGATGGGAGCTCTGTATTGGGAATTGGACACTGAGCTGTTCCCCCATCCATGAGACTTACTTCCCATGTATAAGCCTGTAGGATTCTCTGGTGTATGCTCTGAGAAACATGATTTGTTCTTCCATGGTAAGATTCTCTGGTTCACCATCAAACAATCCTTCACGCCCATACAGCTCTGAGATGTACTTGGCCTGTTTGCCATTTTTGAGCTCAACTGTTGTGATCTGTCTGTATGCAAACTCATCTGGGTGATTACCTCAAGTAACAGACTGAGCTCATTTTGTTTGAAGTTTTCAAGCTTCTTGTAGACCAACCCCTTTTTAATAACTCTGTTCTCTAACATCTTTGGGGTGGCTGTTTAGTCTCATAAGCCTTCTTGAAGTCTTCTACAATTTCCCAGGGTGATACTACAAGGACCACTGTGATCTCTTCATCTACGATCCTTTTTACCTGGCCCTTGTATCTCGCAGGAATGTCTTTCTTTACAATTCTGTGAGCCACCCTAGGATCAGGCCATATCCTCACCTTTTCCTTTTGATATTGAAATGTGTTGGCAAGGGTGTACAATCTCAGAGCCTTTTCTTCATACTTATTATTGATGAAGAAGCAGCATAAGTTTTGTCTATGCTTTTCAGCATTTCCTCATCATGAAGCCTTTGCTGCTGTTCTTCTTCAATCTTTACTCTCACTGTTTCCATCTGTGAGGTGGGAGTGATGGGCATAGATTTGCTTTAGGCAAAGTTAGGACTGCGGAAAGAGGCAGCCTATCTTCTTCCTCATCATCCTCTTCTTCTTCTTCTTCTAGCCTCAACATCCTTCTCTTCTTCTTCTTGGATGCATCATCGGCTGTTGGTTTTGAGGGTAAAGAGTTGGTTTAATGGGTTGTGGTAGTGGTGATTTTGAAGTGGTAGGTTTTGCAGGTTGTTCTAGCATTCTTGTAGTGAGTGAGGCTTTGGAGTGTTTTGCTAGTTCATTTCTGTTCCCAGCACCTGCTTCATTTAGTGCTTCAATCACTAATCCCTTTGTGTATGCTTCAGACGTACAGATCTTGGTGGTTATTGCCAAGATACTGTCCCTGGTCCATGACTTGATCTCTATCAATGATCTCCCAAGATACTTTGCAATGAATCTGATCATGATCTCCAGTCTTTCTCTTTCTAACACATCATAACTTGCCCATCTTGAGTTAATTTCTTCAACTTCAAGTCTTCTAATCTCTGAGTCAAGCTGTGCAGTATCGAACCCTTGTCTATACAGTTGATCAATAATGGAGTCCATAGATTTACTATGTGTAGCATCCGCCATTTTGATCATCTCATCAAGTTTGAGTTCTTTTTGAAGTTCTTTTTCTTTCCTTTCAATCTTCCTCTTCTTATATGTGATATGAAAGTCTTTGTGACTTTCACTCACTTGATCAGTGTCAGCTCCCTTCACACTCTTCTTCCTTCTCAGTCTCCTTCACAACCTCCTCTTCTTCTCAATCTCCTGTTCTTTCAATATGCTCTTCCCTTTTGCTTTCACTAACTGACTCTCCCCCTTTTTGGTTGCATTGGTTGCAAGGGTTTGAGTAGTAGAAAGCCTTGTGCTCACAATCTCCTCCACCAGGGGCTGTATGATTGAGGGAAGCCTCTCATCCAAGGTTTTGATCACAATGTCTGTGATCATTGGGGTGATGAGAGGTAGGGATTTCTGGAAGATAGCAGCTGTTTGCTCAGAGGGTTCTGTCCCTGAGAAGCAGTGCCAGAGGTAGAGGCTGGTGGGTTGTAAGTTTTGATTGGCTGAGTGTTTAGGAGACCTTCAGGTGAAGGTGCCATCTGTGGGTGTATGGTGGTGTCAGATGGACTTGCTTCTTGAGAGAATTGGTCAAGTAGTCTTTGTAGTCTACTGACTTCTTCCTCAAGAATTGTGTTCTGGGCTAGAACATCATAAAAGAAGCCCAGGTCATCATCAGCAGATGCTGAATCACCTGACCTCCTGCTTGTAGCAGGATGTACATGCCCTGGGTGTAGACCAGTTGTAGCATGTGCCCCTTTTTCTTGGAACTGGGGACTTCCAGCCTCAGGACGATGTCCTTCATCAGCTGTTGCCTCTGATGAGGTCTTAGCAATGTTACCAGCCTCAGTCTGATCATGTGCTGATGCAGAAGAGGTGGCAGCCTCACCAGATATTCTGATCTCCTTATCTACACTAGGAGACAGAACATTTAAACCCCTGTGCTGTGGGTTGTCAGAAGCATGTTGATCCTCTTCCTCTATATCTGTGGTTTTCCCTTTGGTGGTTGTTGGGGAGGAGGAGAGGCATGCAGCTGAGTCAGCACGTTTGCAATTATAAGTGTTGGACTTTGGGGGGCATTTTCATGGGGAGATAGGGTAAAATCAGTATGCACCTGGGGAGAATGGTGCGTTTCAATGGCAATCTCCTCAAATGAGGAAGATTCCAGATTTGTGGGTACCCCTTCTTTGGTTGCTTCAGGCTCCTTTTGAGAGGAATCCTGAGCGGCTGTGGCTGGTTGAGTCTCTGATACTACTGGGGGGTTTACACCAGCAAGTATATCCTGTCTTGGTGGTACAGGAGCATCTTCAGGGGACTCATCTCCCTGAATAGCTGTTTTGGGTCGTTTTGTTTTTGGTTTGGTGGGGACTTTGGATTTTGTGGTGGTGGCTGGGTTTCCAGCTGCGTGGGTTTGCGCAGCTTGGCAGCCATTTTGAGTGATTGGTCAGAGTTGTGCCGGGAGTATACTTCAGGCAATACAGCCATAGCAGGGACTCCCAGGCCAACAAGTCCCTCAGCTTGAAGCTGGTTTTCAATTATGGCCATTATGAACCGAGGATATAATATCCAACGGTTAGCAAGTTGTTTTTGGGCCATATCCTTGAGCTCTAAAAATAGTATTTCAGAAAAATTTAAAGGTTGTTGCTCAAGGATGGAGTACAATACCTGTTGCCACCTTGTGGACATTTGATCCCATGATGAAGTCTTGGGGCCAGGCAGACATTGACCATATGAAAGATGAGCCGTTCAGCATCCTGGAAATGTTTCTTCAATATGGTAGAGGCACTCAGGTTACCTTCGTATCCATGGTGGGCAAATGATAGATCTGTGTGCCCTTTGGATAACTAGTCGGAAAGTGGCATCATCCAGATTGAGGGTTTGGCGAAGAATGTCTGGAGTGATGACCACCTTTTGACTATTGACAAACGCTTGAAGAGACTCTGTGTCATTCTCCTCAGAGACAAGAGTGACGTTTGTCCAGAATTGGCAAGAGATTCGGCATATATGGTGGGGTTTAACAGAAAAGCTGTTTGGTAAGGTGACTGGACCATTAAATCAATGGCGTTGTGAAACTTGGTCCAGTATGGCGATTTGTAAGGTGAGCGACACAGTTGTGTCGTGGTTTTAGTTGCATGGTCGCCATGGATGAAGAGAGGTTACAGAGTTTTTGAACGTTAGGTTTGAGAGGAGAGGTGAGAAAAACTCTGGTGGGATAAGGTATTTATAGGGTAGGGTTATGAAACGACTGAAGGTTTTGGTGTTAGTCATCATTTGTTGAAACTACTGATGACGTGGCATTAACTTTCAGAGGTTTGAAATGACTGACCGTATTGGTGTGATCATCAGTTGTTATAAAACAACTGAAGACTTGGTTTTAACCGTCAGACGTTGAAACAACTGAAGTCTTGATTTAGTCTTCAGTAGTTATAAAACTACTGAAGACAACTTTGACTTCAAGTGGTGAAACAACTGAGGACATGGTGTTTGTCATCAGTAGTTGTGAAACTACTGAAGACAGTGGTTTTGTCATCAGTTGTTGTAAACAGCTGAAGACTTGGTGTTAGTCTTCAGTAGTTGTAAACTACTGAAGACATAGGTTTGGCTTCAGTTGTTTAGAAACAGCAGTTGTAGAAACAACTGAAGAGAAATTACTCATCAGCTGTTTTCGTCAATTCATAGCTTTTCAGCTGTTTCAGTCTGACCTCCACACTTACTCATCAGACTTACATCTGAGTTTCAGAGGTTTCATTGGTCATCAGTACTTATCTGCATTTCTGACATCAGTAGTTGTAGCTACATCAGCTGTTGTGATTTCATCAGCTGTTGTAACTACATCAGCTGTTTTAACAAATAAAGTACTTCAGTACTTGTGAGGAATGTAGCCTCAGTAGTTATAAAACTACTGAGGGGAAGGAACTCATCAGTACTTATATATGACATGGTTACCAATGATCATCAGTATTTATTACTGAGATCATCAGTAGTTGTCACTTATTCTAGCTGCAGCATACCAAGCCTTAACACCAGGTTGTGGAAAGTTGAACTATCCAAAGGCTTAGTAAAAATGTCTGCAAGCTCATCACACTAGGAACAAATTTGGATCAATCAGACCTTTTTCAAAACAATCTCTAATAAAATGATGTCTAATTTCAATATGTTTAGTCCTAGAGTGCTGGACAGGATTCTTGACAATACAAAGAGCTGAAGAGCTGTCCATTAACAATGGAGTCTTAGTCTCAGTTATGCCATAATCCAATAATTGGTTTTGAAGCCATAATACCTGAGATGTACAACTTGCAGCAGCAATGTACTCGGCTTCAGCAGTTGATGTAGCAACTGAGGTTTGTTTCTTACTCTGCCAAGAAATCAAACAGTTGCCTAGGAATTGACATCCACCAGAAGTTGATTTCCTGGTCAACTTACACCCTGCATAGTCACTGTCAGAAAAAGCAACTAATTTACCAGAATGTCTAGTAGAATACCATAAACCTAGAGATGGAGTGCCTTGCAGATATCTAAAGATCCTCTTGACTGCAATCAAATGAGACTCCTTAGGTGCAGCCTGAAATCTAGCACAAACACATGTAGCAAACATAATATCTGGTCTAGAAGCTGTTAAGTACATCAAGGACCCAATCATACATCTGTAAAGTGTTTCATCAACCACTTTACCTTTCTGATCTGTATCCAGTTGTGTGGTGTTGCACATGGGAGTAGAACAGGTTTTACAATTTTGTAAATCAAACTTTTCCAAAAGATTTTTTGTGTATTTGGACTGATGAATGAAAATTCCATCAGCCTTTTGTTTGATTTGCAAACCCAGAAAGAATTGTAATTCCCCCATGGCACTCATTTCAAACTTTTGTTGCATCAACTTTGTAAAGGCATCACACAACTGTGGATCAGAAGATGCAAAAATAATATCATCTACATAAATTTGAACAAGTAGATTATGCTGCCCAGCTTTCTTAATGAATAAAGTTTTATCTATGGAACCTCTAGTAAAATTATTTTCAAGAAGAAAGTTTGATAATGTCTCATACCAGGCTCTAGGAGCTTGTTTCAACCCATAAAGAGCCTTATCAAGCTTATACACCCAATTAGGATGCTTGTTGTCCTCAAACCCTGTGGTTGACATACATAAACCTCTTCTTTAATTTTCCATACAAAAAAGCACTTTTGACATCCATTTGAAAAACTTTAAGATTTTGATAAGCAGCATAAGCTAAAAACAATCGAATTGCTTCCAGTCTGGCTACAGGAGCAAAGGTTTCATCATAATCAATACCTTCTTCTTGTGCAAACCCCTGAACAACCAGTCTGGCCTTGTTCTTAACAATAAGCCCATTTTCATCAGTTTTGTTCCTAAACACCCATTTAGTGCCTATTGCACACTTACCTGGAGGTAGAGGAACCAGTTCCCACACTTGCTGTTTCTTGAACTGAAGAAGCTCAAGCTGCATGGCATCAACCCATCCATTGTCCTTTAAAGCAATGTGATAATTCTTTGGCTCTTGCTGACTGATGAAGAGAGCATAGAAGCAGAAATTTGACAATTGACTTCTTGTTGATACTCCAGCAGTGATATCACCAATGATTTGAGACATAGGGTGATTCTTCAGATCTTGGTACACAATGAGATCAGTGCAAGTGTTTGTAGCAGGCTCAGCAGCAACAGATGGTGATGGTGAAGTATTTCCTTGAAACCAATCAGTAGATGGTAATTCAAAGGAAGTTGAAGTTGTAGAAATCTCATCAGCATTTGTTGTGGATTGTGCTGCTGGAGCTACAGGAACATCAGGTCTAGCTGAATCAGGCAGTTGATCACTAAACTTGAAGAGGTGAGTACTACTATCATCATCATCAGCACCAGCAGTACCACCAGGTGGTGAACTGTTGACAGGAGCAACAGCAGGAGTTTGATGAGGAACATATTGCAGTATGTCCAAATCAAATATCTCCACAGGGTTTTGTGGAATCTTGTCCTTTGGAGATTCATTAAACTTAACATGTAGAGTCTCTCAACCATCTTTGTTCTACAGTTGAAGACTCTGTATGCTTTGCAAGTTGATGAATAACCAACAAAGTACCCTGCATCCACCTTAGAATCAAATTTTTGGAGTTGATCCCGTGTGTTGAGAATGAAACAAGGACATCCAAAAGCTCTGAAGAATGAAATTAGAGGGGCCAAATGATGAAGAACTTCATATGGAGTTTTCATCAACCTCTTATTTACTAGAGCTCTATTTTGTACATAGCAAGCTGTATTGATAGCTTCAGCCCAAAAAGTCATTGGCAGTCCAGAGTCAGCCAACATGGACCTTGCAGCTTCAATAAGGGTCCTGTTCTTTCTCTCCACTACTCCATTTTGTTCAGGAGTTCTTGGAATGCTAAAATGCCTCTTGATTCCCTTGAGAGGTAGAACTCATCAAGTGTATTGTTTCTAAATTCTGTTCCATTATCACTTCTAATACACTTGACTGAGAGGGAATACTGCTTCTCAACATACAACACAAAGTTGATAATCTTCTGAGCTGCTTCATCCTTTGAATGCAAGAAGAAAGTCCATACAAATCTGGAGTAATCATCCACAATTACCAGACAGTATTTCTTCTTAGCCATACTCATCACTCTCACAGGACCAAAGAGATCCATGTGAAGAAGCTGTAAGCAGGCTGTGGACTTAGGTTCTTCTATGGAGGGAAATGAAGCTTTGTGCTGTTTTCCTTTTAACAAGCAGTGCAGTCATCTTCCACATTTGAACTCCTTCATAGGCAATCCCCTTACTAAACCATGGTTTATCAGCTGATTTATGTTTTTGAGATTAACATGACCCAGCCTTCTATGCCATAGTGTAGATTCTTGAGGGGAAGCCTTGGAAAATAGGCAAGGATGGCCTTTGAGATCTATTTTCTTAGAAAGATCTAAGGCATACACTCTTCCTGTCCTGTTGGCCTTAAGGAGAGTGTATTTATCCAACACCTTATCAATCAAACTTAGAACTTTGGATGACAGAATCGGCAGTTCTGACTTGTGAAAAGAGCAACATGGCCTTTGTCACACATTTGACTGACACTCAAGAGGTTGTACTTGAGATTTTCCACATGGTTAACATCATCAAACTTTATTTCCCCATTGGAAACAAAGCCTTTGCCGATGATGTAACCCTTTGCATCATTGCCAAAAGATACAAACCCCTTCCTTCCTTGAGAGTAGTCATTAAGAAGTGATCTGTTTCCTGTCATATGCATGGATCCTCCACTGTCTACATACCAGATGCCTCTGTGGCATGTTGAAGAACCCTGCAGAACAAAACAAATTAGTTAGATTTTGAGACCCAAACCTTTTTGGTTTTGGGCCTGTTCACATCAACAGATGGTAGACTAACAGGTTTGTTGGAAATAACAGCCTGAGAGGAAGAAGATGGTGAGAAAGGAATCCTTTGGCTTGGACCTCCTTTTCTGTGGATTCAACATAGGAACATCTAATTGGTTGACTCTTCCCAATAGATGTTGAACCATCATAACCAGCTGTGTCTGATTTTGTGATAAAGCTTTCAGCTCTTCAGACACATTAGCACTGGAGTTTGATAAGTTCTTATGTTGCACCTTCTTCTTTTGAGCAATCTCAGCTGTTACCTGTTTAACCCCTTCCTTTTTGGATTTCTTTTTGGACTTAGGGTTACAGGATTTGATGTTGCTGGTACAAATGTGGCTTCAAACTCATTTTCATTTTAACCATTTTCTCTTTAATTTCCTCTTTATGTTTGAGTTTGGATCCTCTTTTGTACCAACAATCATCTGTAAGATGATTAAACAAACCACATACTTCACATGGTTTCTTTTTCATCTTATGTTGATCATCAACTAAAGAGGATGAAACTACTGAAGACTTGCTCTTCAGTACTTTGGAAGCATTATTTGCTTTCTTGACTTCCTCTTTAGTAGTCTTCAAACTCTTTCTACTGACAGTTTTCTTCTTTTCAGTGCTGACAGTAGTTGGAGTTTGAACTTCAGGTGAAATCTTGCTCTCCAGTCCTTTCAGGACTTTCAGAAATAACTCCTGAGTTGATCAACTCTTTGATCATGTGAGTGTCAGCAATTGAACCATCAACATCAGCTGATAGGTTCTGAGAGGGCTTAGTGCTGACTTCTACTTTTGATGATGCTCTATCAAAAAGTGAATCACATGATGAGGTGGATTGGTTATTGCTTTCTCCATCAGATTTCACTTCTACTTTTGGAGCAAAATCTGTAGGAGGAGCAGTGTGATTATAACCAATGCCAAACTTCACATTGGAAGCTGATTGCTTACTAAGAAGCATTTCAAAACCTTTGCATGATTGTACCCATCGATCACACTCTACTTGGGTGACTGCAAGGGTTTCTTTGAGACTTCTCTGGTCTTCCAGAATAACCTCTAGCTTAGCCTTTTCATCATTTAATTGGCATTTAAGCTTATAAATCTCATCATTTTTACTATTAAGAGCAGACTCATACTCAGCTTGTCTTTTGGAAATGTTTTCTCAAACTCAAGTTTTTGATTTATTAATGCTACATTTGCCTCTCTAATAGAGACAAAGGCAGCTATGCATGATTCAGAACATAACTTGGCTTTAGCCTCTGAAGATACCTGAGTTACCTGTGAAGATGATGCAGTTGAGCAGGAACCCTCAGTCTCCAGAGCCATAAGTGCCAGATTCCCAAAGGACTATCACCACCATGTTGATCAGCACTTGTGAACAGTTGTTCATGACCAGACATGTCATCTGGCAAGCTGCTCCAGTCAACAACTTCAGGGGTGAAGAAGCTATGTTGTTGAGGTTGAGGGGGTTGATGAGATGGTTGAGGTTCTGGAAGTGCATGAGGTTGTGGTACCATAGGAGCTTGAACTTGACTGGTTTGTGGCATGTAATAACAAGGGTAAGGGTATGGCATTTGACCCTGAGGAACAAAATATGCAGGAGATTGTAGTTGAGAATGATGACTAGAATTGACAGGATGTTGCCCTTTGTTTTGTTGACTATTGCTAGGAAAAGTCACAAAAGGTGCAGAGGAATTAGATCCAGATGATCTACATTCTCTAGCAAAGTGTCCAAGCCTTTGGCATTTGTGACACCTCAACTTACTCTTGTCAAAACCAACTTTGGTTTTGCCAGAGAGTCCTGGGAACTTTCTTCCAGTTCTTTTGTAGAACTTCTGAGATCTGATATTTATCAAGGCCATTTGGCTCAAAATATCCATCTCTTCTAAGTCATCATCAGCAATCCCCTTGAGATCATCCATGATGAAGCATAGATTGTCATTATTACACCCAGTAAACTGACTATCAACACTCACAAATGCTGAATCAGAAATGTTTGAAGAGAAATCAATATGCTCATCATACTGGCATTCAGATGAAGCATATTCTGACTCATGACTAACCAGAGCAGTGTTGCCTGGTACAAAGTCTTCAGTGAGCTTACCAGATGAAGACAGTTTCTCTTTTGTTCTATCTCTCTCTCAAATGTGAGCAATTTCCCATGAAGTTGGGTGAGAGATAGTTTGTCCAAATTTGCACTGGAGCGTAGGACATAGTATATGTGTCCCATCTCTCAGGCAGTGATCTGAGAAATCTGTTATTCATCTGGATATTAGTATACTCATGTTTGACCATTTTTAATTCAGAGATCAAACAAGAGAACCGCTCAAACTGTTGAGTCAGTGTCTCACCCTTCCTATGAGAGAATGTCTCATATTGTTGGGCAAGGATCTCTCTATTATTTGCCAAGACCTCATCTGTTCCTCCAAATTGTTCTTTCAAGGCATTCCAGAGGTCATGGGCAGATTCATAATGCATTAGCCCAGAATAGATTTCATTGGGTAGTGCCATGGCCAGAATTCCATGGGCTTTTGCATCAATCTCAAACAATTTCTTATCCTCATCTGAGTATTGATCCTTCCTCTTCGGAACCATTTGATTGGTTTCCGGGTTATTCACCATAGGCTTGTGTGGACCATGTACCACTGATGTCCAACAACCTGAGCTGTTAACAGACAGGTGATGGAGCATACGTCGTTGCCATATGTTATACTCATTCCTAACCAGCATTGGAGGCTTGGTTGAGGAACCAGTATTGTGAGGATCATTGGAAGGAGTAGTCATTTTGGGTCCAAAAACAATTTTATTCAAGCTTTTAAAAGATTTTAGACAGACCACAACACACTCAATGAAAACAAAAATAAGTCTCAGGATGAATGATTAAAAACACAGAAAAATCAATCTCTATAACCGTTTCTTGCAAAAATGCTAATTCAATCAAACTTGGATCTTGAAGAGCAGTTTCAATGATCAATTATTAGATCGATCAATGATTAACCAGCTCTGATACCATTTGTCAGGATCAGCGATCACAAGTTTGATGTATTAGAGAGTAATGCAGCGGAATGAGATCAAGAATTAGACAAATTATAGCAAGAGTTTGATATTTGTAAACAAATACGAGAGAATATTTCTGTGATAAGGAATGTTTCAATAATGCCCAATATTATTGCTCAAATCATTCACAGTTACAATAAGGTTGACACTCCTTATATAGAGTGCAATCACTGCTGTAATCACGGGATGTGATAACTAGCAGATCTAGTACAAAAATAACTAACACTTAACAAACTACTGAAATGTTCACAACTACTGAGAACATGTCAGAGTGCTAAGTATAAAACATGAAACTACTGAAAAGAAAACTACTGAAACTACAACGACTGAAGAACAAACTCTTCAGTCGTTTTACAAAACTACTGAAAAGATAAAACATAAAACTACTGAAAAGTAAACCGTCACAACTACTGAAGAAGTCCTCTTCAGCTGTTATGACAACATCTGATATTTGGTCTTCAGCACTTGTGTCTTCAGACTTTGTCTTCAGTACTTGTCTTCAGACTTTGTCTTCAGCACTTGTGTCTTCAGACTTTGTCTTTTTTTTTTTCAGGTTTATCTTCAGCTGTTGTGGACTTCAGTAGTTGTTGTGACGTCTGTGGGACTTAAAAGGTTTTTCTGATCCGGCTCATTGGTTCTTTTGGTCCAACCGTTTGACACTGTTGAAGAGTAAAAGTCCAGACGTATCATCTCTGTTGAGCGTATTAGAACTGTTTAGACGGTTGATAACGTCGAGCGCATAACCCTGTGTAGGCGTCATAACACTATGTAGGCGATTACACTGTTCAGACACATCAACTTGGGTGTTTTGGAAAAAAATTTTAAGGCGTTCCCTTAGACGTCTGTCAATTTAGGCGCATAACTGTTTGGGAGTTTGATTACTGTTTTAGGCGTGTCACCTTGATACTTAGAATTTTTTTTTAAGAAAATTTTTCAAAAACTTTTTTATTTCTTTCGTTAATTTAAAATCCAAGAAAAACACATAAATATAATTGGTGAAATCAGAAGGTTCTGAAAATAGAGTTCCAAAACTTAAAAATAGAGCTGATTTCAAAATTGGTCTCTTAGGTTAAAACATCATTTAAATTCCATTGACACTGAACTTTGGAAATCTATAGAGAAAGGACCATACATTCCTATAATCACTGATGGGCCTGACACAGAGTTTGTTTATACTAAAGATTTTAAGAACCCTATCCTGAATATGGTCTTCAAGGAGATAATTTGAGAAGAGTAAAGAATGATATCAAAGCATATTCCTTGATGTGTAAAGGACTACCTATGGAAGTTCTTGCAAGGCTTGATGGATATCAAACTGGATACACATATATAAAGCCTTAAAGACCATTTGTGAAGGAGGCAAAAAGATTCAAAATCTCCAGAAACAAAGTTGAAAAGGCAATTAGAATTGTTTCAACATTTGTCTGGAGAAACCATAAATCAGATGATGAACAGATTTGTTCACTTGAACTGAGATGTCAACAGCTGCTATTAAGCCTGATTTTGAAGATCTAAATCTTAGACTACTCAATGCCTTACCCTCATCATGGAAACAAACAGTAACCTTACTAAAGCATACTTAGAAGTTCCCTATGGATCTAGATCTACTCATTGCAAATATAGAGTTAGTAGAGATTGATGAAAGCTTAAGGAATAATGATAGAGCAGCATCAATTTCTCAGTATCAGTTTGTTGCTTCTCTTACAAACACTATTGAAAATGCATTCATGGCAAAAAAGTGAGAATATTAACAAGAAGAGGGAGATTTATTTGTTGGAGCAGGTTTTTCACTGATTCATCATTTACTAGTGCTCCTGCTTATACAACTCAGTCTCATTCTCAATCTCCTCCTAAATCTCAGTCTCAAACATCTAATGTTCAAACAGAGACTTCTTCATCTAACTCTGCTAAATCTAGCAAGTTAAAGATGTGATAAAACATCCTATTAGAGGATGAAGAGTCTAAAACTACATTACTGCATTTATGGCTAGTTTTCAAGCATATCAAGGTACCATTTAACTCAATTAGACCTTGTTTTGCAGGATTGTTTAAAATGGATCTTGAAGATGTTGAAGAGATGGACTTAAACTGGCAGATGGTGATGATTTCTTACAGGACACAAAAACACTCATATGTCAACATAAGTACAAGCCAAGTGCTAACAAGACTGTTGGGTTTGATAGTCAAAATCAAGGTGTTTAAACTATAACAGTTATGGACATTTCTCCAGAGAATGCAACGCTCCACGGAATATGGGGAAATGCTCACAGTTCTAGCATCAAAGGTTTCAACCAGCTCAGAAGACTTTTCAAAAGCCTTATCAAAGTGCTTCCTATGCCTGAGCTTAAAGATGAAACACAACATCTGATGAAACCAAGAAAGCTTTAGTAGTCAGAATTAAAGATGGTTATGATTGGAGTGCATATGCTGAACAGTTTACTAATGATTTAACATCAAGTTTATCTCTTGTTGCAGAAATCCAGGGAGAAGATTGGTTAGAAAATAATGATCCAAGGTGGAAGGTGAGAATGAAGAAGATGACTATGATTGGAGTGACAAATCTGATCCTAAGGAGGATACAGATGAAGTAGCTCTAATGGCACAGTCTGAACAATCTAAGGTTGACACTTCATCTTCAAAATCTAAAACCTTATCTCCAAAATTCCATGAAATCCCATCTGAAATAAGAGAAAAACTCTGCACAAAATCATGCTATGAACATGTTGACTACTATAGAAACTACTCATATAAAATCTGTGAGAAACTAAAACAAGAAGAGTCAATGCATAACAAACTAAAATCTGATCATAAAACAGAAGATCAAAAGATTATTTCTCTTCAAACTTCATGGAACAACACACTTAAAGAATTAGAAATTGTTTCTAAACAATTGGAAGAGATGACCAAAAATCTTGAACAGGAGAAGATAGCACATGCTGCTACTCAAATGGATCTGCTAAAGTAAAAAAGTTCAAAAATGATAGTAGAAAAACTGGTAAGTGAGAGAAAAGATAAACAGAAAGCAGGGTTAGGTTTCACTCATGAACATATGCCAGAATCTATTACAAACACTTTACCAGAGAACTTTAATACACATGATCATTCTCCTCAGAATAAAGCTAAACTTAAAGCTTTCAGGTCAAAACAAGAATTCAGAAGAAGAAAAGGAAAATGTACAAGTTTTTGTTGAAAATGATCAAGAAAAGATTAAAAATGGTCATCCAATCAAGATAAAATCTTATGAACCAAAACAAACAAAACAAAACACTTATGATCAAATTCATTTTGTATTAGAAAAAAGTGAAAGTTCAAAGCAAAGATAAAGATAAACAACAGGTATGAACATCAGAAGATTCAAACACTATTAATCTAAAACAAGGTTAACCTGAAAATGAATCTTCTTCTGACGATGTTCAATCTGAAAGTAAACCAAGTTCTTCTAAGTCAAAGAATCAAAGAAGAAGAAAGAAATCATCAAAATCAAAATCAAAATCTAAACAACACAAAAGTTCAGAAAAGTTTATCAAAGCAACAAATTAGGCAACAAAACTTAAACCGATAAAATTTCTGTCAGCCGGTTTGTTAAATATGAATTCTCTTCAAAACAACAAGGTTAATACTATGAACAAATCTCACTCTAATCTGAAATCAAGTTTAGATTCTAAGACTTTCGCTGTAGCAAAAAGATTTGTTCCTAATGAATTCAAGAAGGAAGTTCATGTTAAACAGATGCAAAATAATCTGGCACAAAATCAAAATGTGAAAAATGAAAAACTAAAGTTTAACTATTTGACACCAAAATATAAAAATGAATCAAATATAGTGTCAATGTCAAAGTTAACAAACAGTTGTTTTTAACTACACAAAAGTACTGTGAAATATGTGATATGAAAAATCATAATACTGCTGAGTGCTATTTCAACAAGTACTGTCACATATGTGACATGAGAAATCATTTCACAGCAGATTGTTATTTCAACAAATACTGTACTTATTGTGATGAGAAGACTCACAATATTGCAGATTGTTATTTTAGAAAGAGATCACATATTAGAGGATTTGGATATTCAAACATGAGCAAAGGTAATGTTAATCCTTAATATATGAGAAATCAAACTGATGGATTTCAAAAATTAACTAATCAACCTTCTTTAGGTTTGAGATCTTTTCAAAAGAACAATTATGTGAGATCTAAACAAAATACGCAAGAAAAATTCATACCAAGATCTGTAAGAATGACTAATAAAAAGGTTAGTCATCAATACGTGTCAAAAATTGATCAATCAAATGGTATGAATGTTCTCGAAAATAACTCAAACAATTTTCAAAACAAGATTGATAAATTCATCAAGAATAAACCTGACTTGAATAATCTTCATTACAAACAATTTACCATTGTTGATAAATTTGGAAAACCCAAGACCATCTCGGCTTGGGTGGATATCTCAACTTAATTTTCTTGTTGTGTAGGTACGCCCAAGAAGACCACTTAATACATGGTATGTGGATAGTGGGTGTAGCCGGCATATGATAGGCAATCCTGCCTTGTTACAAGATTTTAAGTTAAAGGATGGAATACACGTCGCCATTGGTGGTGATGCAGGAGGAAAAATAACAGGAGAAGGAACAGTATCAAATGGGATAATAAGCTTTGACAAGTCAACTTTTGTACACAGTTGAACTTTAATCTTTTAAGTGTATCCCAATATGTGATAAATCATACTCTGTTCTATTTGATGATTCATTTTGTTATGTTTTGAAACCAGGTTTTCAGATAAGCAAAGATTGGGTAATTGTTACAGCTGAAAGGGATAGAGATGTATACAAGCTGGATATGTCTCAAGTTGATCCTTTAACTAAAACACATGCCTAATTGCTAAAGCATCAAATGATGAAAGTTAGCTTTGGCATAGACGTCTCGAATTTAAAGAATATGAACAAGCTTGTATCAGGAAATCATGTCATGGACTTCCATCTAAGAAGTTTGCAACTGTTGGATTCTTTATGCCCAAGACACATAGAACATTGATGTGGTTAGTACGTTATGATCCAAGTCGGGTCATACCCATAACAAGCTTAGCAAACACCAATTAATATTTAATTGATGATATGATCATGCAATTAAATAATACACACCAATTTAGAAAATGAGTTTTCTAAATAAGTTGCATATGAGAATGAACAACTTATATGGATATTTTGTTCATGGATATTATTTGTAATGTTGTTTAATTTGGTTAAATAACATCAAATAAAAGGAGTGTGTGTATAAGTCATATAATTAAAGGGGGTAATTGCATAACTTACAAAATACTTTTGATTAAAATGGATTAATGTTTTTGGGGGGAAAACCCTAATAAAAAACAAGGATTCAGCCGCCCCCCACTAGGGAGCCCTCTCCTTTGTTTTTTTTTTGGTTCTCTTGAGTTCTTGATCTCCTTGTACAAACACACACTCTTATTTTCAGATCTCTCTCTCTCAAATATGCGAAAATGGTCACAAGAACATCAACTCTTCTTATGGAAGAAAGAGTTCTAAGCTGGAAAAAGGGTCCAACACCCTTGTTGCTTGTTCATGGCTGGAACAAGAGTTCAGCAGCTTCTTTTGACCCGATTTTGGTGTTCAAATCCTAGCAAAGATGGTGTTTTCTTGGAGGCTTGTGGGTATGAATGCTTGAGGACTTCTATCCTTGAAGTCTTTGCCAGTGTTTTCAGCCTTTTTCAAGTCGTTTTTGACAGCATCCTGAAATGTAGTTTCATGGTATGATAATGTCACGATTTTGGGTGTTCTTGTTCATATTGTGTGCTTGCTTTTCACATAATAAAGACCCTCTTGTTATGGGTTTGTTTGTTTACACATGATAATGGTAATTTTCAGAAACTTTAACATGTTTAAAGTTGAATATTCCGCTGCGTTTTGTATGTTTAAATGGTTAAACAAGATGTAAATGATCATACAAACCCCTACAATGGCATCTAGAGCCGGTTATGTGGAAACTAGATCATTATCCTTGTAAAATCAGTTTTAAAGGATGTTTATCAAGTCATTAGAGGCTGATTTTGGTTGATTTAATAACCCCATGTCTTTCAAAGTTACATCTTCATGCTTATGATTAAACTTTCAAAGATAGAAATGTCAATTGGTTGATATGTTTTGGTTGTTGTTTGTGTGGACAAACAAACCCTAATTTTCAGTTTATGTTGGCTGAAAATTTGGGGTTTGATGGGGTTTATTTTGTTTGTTGAATGATGTATATGGATACATATTTTAGTGCATAACATAGCCTTGACCATATGTGTTTTGGATTTGGTTGATTGTAATGTTGTCATGTTGGTTGTATTCATTCTTTATGGGTTGTAATAATTTCTTTTGTGTTTCTATTTGGGTTATATTTGTTTATTCATTTGGCAATGTAATAAATAGATTAGGAGTATTTTTCTTTTACTAGAAAATATGTATTAGGATATATATTTTGTAAAAGAAGATGCTCGGGAAGAAAGCACAAAAGGAAGACACAAGGGACGAACTTGAAGCATTTGGATGCAAGTTCAAGTGGGGGTCTTTGGAGATCTCATCTTGTGTTGTGTTCAACCCTTAGGAAAGACCTTATGACAACACTTGTGATGGCAAACAAGTTTAGTCAACTTAGTGGCTATGGTTATGCACATATGTTTGTATGATTATGCTTGTTTGGTTGGTTGTTGTATGATTGTTGTTTGATATTTGGATATGCAAAACAAACTCATTAGCAAACTTAACAAGCTAAAAATTTATGGTTTCTAATCATTAAGTGGTTAATAAAAGGTTATTAAAAGGATTAATGATTTAATAAAAGAGGTTTTATTAAAAATAAACCATAGGGTACCATGTATTTGAAAGCATGCGAATACAAGGTACATAGAGTTTTCATAACTAGAATTAATGGAAACATAAATCCCTTTGGTAACAAGTCTAACACCATCCTTTTACACGACACTCTAATCTCTTGGGAACTATTTGTGGGATAAAGGTCACCTAACCACTTGTAGGGAACTTGTATCTTTGAGGTGAGTCTAACGTACTTGTGGGATAAAGGTCACCTAACTGCTTGTATGTGAAAACTTACACGTGTGTGTAAGTAGGACGACTTGAATTGGAAACCATGTGATTAGGGTCACCGAAGCATGGCGTACAATGGTGTTGATGGGATTAAACATGCCGACTAAACATATGATGTTTAACCGATCCCATAAGACAAGAAGTTGCAATAGGTTGCAATTGTCAACTGTTGACTACCTTGTTAATTTAAATAATGGGATAAAGGTCACCTAACCATCATTTAAATATAACGTTAGATTCTAGATTTTAATTATTAATTGTCTATGAGACATGTAAAGGGTATTAATAGTTAAAATGCAATTTTTCAGAAATACTAAAATGAACTTTGTAATTTTGTAGTAATGGCCGCAAACCACGATGCTACTACCCCGACCGTCCCTACCCTATCACCAAGAACCATCTTAAAAGGGGATCGTCTTAACCATAATAAACTTATGGACTCAATTTTGAAATTTGAGAATCGTTCTCAAAAATGAGTAAAGGCCTATGTCCTTGACGATCCCATACCTCACCAACCAACGCTGTTGATGTTAAGGCCTTTTACGATTGGCTTAGGCACACTAAGGATTCTGTGCAAGTATCCTACCTCATGTTGGGAATATGATTCCCGAACTCCAAAAGGGTTTGGAGCATCATGGGGCATATGACATGATAATCTAGTTGAAGGAAATGTTCCTTCAACAAACTTTAGTAGATTGCTACGAAACGGTTCGAGCATTTTATACATGTCACATGGAAGAAACCCAATCGATATCATCTTATATATTCTTAAGATGAAAAGCCACATTGATAGCCTCAAGATGCTTAACTGTCCTGTCTCAAAGTAGTTGGCCAAGGATTTGATCCTTGATTGCCTAACTAAAGGTTTGAGACATTCATAATAAACTGTAATATGAATGGGTGGGACAAGAGCATTGGTGAACTTCACGCATTGCTCAAAGCAACCGAGGCAGGGATGGGTAGAGAGGTTCTACCTATTCTCTCAATCAATGAGGGAAGCTAAAAGAAATGGCCAATCCCGATCCTAAGGCAATTATCGCCAAAGGAAAGGAATACATCAAAGCAAAGGTTAAAGCGAAACCTCGAAAAACCTAAACTTATGAAACCTAAGGTAATGGAGAATGATCCATGCTTTGAGTATGGAGAGATAGGATAATGGAAAGGAATTGTCCCTCCTATCTCAAGGAGTTGAAAAACAAGAGAGATGTTGAGCAAACCTCAAATACAATTTCCATGATTCTCACATTGTATTAAATGTCATTTCTTAAAGCACATGGGTATTGGATACCGGATGTGAGACTCATTCTTGCAATTGTTGCAAAGGGGTTCAAAAGAAATGTGCGCTTTAAGGAGGGAAACTCTATTTTTGAGACTTTCAAATGGTTTGGAAGTTGTTCTCAAAACATTTTGTATGCACCTAGTTTGACTAGGAACATAATTAATGTTTCCTATTAAAACAATGTGATCATGATTTAAAGTTTGTAAATAATGGTATTAAGTTTTATGGATGATGTATTTCATTTTAAGGACATGCCTTTTAATGATATCCATGAATTGGTTCATGATAATTCGTCCTATAATAACTCATTATACACATTAAGCACCAAGAAACTTAAAATGGGTTTAAGTTATTATTATCTTTGACATTGTCATCTTGGTCACATAAACAAGAATTGGATTCAAACACTTCAAAAGAATGGTCTTTTGGAAGCAAATGAAAATGTTTCATTTGATAAGTGTGAACCAAAAGACTTATTAGGAATGATACATTTGGATGTATATGGTCCTTTTAAGACAATGACAAAGATTGGTGAAAGATGCTTCATTTATTACTTTTACCGACGATTACAGTCGCTATTATTGTGTGCACTTGATGACACATAAGGATGAAGCTTTTGAAATGTTCAAAATCTTCAATAATGAAGTAGAAAATCAACTCTACATAACTATCTATGTTCTTCATTCTGATAAAGGAGAAACTGAACCCTATTTGGATATGGTTCAATTTATTATGGCTATGAGCTTACCATCTTTATCATTTTGGGTTTTCGCATTGTTCTCTGAGGCTCATATTATGAATATGACCCGGACAAAGAAACTGTATATAAGTTGAGAATCCACAGAGACTGTATGGGATACTGTTTCTTTGACTCAACGAGCAAAAGTATTTATTGCTTGAAAGGCTAAGTTCTTGGAAACCGAGTTCTTTATGGAAGGAATGACGTATAGAACTGTGGAACTTGATAAGGATCAAAATCCACAAGCCGGTACTTTTGGTTGACACTAGCTACCAACAAGAGGTTGTTGATGATAATCAAGAGGTTGATAATATACACACAACGTTCACAAATCTTGTAGAGTTAGTATTCCATCTAAGTGATATGAATATTCCAAGAATGGATGCTATGTGGTTGACCCCTGTAGGCTAACCATATACCAAGATGCTATGTCCAATTTGGATTGGGACAAATGGCTAGAAGCCATGAACGTAAGGATGCAATCCATTTATAACAACCAAGTTTGGGAATTGGTTGACCCTCCACTTAACTCCAAACCGGTTGGATACAAGTGAGTTTTCAAGATTAAAACATATGCATGGAGACTTGAATACTTATAAGTTAAAGACTTATCGCATAAGGTTTCCATCAAACTCAATTGGTTGAATATGATGAAACTCTTGCGCCCGTGGCAATGCTAAAGTCAATTAGGATATCACGTGCCATAACTGCATATTCTGAATATGAGTTTTGGCAAATGGATGTCAAGACCGTTTACCTTTTTTATGGACATCTCGAAGAGACTGTCCATATAGTTCAGCATGATGGTTTTGTCGATCCATGACATCCTAATAATGTATATAAGTTAAAGTGATCAATCTATGGATTGAAACAAGCATCGAAAAGGTTGTGTATATATGAAGGCTAGTGGGAGCATAATTGTATTCTTAGTGTTGTATGTTGATGACACCTACTATTTGGAAATGATATTCCAACCTTGGAAGGTGTTAAAACCTAGCTTGGAAGATATTTTTCATATAAGATCTCGTTTAAGCCACCCATATTTTGGAATAAGGATCTATAAGGATAGATCGAGGTGGTTGATAGGGTTAAACCAAAGTGCATATATATTGATAAAATCTTGAAAAGGTTCAAGATGAAAAACTCTTAGAAAGGTATGGTACCTATTCAAGGAGGGACATTGTTGACTACGTCTCAATGTCCAAGCTCATAGGATGAGCAAAACAAATGAATGATATCCCATACGCATCTGCTATAGGATCCATCATTTGTGTGATGATATGCACTAGACCGGACGAGTCATGCTTATTAAGTATGACAAAGTAGATACCAATAGAAATAACCATCGGATGGCTCTTAAAAGTATATTGAAATACCTTAGTAGGACTAAGGATTTGTTTGTAATATACGGATCTATTGAAAAGTAAGTCGTTGTAAAGGGTTACACGGATGCAGGCTTCCAAAACTGATCGAGATGATTTTCGATCACAATCGGGGTATACTTCCATTATGAATGGAGGAGAAGTGTCCTTGAAAGGTTCAAAGCAAGACACGGTAGCATTGTTCACTACAAAATCCGAATAACATAGCCGCTTCATTGGCAGCTTGGGAAGTTGCATGGATAAATTTGTCCATTGTTTATCTAGGAATGGTCTCTACCATTCAAGACCTCTAGAAATCTTTGGTAATTACATGGGTGGGATTGCTCAAATCAAGGAACCCCGTACTCATCAAAAGACTAAGCACCTTGAGCGGAGATTCAACATCATAAGGTATGGAGTTGAAAAGGGTAAAGATATATTTCGTAAAGTTCATAAAGATCAAAACATTGCTGATCCACTAACGAAGCTCCTTGATGAGGGCAAAGTATGAGGGTCATACTTGTGCCTTAGGACTTCGATTTACTGGTGATTAGAATTGATCTGTTTAGCATATAAAACATGGAACAATTGTAATATTTAACTCTTTTATATATTTGAGTTATGTTCCCTTTTAGCATGTTTACATCCATGAATAATTCTTTTATTCTAAATGTCCGTAGTCGGTCATATTTGTGGGAACAAATATGAATGTAAGACTATTATGAACTTGTATTGGTGGATATTCATAAGGCATGAATATAGAGCAATTGGTTGCTGCCAAGGTTCATAGATATTCGTGGGATACGAATATTGGACTGACCCGCGTCTCAAATCTTACTACTACATGGAATCTTATTGATTGATCATAAGTAAATTTGAGTAAAGGCGAATATCATTTGGTATCCTCTGACCTGAGATACATATTGGGTTTTGATATTCACCAAGTGTTATACCTTGAGCTAGTTCTCTCGCTGATATGAGATAATGGTCAGTACATAAGGCTATGTTCAGATATGACATAAGGTGATTGTGAGAAACGTATGTAGTCAAGATGGGATTTGTTCCTCTTATTCGTTGAGAGTATGATGTCTAAGGCCTGATTAAGTTAAATCAACAAGGAATGATCATTCTGTGTCCTCGGATTTAACATGACATCTGTAACAAAAGGATAGATGATCGATTCACCTAAATCATTTC
The DNA here is from genome assembly GCA_025215565.1 of Flaveria ramosissima. Classification (NCBI taxonomy): domain Eukaryota; kingdom Viridiplantae; phylum Streptophyta; class Magnoliopsida; order Asterales; family Asteraceae; genus Flaveria; species Flaveria ramosissima. The sequence goes on from CM046039.1 coordinate 14,165,723, forward strand.
AAGTTTGGAACTTGAAGGGCATGATGTTATTGAATGGCTTTAAGTCATGCGTATTAAGGGTAGTAAACCGTTGTTAGGCGGTATTTACTGCTTGCATCAATCTTCTATGTATCTTGTGCAAGTGGGAGATTGTTGGATTCTTTATGCCCAAGACACATAGAACATTGATGTGGTTAGTACGTTATGATCCAATTCGGGTCATACCCAATAACAAGCTTAGCAAACACCAATTAATATTTAATTGATGATATGATCATGCAATTAAATAAATACACCAAATTTAGAAAATGAGTTTTCTAAATAAGTTGCATATGAGAATGAACAACTTATATGGATATTTTGTTCATGGATATTATTTGTAATGTTGTTAATTTGGTTAAATAACATCAAATAAAAGGAGTGTGTGTATAAGTCATATAATTAAAGGGGTAATTGCATAACTTACAAAATACTTTTGATTAAAATGGATTAATGTTTTTGGGGGGAAAACCCTAATAAAAAACAAGGATTCGGCCGCCCCCCACTAGGGAGCCTCTCCTTTGTTTTTTTTGGTTCTCTTGAGTTCTTGATCTCCTTGTACAACACGCACTCTTATTTTCAGATCTCTCTCTCTCTCAAATATGCGAAAATGGTCACAAGAACATCAACTCTCTTCTTATGGAAGAAAGAGTTCTAAGCTGGAAAAAGGGTCCAACACCTTGTTGCTTGTTCACGGCTGGAACAAGAGTTCAGCAGCTTCTTTGACCCGATTTTGGTGTTCAAATCCTAGCAAAGATGGTGTTTTCTTGGAGGCTTGTGGGTATGAATGCTTGAGGACTTCTATCCTTGAAGTCATGGCCATTTTTCAGACTCATTTCAGCCAGCTCATTTTTTTTCAAGTCGTTTTTGACAGCATCCTGAAAGGTAGTTTCATGGTATGATAATATCACGATTTTGGGTGTTCTTGTTCATATTGTGTGCTTGCTTTTCACATAATAAAGATCCTCTTGTTATGGGTTTTTTGTTTACACATGATAATGGTAATTTTTCAGAAACTCTAACATGTTTTAAGTTGAATATTTCGCTGCGTTTTGTATGTTTAAATGGTTAAACAAGATGTAAATGATCATACAAACCCCTACAGCAACGACCGATGACTGCTCAGCATGTTTGAAGGGAAAGCAACACAGAGCGTCTTATAAGACCAAGCTCATAAACTCAACTTCCAAACCTCTTCAAATGTTACATATGGACCTTTTTGGACCAACAAATTTCAAGAGTATTTGTCGAAAATCATATTGTTTAGTTATCATTGATGACTATACAAGATTTTTATGGGTTTTCTTTTTGTATGCTAAATCTGAAACGGCTGATTTACTGAAAGAATTTATCATTAAAGTTAAAAATTAATTAGATAATAAAGTGAAAATAATAAGAAGTGATAATGGAACGGAATTCAAAAATGCTAACATTGAAATTTTATGTGCACAAAAAGGGATAGCTCATCAGTTCAGTGCTCCCAGAACTCCTCAACAAAATGGAGTTGCTGAAAGGAAGAATAAACACTGATTGAAGTTGCTCGTTCTATGTTAGCTGATGCAAAAATTCCTATCACTTTTTGGGATGAAGCTATATCAACTGTGTTTTTTGTTTAAAACAGAATCTTAATTGTGAAAGATAAAATGAAAACTCCATATGAGTTAATGTTTGGCAGAAAACCAAACATAAACTTTCTAAAATCATTTGGTTCTCCTGTTATGATTCTTAATTCAAATGATCAGTTAGGAAAATTTAAAGCAAAATCTGATAATGGATTTTTCGTTGGATACTCATCTGTTTCAAAAGCCTATCGAGTGTACAACTATAGGACGAACATAATTCTTGAAACATTCAATGTTAAATTTCTGGAAAATTCTTTTCCATCAGTTTCAAATGGTCCTGCCTGGTTATTTAATTTAGATTCATTATCAAACTCTCTTAAATCTAACTTGTTTAATCAATCAAATTGTCTTGATTCTACAGGTAAGAAGAACTCTAGAGGAGATCTTGAATCTTTCAGTGAGGATTCAGATTCTGACAACCCAGATGATTCTAGCTCAGACTACCCATTTTTATCATTTGTCAAGGACTCAACAATACTATTCAATGATAATAATCATCTAATAAACAGCTTCAGATCATTCAGTCTCTTTTGATCAGGAAGGATCACAACCAATTCCTAATGATGGTAATGAGTTTGTGCAACCTGAGTCTGGAACATCATCCATCTCTGGTGTTGCAGTTGCTACTGGTAACTTTGATTACTTATTAACTCACCGACTCAAGTTCCAAACTTCAATCCACATTCTTCTAATTTGTTACATCAGCTTTCTAACTTAAACCAAACAAATCTGGATGTTAATGTTCAATGTGATGAGATTCCAACATCTCGTATTCACAAGAATCATCCAATTTCTCAGATTATTGGTCCATTGAATGAGAGAACAACAAGGAGTAAATCAGAACAAGCAAACTTGTGCGTATACTCTTGTTTTCTTTCTCAAATTATTCCTAAAAATGTTACCGAAGCATTAAAGGACAATGGTTGGATAGAAGCCATGAAAGAAGAATTACTTCAATTTCGCAAACAAGAAGTGTGGAATTTTAGTGGATTTACCTGAAGGAGAAAATGCTATAGGCACAAAATGGTTGTTTAGAAATAAGACTGATGATCGTGGTGTAGTAATAAGGAACAAAGCGAGACTTGTTGCACAACGGTACACACAGGAAGAAGGGATAGATTATGATGAAGTGTTTGCACCAGTTGCAAGACTTGAATCCATTCGAGTTTTCCTAGCTTATGCTTCATTCATGAAATTTAAGGTGTATCAAATGGATGTAGAGGGTGCATTTCTATATGGTCCTATCACTTACGATGTGTTTGTGAAGCAACCTCCGGGTTTTGAGGATGCAGAATTTCCACATCGAGTATATAAGCTGAGTAAAGCTTTATATGGACTTCATCAAGCCCCTAGATTTTGGTATGAGATATTATCACAACACTTAATCCAACCTGGATACACAAGAGGGAAAATTGATCCAACTTTATTCATAAAGAAGGATAATGATGATCTCTTATGTGTACAAGTGTATGTTGATGATATCATATTTGGTTCTACCAATCCAAAATTGTGTAATGAATTTGAAGAAATCATGAAATCTTGGTTCCAAATGAGTTCTATGGGAGAGATTAATTTTTTCCTTGGACTTCAAGTCAAGCAAACTGACAATGGAATTTTTATCAATCAAGAGAAGTTTGTTGACAAGCTCTTGAAGATATTTAAGTTGCAAGACTATCAATCCATATGAACTCCAGCAGATGTTAACACCAAGATTGAACCTGATCCAAAAAGAAAATCTATTGACCAAACGTTATACAGATCAATGATTGGTTCTTTGATGTATCTTACTGCATCTAGACCAGACAGTATGTATGTTGTTTGTGTTTGTGCCTGCCAGGTATCAATCAGACCCGAAAGAATCTCACTTAATTGCTGTCAAAAGGATATTCAGGTATCTCAAAGGTAAACCAGCTTTAGGGCTTTGGTATCCTTACGAGGGTAACTTTGAACTACATGGATATACAGATTGTGATTATGGTGGATGTTGTCAAGATAGAAAATCTACTTCAGGTGGGTGTCAATTTCTTGGTCCCCGATTAGTCTCGTGGCAATGTAAGAAACAAACAAATGTCTCTGTTTCAATTGCAGAAGCTGGTACATTGCTGCATCAGCAGGATGTTCTCAAATCCTTTGGTTGTAAAATCAACTACTGGATTATGGGTTCAATTTTCTTAAAACACCTATTTACATTGATAACACTGCTACTATGTTCATTACAGCTAATCCTGTTCAACATTCAAAAACAAAACATATCGTAATTCGATTTCATTTTCTCACTCTGAAAAAGGATTAATCATATTGATTCAAATTGCAACGGAAAAACAGATGGCGGATCTATTTACTAAAGTCTTCCTACTAGGATGGTTTGAGTATTTAGTGGAGTCAATTGGTCTTATTAATCATATGTGAACTCTCTAAATCAAAAGATCATCATAAGTGATCCTCTCAATGTTAATTGCCTGTTTGTATTTTGTGTGTGTGTGTTTTTTCTAGAAAAACCAAATACAAAAGTATAAATCAAAACTCAAAAAAAAATAGAGTCTTTTTTTAAATGTCAATTTATTTTTAGAAAAGAATATGTTTATGCAATATGTGAGAAATGATAGTACATTAGTGAGATCAGTTACATATTTCACTCAATAATAAAGTCTGACATGATCAGATATGATGTGTAGACAATATCATGCTACTATACTGAAAAAGTAAATTCTTGTGATTACATTAAATCTTTATGCTTGTGTGTATTCATCTGAGTACTTTTGAGATGTATTGGCTTATTAGATTGATTGCTTGTTATGTTACACCACTCACACCTGATGGTAATGTGATTAATCATGAGATCTGTTACAAGCATCATATCACTTCTTTGTTTTGAGTCATCATAGACCTGAAGTGCTGAGATATCCTTTGTTGTAAGTCATTACATACCTGGATTTTTTCTTTGATGCAAAAGATGCCAATGTGCACAATCTATTCAAATGGATAGTTAGAGCTGATCAAATGGCTATCCATGATCATTCTCTATTAATTTAAGTAACATGAACTCTGGTTATACATATGTTTCAGGTAATAAGTTGAGTATGTGTTCTTTCTTGCATGTCTTGATGATAGTTGAGCTCTCTAAGTCTCTGTATGATTTACATCATGTCATATCTAATATACCCTAATCAATCCAAGAATTGAAAAAGTAAGTGAGTTAATATTTTGTCAAAAACACTTATTTTCTTTCATTAGATCTTGTGTCTCCTTTGCTGTGATATCACTGACCTGAAACACACTTGATCAGGATTTATTCATTGTCTATGCCTATTCATATATTTTTATTTTAATGTGCTGATCTTCATTGATATGATCTCACTACAGAAATTAATTCTTTTGTTTATATTAGATTTTGATTCTGCTTTCATTTTTATTTTATGCATGTTTTCTGTGTGTGAAGGCAATGTAACAATGAGATGGGTGATCTTATTATGTTACCTTAGGAAACTTATAAGTTGTTCAAACTTAAAAGTTTAGGGGGAGTAATAAATGGAAGAGTTTTTCTCAGAAAATCAAAATAAAAGTTAAAATGTTGAATTGAAAGGATGATGCTATATGTTCAAAGTGTATGTGAGTTTGATAATGTAACTTTTGAAAATAATAATATGAACCTATATAAATTTGCAAGTGGAAATGCTTCTTTCAAAAGTTGAAAAATAGATATTTGATTTTGTTTTGAGACTAAAATGAAGGGAAAGATAAATTTTTAAAAAGTTAAACAACAAGTGAAGAATTAAAATTGTTAAAAATTAAATTTGAGTGTGCAAAATGTAAAAAATTCAAATTTGAGGGACTAAAAGGTAAATTTTTGGGAAATTCAAAAATATGCTTAAAATGTTTAAATATTAGTATGAAATATTACTAATATGTTTAAACAGTGTGCAGGTGAAGAATTTTAAAAAACACAAGTGCAAGACTCATGAAAGTCAACTCAAAGTCAACTCATGCGCCTAAATAGTGTTCATACGTCTAAATAGGAGCGTGGTGAACTTTCAGGAACTATACAAGTGTTTGGGTGTTTTTCATATTCCCATGCGCCTAAACAGTTGCAATAAGTCCATGAGTTTAACCAAGTGTTTGGGCGTTTTACACAAACCCATGCGTCTACACAATGTTGAAAATTTCAAGAATTACAAATGTTAGACGTTTCAGGAACTTCATGCGGCTGTACAGTGCAAATACACCTGAAAAGTTCTCATGTGTCTGAGTCAATACGCACAAACAATGCTTATGAGTCTAAAGTTTCACTTAATATAAACTGAACACTTACACTGGTTTCTCATTCACACAAAATTTTTTTTTTCAAAAACACAGGAGATGTATAAAAAGAAGCCAATGTTCAAGATCAAGGAAGACCCTGAAGATTTCTTTGAGTGATGAAGATAGAAGATAGAAGATAAAAGCTGAAAATGAAATAGAAGATGAAAGATAAAGCTGAAGAAAAGATAAAAAGGAAACAAGATTGAAGATTTTGAAGATCAAAGACCATGTAAATCTTAGGGAGTATTGTTAGTTCTCTAGAAAGATTAACATGTTGTCTCTATGTGACTTTTTACTATTTGTAATAGTATATGGACTAGTTTTGTAATTTGTTAGTCCATGTGTTTCATTATAAATAGCTTAGACTTGTTGCAGGTAGATGAGACGAGAGTAGTGACGAACAACAGATTCATAACTGCTTACTTCGTAATTGTCTTTCCTTGATATTAATGAAACTTTGAATTTTGTTGATATCTTGCTTGATTTGATTACTTTGTTTGTATTTCTTTGAATTGTGTTCATACATCATCACAGATTGGTACATTTGATCCTATCAGGTTGGTTTAGTTTTGATGCGGAATGGAAAAGGAATTGGTTCAGGTTGTTGTTGGGTTTGAGGTTGGGGTTGAGTAGTTGGTTTGAAGATCATCCCCTGTCCCCTTCTGTACATCTCCTTCCTCTTCCTCGAGAGAATGTCAGCCTTTATGTCACTAACATGTCGCTGGAGGGTCTTCTCAGACATAGGACCCACCTGCCTGCCAGAGAAGCCATGAGCCCGGAGATTGTCTTTCATCTAGGCCTTTTCACCTATCTTCTTGGCAACAGCTAGTCCTGCTTCCTCTTCCTTCTTCCTTTTCAACATCAGCTTTTCCTTGGTAGCTTTCTTTCTCTCTTTCTCCATTTGATCTTGCTTTTTGTTGGAGAGCCATAAGATCGTATCATTGTTGTGTAAAGATAGTTCTTCTAGAGAGAAACTCCTAGAAGTTAGGAAAGTTATCCTTTCATTCCTACGCTGCTGATCAACTTCTCTTTATTTCCTCTCCCTTTCTTCCTCTAAGGCCAACCTTGCTTCTTCTTCTTTTTGTCTTTTTTTGCACCAAAGTTGCCTTTTCCATCTCAACTAACTCCTCTAGTGGTAGCAGGAGTACATCTTCACTCACAACTCCTAGACTGACAAGTCTGTCAATGATTTCCACCCTTCTTTTATTGTTGACAGCCTCCTGGTTGGCTGCAGATGCTTTGCTACTGGCAGCTAGCAGTTTTCCAGTTGGAGGACTAACTTTTCTTTTGAGATTTTCTAACCTTTCTTCCTCCTGAATTTCTTCCTTAGTCATTTTCCTTTTTCCTTTGATGTCTTCGGAAGTTGTAAGGCCCCGTTCCCGGAGACCTCACAGTTGGTCATTCACAGCATTAAGTACATTAAACATTATAAATTTACAAGCTTAAGCAGCGGAATTATTTTAACAAAGCCATTCATTTCATAAAAAACACTGTTTTTGAGCAATACACTATTGTTTAACTGAATACAAAAGAATTGTTTAATTGAATTACAAAACAACAGCAATAACAAGTATGAATGGATGTCAGTCTTTCCTTGTCGAGTAGCTTCACCCTCATGCCATCCTCAGCAATGTTTACCTGCCAACTGAAAATGTATAAAAGTCAGCGTTGCTGAGTGAGTTCTAGTTTTTAAAAGTAATAAAATACTTTCTGTAAGGTATACATATGAAAATACTCTTTCTCTGAAAATTCAACTCTTTATACGTGAGCACGCATTAACTATACAACCAGATAATGTTTTTTTTTCTCTTTACTGCATGCCTTGTTTTTCCTGTACTCTTTTATCTTTATCTTTCACTGTCTATATGGACCAATGAGCAATACCCTAAACAATATGCGCGGGGGAAACTGGTGTTGGGCCCTCTGGTCCCTCAATGGGCTCTGATTATTGTATACAAGGTTGACCCAGTCACCTAGGGTACGCTGCAAAGGTCCGCCAATTTTAATTGACTAGCCGCGTGTGCATAATAGAGTAGCTAACCCACATCACAATTGAGCTAACGACAACATGGTCGTGAACCTCCAATAAGCTTGCAAGACTTGTTAATACTTTTTTTAAGTTCCACTTCTCTTCTTCATTACTCTTTCGCTTTATTATTATGAATAATACATTACGTTACGATAATAAACACACCACGTAAAGTCATACAATAATAATGATAATAATAATCATAATAATTATGATACGAAACAATCATTATAATGCATGGAAGAAGGCATTTAATAAACCCTAGACAAACAACGGTCAAAACCCTAAGTGCACAAACTCCTATAAATTCCTGTAATAAATTCTAAGTGTTAGGCGTACCAACACTATTTGGGCGCATGAGCCCTGTTTGGGCGCTTCTCCACTATGTAGGCGCATCAGTCAATACTTAACCGTTTTAACACTTAGGCGCATGAACCATTCAGGCGCATGAACTATTCGGGCGTATGGTCCATTCGGACGCATGGACACTTAGGCGCACGACCATCGGACGCATGAACACTTAGACGCATGGCCATTCGGTCGCATGAACACTATCGGGGCGCATGGCCCTACACTTAGTCGTTTGACTAATATTCTAGGCGCATGAACCACTGTTCAGGCGCATGAGTTACACTGAAAACATTTCTAAGGCATTTCCAGGCGCATGAGCCTTATTTAGGCGCATGAACCTTCTGCTCAACATGTTTCTAGGATATTTTCGAACCCAAACATCAAGCCTATTTGTTCTAAGCTTACCAAGGTCATTCTAAGCATGAACAACATAATAGCACCTAAGGAACATCATCAAACATGCATAATACATACGGGTATACATACTTAATCATAATAAAAACCGTTTAAATACATTTTCTGCCCCAGAGAGTTTAAAACAAGTAAAACAGGGGTCTAGAAACTCACCTGGTGCAACTTTGGGTGTATCTTCCTTCTAACCCGTATGCAAATGAGTTCAAACACCTAGAAACCCACCAAACACACACACACGAACACACACACACAAACACATAAGCATATAACCAAGACAAAACTAATCATAAACACTTAAAACCCATGAATTCTTACCTTGAATTCAGCCACTTCTTCTTCTTCTTCTTCAACCCGAGAGTTTTCTTCTCTCATTCTCTCTAGAACCGAATGAAAAGGTGATGTGAAGAGTGGGAGGGCGGCCATGCCCACCTTTACACTAAATTTTTGTACTTTTGTCCCCTTTTACATTTTTAACCCCTCAACTTGGGCTTATTGATGTTTCCTTCTTTTATTTACTTTAATAGAATAACCGGGTGTTATAGAAGTGCTAGACTTTGGGGGTTCTTTGATGGAAGGTTCAGGTTGAGTGGTGGACATGGGAGCTAGTGTTAATGTTGATGTTTGAGCTAGGGGTTGGGTGAGAAAATCCTCCCTATTAACCTCAGATGCAAGTTCCGGGATTGCATCTGTGACTATTAGATCATGGGATAAGTAGAATAGTCCTTCCGCATCTGCAATCTCAGCTTCGGAAGATTGAAGTTGTTCTTCCGAGGCTTTGACTTGTGCTTTGGAAGTCTGTGAGAATGCACTATCTATCCCAACTGTCTTGGTTGCTGGGCCATCAGCCATTGTTTCCCCTTCGAAATTAATCTTAGGTTCTACTTGGACCTTAGGTTGACCCACTTCCTCAATAGTGGTAGAAGGTGCATTTAACCTTTGAAGCTCTTGAGCTCTGATGTAAATCACAGACAAGTCACGACTTTGCTGTTCAATGAGAGATTCCAACAGGAACTTGTTGAATAACTTGTTGAGAACTTGGAGCATCCTTTGATCCAATTGAATTACAACTGGAGGAGGCTCAGGAAAAATTGAAGCTTGTTGCATAGGGTATCTTGAACTTAAGGAAGTGAGAGCTTGACTTAGTGGTTCCTCTTGTCTTTGACTTTGTCCCTGAACACTGTCTCCCTTTTTGGTAGCATCATCTTGAGAGATTGATGAGCTAGAGGAAGATGTCAATGAGACCTGAATTTGTACATGCCTAACAGACCTCTCAATCTGTTTCTCAGCTAGTTTGGCCTTGAGATTTTCAATCTCAAGTTGTGGAGTGGCAGACCTATCCTCTAAAGTCCTAACCTTAGATTCAAGGTTTGAGACTTTAGAAAGTAGGTCTTCAATGGTGAGTTGCAGTCTTCCCTCATCTTCCTTTGAAGAATCAGAGGGAGATGAGGTAACATACCTAGTATGTTCATCCTCACCACCAGATGTGGTTTCTTGGCGCCCTGGTTTCCCTTGCTCAATGATGTCTCTTTCAGAGTCATCAAAGGGCATGGTTGCTAAAGATTCAGTCTCAGTAATGTTACCACTGTCCTGACGGTCCATTAAGGCTCCTTCAGTAGTGGCAGCTGAATCTATATGAGTCCCCTCAACATTAGTGGGACTCACCTCAGTAAAGGCTTGCTGATGGGGGCTAGAGATAAGAGGTCTCTCTGGGCTTTGTTGATCCTCGAGAGGGTTTTGTGGATCAACTTCATTGCCTGAAGAGACATAATCTCTTCATCAGCTCCTATTAGTAGGTCAGTAAAGGATATAGAGGTTAAGCCTAATGACCCGGGACTTTAATGAATATCTAGAGGCATTGAGCCTGTGGTGGGTTGTCCCTTTTTGGCTGCTCAGGGGAGTATATAGACTCTCCCTGAGGGTTTTTAGTTTGGGTTTCGAGCTCATGGGTTTGCGATTAAGGAGAATCAATACCCATATTGAGGTCAATTGAGAAGGATGGTTGGACCTCAGACTGAGTGAGAGCCTATTGTTCCACTCTAGTCTTTTTGGATTGAACAGGAGGGGCTTGTTCAATCAGAGAAGATTAAACAAGGGTTCGTTTGGGGCGTATTTGATAAGTGATAGTGATGGGGTGAGAAGGTAGATTTGGCAGTGTGAGGGTAGTTGCTGGTGTGGGCTCATCAACTGTGGGGTTAACAGGGATGTCACCACGAGCCATTGGCTCAGTCATACCTGGAAGAAGTGCAGTATATCTTCCAGTGAAATTAGTGGACACTCTCTTCAAAGTCTTGAAGATGGTCGGCCTCATTTGAGGAACACTCAGAGCAGCTGCATAGACAAGCTGACTCTGGTCCAGCTCACAATTGATTATGTGCTGAAGAAACCTGGGATACATGAAGAATGTGTCCCGCTGGAGATTCCCCATAAGATTGGTTAGCAAAAACCTTGAGTAGTTAAAGAGAAGGCTTCTCACCAAACCATGAACTAGGCACCCTAGTTCATATGGAATTTGATCCTATACCCCAGATTTGTTGGACAAGCAATGAAGAACAACATGCAGCAGGAACTTCTAGTTGTAAGAGAAGTTAAACTTGTAGACGGTTGACCTGCTTACATCCCCACCATATCTCATTTGGATATAGGTGTTGTCCAAATCTGCCTTGGAGAACTCTTTAGGAGCGCTCTCATCATGAAACTCGAGATGCTCCTTCATGAGTTGTTCAGAAATGACCAACTCCTGGCCACACATGCTCGATCTTATTACACGAACCCCATTTAGGGTTTCAATCTAACCATTTGCCCAAAATTCAGCCATATGATTTGAGTAAACCGTGTGATTAACAGTCAGGGCAGTGTAATAAGAGGATTGGATAAGAAAGAAGATGATATCTGAGAAGTCGGCATCCCTTGAAGAATCATGAAGTGCGACTTGGTTGTGCTGAGGATTAAGTGCCATTTGAGAAAGTTGCAGGAAGATAGTTCGGAATAAGGTGAATTGGGGATGAAGGAAGCTTTTAGGGTAGTAAATTTGGTAAAAAGATGAAAGTGATTAGCCGGAGTTATTTAAATGGGTGAAATGGCGGTTAAAAGGGTTTGGATAAGATGATGGGACGTTTCAGTGGAGGATGTGACAGGGGCGGTAAGGTTTAGTCCATTTAAATAATTCGACATCATTAACAAAATGTTTACTTTTAACAGAGTGGGGCCCAAAAGATTTCCGTTACACAGTAAAGTCTTTCTTCCGAGTATAAAGCATGTCCGAAGGTAATGTTCTTCCGAATGAAAATTTACTTCCAAAGGTAAAGTTTTTACTTTCGAGAGTAAATATTGCTTTTCGAATGGAGTGTTATAAGCTGCGGAAGTAGATCTGATATGAAATCAATCGTTCTTCCGAGACTAAACAACTCTTCCGAGAAGAAAATTATCCTGGGAGGAATTTGCTTCGGAAGATATGTAAAATATCTTCCGAGGGTTAATTCCTCTTCGGAAGAATTTATACTTAGAGAAAATTTCAGAGAAGGACTTTTTGTAACAGGGCTTAGATTGTTTTGACACAAGATTTTACACATTAAAAGGTTATCAAATGAGATAGACTAATCAAGGTTTATCATCCCAATAGCTGTAATAAGATATTTAAATATTTGTTCATCAAAGGCTTTGGTGAACAAGTCAGCTTATTGTTCATTTGAGTCAACTTTGATTAGCTTGATTAAATTTTTCTAATAAATATCTCTAATGAAATGGTACCTGATATCAATATGCTTATTCTTGGAGTGCTTTACTGGATTTTCAGTAATGGAGATAGCACTATTGTTGTCAATGTGGATAGAAGTGCTCATGAAGTTGAATCCGTAGTCTATCATCTGGTTCTGAATCCACAGAAGCTGAGCACAGCAACTAGGAGCAGCAATGTATTCAGCAACTAGGAGCAGCAATATAGAGACACAGGATTGCTTCTTGCATTGCCATGAGATAATCCTTCCACCAAGAAATTGACATCCACTGGATGTTGATTTCTTGTTGATATTGCAGCCACCATAATCACTGTCAGAGTAACCATAGAGATTGAAATCATTATTTCTTGAACACTAGAACCTAATTTAGGTGCTACTTTGAAGTATTTGAGGATTCTCTTGGCACCAACTAGGTGAGACACCTTTGGAGTAGCCTGATATCTTGCACAAATAGAAGTTGAAAACATGATATCAGGTCTACTTGTTGTGAGATACATCAGAGAACCAATAATTGCTCTACACTGATATTGATCAGTATCCTCCCCCTCAGAGACAGGGCAGAGATTATCGTTTCTGGGTAATGGTGTTTTGGCTGCCTTACAATCTTTCATGTCAAATCTTTCTAAGATGTCATTGACATACTTAGATTGACTGATGAAAAACCCTCCCTTCATTTGCTTCACCTGAATTCCAAGGAAAAAGTCCATTTTTCCCATGGAACTCATCTCAAACTTCTTCTTCAAGATGCTCTCAAAGTCTTTACACATTTGGTCATTTGAGGAACCAAATATGATGTTGTCAACATAGACTTGAACGAGCAAGATGTCTTTCTCAGACTTCATTATGAAAAGAGTCTAATCAATTGTACCTCTAGTGTAACCATTCTTCAGGAGAAATTGAGACAATGTCTCATACCACAGCCTTGGTGCTTGGTGTAGCCCATATAGAACTTTATCCAATTTGCACACATAGTTGGGATGTTGTGGGTCTTCAACCCTGGAGGCTGGTATACATAGACTTCCCTATCTATATCCTCATATAGAAATGCACACTTGACATCAAGCTGGTTGACAGTGAAATTCTTGGATGCAACATAAGCAAGGAAGATCCTAACTGCCTAAAGTCTTGCAACAGGTGCAAAGACATCAGTATAATCGATTCCTTCCTCTTGAGTGTATCCTTGAACCACCAGTCTTGTTTTGTTATTGTTGATCAAGCCTCTATCATCTCTCTTATTTCTGATAACCCATTTAGTGCCTATAGGTACTTGACCAGATGGTAGGGGACATAGGTTCCAAACCTTTTGTCTTTTGAATTGAAGCAGCTCCTTTTGCATTTATTCAACCCAGCTACTATCTTTCAAGGCATCTTCCACCTTCTTGGGTTCCATCTGGGATAAAAAGCATGAGTACAAGCACACATTCCTATTGTGATTTTGTCCTCTTGTTCTCACACCTTCAGAGACTTCCCCTATGATGTTCTCAGGTGGATGAGTGTTGTGAATCCTAAGTCTAGGAATTACCTCCAGTTACAAAGATAGATCCAGATTGGACATATTTTGCTCAGGAGCTTGAACATTTGGTCTAGCTATTGTTTCAAACTCATTCAATGATGACTGATTTAATGAATGAGAAACATCATCATCATTTGTTTGCTGTGAAGCAGCTTTAACAGTTGTCTGTTCCTTCAAGATGTTGCTTCCATTAGCTTGGTGTTATGCAGTGTCACCTGACGAAGTTTGAGTGTCAACAGGTGAACCGCTGGTTGAAGCTCCACTATCCCTTAACATAGTCATACTATCAGATCTACCAATAGTGGAAGCTTGATTTGTTGCAGCTCTTGGAGAACTTGGAATAGGTCTGGGTAGCACAAACAGTTGGTCATCATCAGAATCACTTTGAGCACCTGTTCCAGCTGATACATTCTCACAAGATGGTTTAGAATAGTTTGAAAATAACTGTAAATCAAAGATATGATCAGGGCCATTCCCCCTAACACAAGGAGTGTGCTCATTAACTACAATGTTGAAAGATTCCTTAAATTGTTGATTTTTAATGTTATAAACTCTATAAGCTTTAGAGTTGGAGGAATATCCAACAAAGATAGCATCATCTGACTTTTCAGCAAATTTTGCCAAATTGTATTTTGTGTCAAGTATGGTACACCTGCTGCCAAAGGACCTTAGAAAGCCAATGAATGGTGGCCTCTTGTTCCATAGCTCATAAGGGGTTTTTCCATGTGGCTTAACTACAAGAACCCTGTTATGCACATAGCATGCAGTGCTGAATGCCTCTTCCCAGAATGTTAGAGGTAGCTTTGAATCAGTTAACATGGTCCGAGCAGCCTCAATAAGTGTCTTGTTTCTCCTCTCAGCAACACCATTTTGTTGAGGAGTTCTAGGGGCACAATATTGTTTGGCAATCCCTTTTGAGTTACAGAAATGAGTCAAGAACGTGGTTCTTAAACTCAGTCCCTTGATCACTTCTAATTATTTTAACCTTGATATCAATTTGAATTTCTAATTTAAGAATAAAAGATTTTAAAGTTTCAGCAGTTTCATCTAGTAAAATCATCAACACTCACAAGGCAATATGATTTCCTTCCAATGCTCATTATACTTCTGGGACCAAATAGATCCATGTGCAATAAGTGTAATGGAGTGGTGATGGAGTTAACAAATTTGGATTTATGAGATGTACTGTGTTGCTTCCCTTTCATGCATGCAACATAGTTATCTTTGCATAAAAATTCCTTTTTAGGCAAACCATGTACCAAGTTATATTTAGCTTATTTATTCATTGTCTTAAAATTTACATGACACATTCGTTTATGCCATAGTGTTGACTCATCACCATCAACTTTGGAAAGAAAGCATGATACTTCACCTATTTGGGAAGCATAGTTCATATCCAGCTTGTACATATCCCCTTTTCTGAGAGATATAAGAAGCACCAATTCCTGAGGAATTGTCATCTCGAGTTTGAGGATAATGCACTCATGTTCTGTGAAGAGCATTTGATGCTTTTGATCACAGAACTAAGAAACACTTAACAGGTTATGTTCAAGCTGTTTGACAAAGTGAACTTTTTCAACTTTTAATTTTCCATTGGATATACTTCCTCTGCCAGAAATATATCCTCCGGCCTCACCTCCAAACTGGATAGGACCTCCATCATAATGTTGAAATTGTTGAAGGAGAGATCCGTTCCCTGTCATGTGCCTGGAGCATCCACTATCCACAATCCAAACATTCTTATTCTTGTCATATGGATATCCCTGCACATAAGATGAGATGATAAGTTTTGATTGGAAACCCAAGTCTTGTTGGTCTTGGGTTCTTCCAATGATAGTGACATAATTGAACCAAAATTTATGCATGAGGGTTTAATGGATGTCTTTGAGGAAGAGGTTTAGGCTGCATCATCTTCCTTAATCTTCCATTCCATCCCTTGGTTGTCATGAAGGATGAGCTTGTTGAAGCTTTTGCAGCATGGCATTCTTCCGAAGCTTCTTTCTTTTCGGAAGAAGCCTTCGCCACCTTTTCTTCCAAAGTAATCTGCTTCTGGGATGGTTTCAAGGGGACTCTTTTATTATTTTGAGTCTTGACAGCTTTAGCTTCCGAAGCCATTTTCCCTTCGGAAGAAGAACTTTCTTCCGAAAACAACCTTGCTTCGGAAACAAGCTTTCCCTTTTTCATCACTTGAACCATTTGATATGGTCCAAATAAGAAACCTTCCCTGACTCCTTCCTTTTTAACTTTATTTGCATAATGTGTGCTAGAAGAATTGTAGTAACAATCTTTGGCCATGTGGTTTTGCAGACCACACATTATGCATGCAATGTTAATCTTTTGGGAATTTGAGGATTGCTGTTTCTTGTACTTTTTCTCTTTATCTGCAATCTTTCCCTTTAACTTCTGATCCTTTGGTAGGACAAGAGTGCTGGTACTACACTCCTTTCCTGAATTAGAGTTTTCTACCACCTGAAATCCAGCTGAGATGAATACACCTTTTTGCTTTGGGTCTATCTTCACCTTAGACTCAGCCACTTTCTTGGCAGTTTTTCTGGCTGCCTTAGCTCTACTTCTTCTGGCTTTGGTGGTCATGGGTTGAGCATCACCGGTAGGAGTGGGTAAAATTACCTGGTTCTTCCCTGTGATGGTCTCCATGGTTGCATCACTCTTTGACTCATGTGAAAGTGGGTAAGCAGATGGAACCTCTTGCTCTTCAGTACCACACCTTGGGAGTCTTATAGACTCATAAGAGTATGGTGGAGTAATTTCATTGGTTCCCAACCCACCTTTGTTTTGGTAACAAATTTTTGAGTGAGAGGATGATGCAAGAATGGGTTGGAAGTTTTGCTCAGAAATAGCATACTTCCTGGCTTGAGCCTCAGCTTTGACAAGCTGGGCTTGAGCCTCAGGAAACTTTGATATTAAATCCTCTACTTCAGTCTTATAGTTTGTGTGTTCATGTTATAATAAGGATAGTTTTCTCTAACTCCTCAATCTTTATTTGATAGTCAGTTTCAACCCTTTTAAAATCAGATTTTAAAACATTTAAAGACTCAATATCGGATTTAATCTCCACATCGTAGTCCTAATACAATTTAACCTTAGCAATACAGGCAAGAGTACAGAGATGTTCATATACCTTATTGTCATCTGTTCTGGCCATGAGTGTTTCAGCAGGAGTCACATCTTGTACCATGAACCTCCAGTCAACTTCTTGAGCCATTGCAGCTGTCTCTGTTGATTTTCCAGTGGGCTTTGGTGTAGAGGGATGTGTGGAGGCCTGTGGGGTTCCCGGATTAGACTTGGGAGCCTTGCATTCCCTTGCAAAATGACCAAGTTGGTTACAGTTGTAACATTTGGCCTTGGTTTTGTCATACCCATATTTGCTATTGATTGGGTTCTGGGGAAATTTCCTTCTAGTTCTCTTAAAGAACTTCTTTGCTCTGTAGGTTAAGAGAGCCATTTGTTGGACTATGTTTACATATTCCCCGTCATCTGGGCTGAAGCACTCTAGATCATCAAAGCAATACTGATAATCGCTAGAGTGTCCACTTCCTGAGACAAAAGAACAACTGTCCTGAAAGGAACTTTGCTGAGCTTGTTAAGACCTTGGAGTCTCAGGAAATGTGATGTATGGCCCAGAAGAACAGGATGGCTGCTGGGTGTAAGTCAGGTACTATTGAGGTTGGGAGGGTCCTGAGCCTTCAGCAACCATTAAAGCGTTGCTAGCAGGAAGACTCAAGGGTCTGCTTGTCTGATGGCCTCTCTTGTTTTCCATTTCCAAACAGTATCCATCAAGGATGCCATAAAGTTCGGTCATGGTGAGGGTGTTCAAATTTTCTATCTCTTGATGGAGACACAGTAGAACATCCATTCATTGGGGAGTGCACTCATGAACTTTCTTGTGAGGTCTCTAAGTTCAAGAGCAATTCCCACATACTGAAGGGAAGAAATGAGATCCATGTACCTGAAGTATTGCTGACTGAGGGTCTCTCCAGCAATGTAGGTGAAGTTCTCGAACTGCTGCTTCAGTGAGTCCTTCTTGGAGTCATTGGAGCTGGAGTACATGTGAGCAAGTATATCAAATAGTTCTTTGGCTGACTTGCAATACCCATACACCACCATGATGGAGTTGGGAATTGCAGTCATAAGAACAGTCATAGCATTGCTATCAATGTCCAGCTTCTTCCGGTCCTCATCAGAGTAGTCTTTAACGGCTTTCTCTATCATGGCACCGTTTCCACCAGCCACCTTAGGCTTATATGTGCCGTTAACAATAGATTGCCACATCTTGCTGTCTTGATACCTGATGAAGCCTTCCATGCGTCTGCTCCATGACCTGAAGTTTTCAAGGATGATGACGGGTGCTTTAGTCATCGTCCTCATCTCTACTTCAGACTTGTTGAGGGACATTTTGAGTGTGGTGTAAGGAGGAGTGAAAAACAGGTTGATTAGGATGGTAAGATCTCACAATCAAGAGCCTAAAAAGCTGTGATACCAATTGTAGGATCGGGTTTTGTCACTTAACACTTGGATTTCTCTCAAACTCACTTATACTACACTCAGATTAGATGAAGTAGAATCTTTTTTAAAAGTTGATAATAATATAATAAGTAGCAAAGAACACAAAAAAATAATTTTCAAGGCACTTGTATATATTACTTCTCAACTCAAAGTATTACAAGACTCTTACAAGCATAAAACAAGAGTTACAATGAGAAACTATATATACTAGAACCTACAGCCGGATATACTTTGATACCAGCTGGAAACCTAAGACTAAAGCATATACTACAATGCTAAAGTTAAGGTATCTTAGATAAAGTATTATCTAAGATATGGTATTCATGACATGTACATGACTTACCTTTTGTCACCAACTAAACTTGGCAACTGCACAGACTGATAAAGGTAAACAGTGGAATAAAGTATTATCAACTATATGGCTTTTGAGAAAACGTTATGCAGTATCTCAGAGGTCTGCATTGGAGTGTCAGAGAGACCATACTTATGTCCACTGGATAATAGAAGTGTCTTCCGAAGGTAAGTTGGCTTCGGAAGAACAAGTTCTTCCAAAGCCACTTATACTTCGGAAGAGCCTTATATACTTCCGAGGCTTGAGGACTTCTTTCATACTTTGGAAGTTGACTTATGATCTTTCACTCTAAGTCTTGATCTTCTGAAGTGAATACTTTGTAGTTGGAGTTTTCCTTCGGATGTTGATCTTACACTTTGTCTTCGGAAGAGCTCCTTTTCCTTCGGAAGTTTCACACTTAGTTTCGGAAGTCCTTTATTAGTTGCACCAAAATAGTCTAAGTGATTTGGTTTTGGTTGCACCAGCCTTTCTAGATCTAACAATTCCTGATCTGATAACTATTTGTCTCACTATCAACATCTTCATTTCTCAACTCCACACATGTTACCTCTTCACTTCTTAACTCCTCATTTCTTAACCATTCATCAACTTCCTCTTCATTAGACTTTTTACCAGTACGAGAATTCTCAGGTGCTTTTTGTGTAGCACTAGAAGATATATCAGTTGTATCATCTCTATGTACCTGAGCAGTCTCAGTTTGTGCTTCGGCTTGAAAACCCTCAACAAATCTACCAAGTTTGGCAAAATATGATCCATCCCATGCATTTCCTCTAGCTCCCATTAGATAAGTGAAAATATTTTTTTTCATCACCATAACTAAATAGGTAGATGAATCAGATATGGCTAACTCAAGATGAGCAGCGTTCACTATCATCTGAATAAACCTTGGGTATATGATGAACTTCTTCCCGGGTGCTCATGGAATATCTTCTAATAATAAGATGATGTTAATCACCTCTGGAGTGATAACAACTATCTTTCCTTTCCCTGTAGCAGTAATACAAAGCTCACCATCAGCATCAATCTCATTTGTTGCAGTCTTCCAAAACTGATCTTTCACATTAATATATATCTTTGGATTAGCAGATATACTTTGAAAAATCTTGGAAGACTTCAATCCTTCAATCAAGGATCTAAATAGAGCTTTATCATCTGATACTTCTCCCAAATATGCAACTGCATTATGGTTTTTATTAAAAACCAATGGTTGAGCCATCTACAAAAATTGATTAAAATTTATAAGTACACAATTAATATCAAATTTTAGTGAATAAGAAATTCAGTTTCAACACTTCGAAACATTTCAAAAAAAATCAACATTCCGCGCGAGTTCACCACTTAGAAAATTTTCAGAAAATACAACATTTCGCGCGGAATGTTAAACTTTTCGCAAGTTTAAATATTATGAAAATTTAAACTTTTCACGTGATAGGTTTAACTTTTCGCATGAAGTTCAAATTCAAAAAAATTTCAACTTTTCACACGAAAAGTACAGTCCCATGCAAAAAGTAGAACTTTTCGCGTCTTTCCAAATTCTCAATATCCTTTTGCAAGCGGAAAGTCTATGCAAGTTCTAATTTCTCAAACGGTTGATTTTCAATGAGTTAAAGGTTCAAATACGTTCAATGAGTGTCGCCATATGTATTAGAAAGGTTTATTATTTTTAATTTCATTAATCTAACATGTTTTAATCCATTTAAACTTCGGTCACGAATCAAGTTCACAAAAATCAACACATTAAACATTTATAATCCTTATAACACATTTAGATATCATAATGTGACCTTAGATAACTGTAGAAGGGATGGTCACTTACAACACAACACACAATGAGGAGAGTGTTTAGAACACTTAACAGATCAAATAGGGAATTGTGAACACGTTATAGTTTGATACTAAGAACACAAGCAAGTATGAGATAGAACAAGAACAACAAAAGTATTTGGTTTTCAAGAATGTTGTATATTGCTCTCAAGTTCTTTACAAGTGTTACAAAGCATAAGAAAATATACAAGGACCTGAGATACTTTATACTACATCCTACAACCGGCCATATTTAGAAGGTCAGCTGGAAACATTTGAACTAGACAACAAAATCAAATGTAGATTCAAAAGGCAAATTGCGCTTTGACTAGTGATTATGATATGCCATAGTTCACATCCTAATATATTACAAAGAGTATAAAAGTACATAATGTAGAAAGCAAAAGACTTAAGACCTCAATGTACAGTTACCAAAAGCATGGACCTTTTCACCAACTTATGTAAGTTGGTGACTGAACAGAGTAGTAGAGGAAAGTGGTCCAGCTTTATGGTAAAGTATATCAGATAAAGCATGTGTTCAAAAGTATTCGGAAGAAATCTATCTTCAATTCTTTGCTTCGGAAGGATTTGTTTTTGAAACTTCGGAAGAATTCACTTTTGGCTTCAAAAGATGTTGGTCTTGGCTTCAGAAGATTTTACACTTAGAATATTTCTAGTTCATGGTGTAAAACTTCCGAAGCATTTCTACTATGTACTTCAATGCATGCATGCAGGAAAGACTTTGGATGTTTTAGGTGCATCAACCTTACATAATACCTTACAAACTCCCCCTAGGCTGATGCTACCAAAACATTTGAAGACCTTAGATGTTGACAGTCCTCATCATGATGATGACCATACCTTTCTTCATTAGATGGTCGGGATCACTCAGACTCTCATAGTGTCTTCTCATCTCAAAGAGATCATGTAAGGGTAGATTGAACATGTCCTACCATGTGTAGACATTTTCAATACCTTGATCTTTGATTACATGCCATCTTTTTGGATTGGTAGTGTAAGTTCAGGACAAGATGGGTCTTGTTGATGCAAGAGGAGCTGCTTGAATTGGAGTTGTTTGAGCTTCCTCTTGTTGCACTTCCTTAGGATGTTCTGACTCATCCTGAGGTTTGGAGGTGGATGACTCTGTCTTCTTCTTCTTCTTTGACTTGGGTTTAGAGGCCATCCTTTTCCTCCTCTTTGAACTCTTCAACTGAGAAGACTGGCCTTCAGCACCTTGTGGTTCATTCTTGTCTTTCTCAATTGGGCCTACCTCTCTACTAGTTCAAGAGGAGAGAGAGATTCACCCTACTGTGGATCAGAAGATGAAGTTTGCTAAGGTTCAGTAGGAGCTCCAGTCTGTGTTGTCTCAAATGGTTCAACCTTAACCTCCACTTCTTGAGGAGCTTGACTTGGTGGGTAGTGTAAGTCAATGAGCTCTCATCTTTTAATCTTCAGCTTGATCACCCTTATGTGCTCATCCATGTGGATAGAGACATTTGGCCAAGTCTCCTTTCGGAGAATCCATACAGCTTCAAGAAACTCATCATCCTCCACCTATCAGCAGACTTCTTTTGACTCTTCTGGATAATGACTCTTGACTTGGTTGCTTCTTCCCTCATCTACCTTTTTGTAGACTTTTGTTCTTTGAGTACTTGAAGTTCAAGTTGTTTGAGGTACTCAAACTCAATATACTCAAAGGACAAGGGAAGAAGTACAGCTACCTGGTAGAGACCAATGGCACTCAGGTAGTTGATCATGTTTTGCTTGTCAGTTTCTTTATATACCTGAGCTTCTTGGGTTGCCACAGCCTCTTGCACATGGCTTTCTTGAACTAGAGAGAGAGAGTAGGAGCATGCTTGTACAACCTTTTCTGTATCCTTTCTTCTTTGATTTAATGGAGCAACCTTGCATCCTCTGCTTCCTTCCTTTCTCTAGACATTTCCATGTCTGCCAGTTCATTTAGTTCCTTTAAAGGGAGAGAAATGATTTCATAAATATCATAGTGTAGGGGTTCCAACATGTTTATCAAAGCTTCATACAACATGGTTTATATGAAAAACGCAGCGGAATAATATTTTGAAACATGTTAATAATATATATGTTAAACCCATTTAACAAGGAACCCCAACCCATGGATCTTTATACACAATACATACAAATGAAAGAACACTAGATAGTCAAGAAACTACAACCTTTGTTAGCTTCCTTCAAACCCGAAATGAAAGCTGTGGAATGTGACTTTGTGGCTGAGTTTTCAAGCTAGAAAACCTCAAGGAGTGATACCCCAAGCTTGAACAAACAACACCCTTTTGCTAGGCTTTGAACACCAAGTGTAGTTCTCTCTTTCTTGTTCAATTTTCAGCCTTGAAACTAAGTTTTCAAGCTGAAAATTCTGCTTCAAAATCGTGAACCAAGAGGGAGAGAGAGAGAGGATTCTTTGTGTGTTGTGTTTTGGTTGAGTGTGTGAATGAAGAATGAATCAAGAGCTACATATGCATGTGCTTGGAACCAACAAAATAGGAGGTTCCCAAGACACAAGGGGGCGGCCGAAAATGGGCACCCCTTGGTCTCTCTCCCATTCAAATTTTAATTAAAATTCCATTCACACATTCACCTTTTTGTAAAATTAAACCAATTTAATTTTATAACACATACAACTAGTCTTTTGTTATTGTTTAACTAATTTAAACAATGCACAAGAAATCCCTCATGAACAAATTACATTATATATATAATGATGTTCATCTACAAAAGTAATTATTTAGAAAATCCAATTTTCTAAATTGGTGTAACTTATTATTTGTTATGATCTTATCAACAAATAATTTATCTTTCGGTGTTTGTTAGGCTTGTTATTGGGTATGACCCGACTTGGATCATATCACACTAGCCACATCAATTTTATATGTATCTTGGGCAGATCAAATCTTTCAATCTCCCACTTGCACAAGATTCATAGAAGATTGATGCAAGCAGCAAATAACGCCTAGCAACGGTTTGCTACCCCTAATGTATATGATTAAGTGCCATTCAATAACATCATCCTTTTCAAGTACCTTACTTGAATATGTTTTTAGGTGAATTAATCATCTATCCTTTTGATACAGATGTCATGTTAAATCCAAGAGACACAGAATAGTCATTCTCTGATGATTTAACTTTAACAGGCCTTAGACATCTAACTCTCAACGAATAAGAGGAACAAATTCCATCTTGATTACATACGTCTCTCACAATCACCTCATGTCATACCTGAACTCAGCCTTATGTACTGCCTTTTCAGAACAGCAAAGGACTAAGTCAAAGTACAATACTTGGTGAATATCGAGACCCAATATGTATCTCAGGTCTGAGGATACAATGATATTCGCCTTTACTCAAAAATTTCTTATGACTAATCAGAAGATTCCATGCAGAAATAATTGAGTGCGGGTCAGTCCAATATCTATATCCCATAGATATCAATGAACCTTGGTAACAACCTCTTGCTCTATATTCATATCTTATGAACATCAACCAATCCAAGTTCATTATAGTCTTACATTCATAGTTGTTCCCACAAGTATGATCGACTACGGACGTTTAGAATAACTTATTTATTCACGGATTTAAACATGCTAAAAGAAGAACAAATGAAAATAATAACCATATAAATAAGTCAAATAACATAAGTTCCAATATCCAAATACAAAATACGACATCAAACCCAGTCACTTGAATATCTAAGTCCCATGGCACAAACATGACCCTCATGCTTTGCCTTTTCAAGGAGTTTTGTGAGTGGATCCGCAATGTTTTTATCAGTGTGGACTTTGCGAATACATATCTTTCCCTTTTCAACTTCATCCCTTATGTAGTTGAATCTCCGTTCAATGTGCCGAGTCTTTTGATGAGCACGAGGTTCCTTGATTTGAGCAATCGCACCTTCGTTGTCACAAAAGATCTCTAGGGGATCCTGAATGGAAGGGACTACCCCTAGATCGGCTATGAATTTCTTCAGCCATGCAGCTTCCTGTGCTGCCATTGAAGCGGCGACGTATTCTGACTCTGTAGTGGACAACGCTACGACTTCTTGCTTTGAGCTTTTCCAAGAAATAGCTCCGCCATTTAGAATAAAGATGTACCCTGATTGAGATCGTGAATCATCTCGATCGGTTTGGAAACTCGCATCCGTGTAACCTTTTACAACGAGTTCCTCTTCACCAGACCCGTAGATCAAGAACATGTCCTTAGTCCTCCTTAGGTACTTCAGAATGTTCTTGACAGCCATCCAATGACTATCACCAGGATTTTGCTGGTATCTACTTGTCATGCTTAAAGCGCATGACACGTCCGGTCTAGTGCATATCATTGCATACATGATGGATCCTATAGCAGATGCATATGGGATTGCCTTCATTCTATTTTGCTCCTCCTTGGAGCTTGGACATTGAGTTGTACTCAATATTGTCCCTCTTTGAATAGGTACAGTACCTTTCTTAGAGTTTTCCATCTTGAACCTTTTCAAGATTTTGTCAATGTATGCACTTTGATTCAAACCAATTAGCCGTCTTGATCTATCCCTATAGATCTTTATTCCCAGAATATAGGCGGCTTCACCAAGATCCTTAATGGAAAAACAACTTCCAAGCCAGGTTTTTACACCTTCCATGGTTGGAATGTCATTTCCAAATAGTAGTATGTCATCAACATACAATACTAGGAAGGTTATTGTGCTCCCACTAGCCTTTTTATACACACAAGCCTCATCAGCGTTTTTGATGAAGCCAAATTTCTTTACTTCATCATCAAAACGGTGATTCCAGCTTCTCGATGCTTGTTTCAATCCATAGATTGATTTCTTTAACTTGCATACTTTGTTAGGATGTTTTGGATCAACAAAACCTTCAGGCTGAACCATATAGACATCTTCCTCAAGATATCCATTTAGGAAAGCGGTTTTGACATCCATTTGCCAAATCTCATAATCATAATGAGCTGCTATGGCAAACAATATCCTTATAGACTTAAGCATTGCAACAGGTGAGAAGGTTTCATCATAATCAACCCCTTGAGTTTGAGTGAAACCCTTTGCTACAAGTCTAGCTTTGTAAGTATCCAAGTTTCCATGCATATCGGTTTTCTTCTTGAAAACCCACTTACTTCCAACTACTTTGGAATTAAGAGGTGGCTCAACAAGTTCCCAAACTTGATTGTCATACATGGATTGCATCTCAACGTTCATGGCCTCAAGCCATTTGTCACAATCCAAATTGGACACTGCATCATGATATGTGGCTGGTTCATCTGAATCCACCACATAGCATCCATCCATGAAAAATCCATATCTTTCAGGTGGATTACTAGTTCTACCACTTCTGCGAACGTTTTGTGTGTATTGATCAACCCCTTGATCATCCTCAACGTCCTCACGTTGAGTGCTAGTTTCAACCAAACGTGCATCGGGCTGTGTTTCTTGATCCTCCTCAAGATCCACTGTTCTACTGCTAATTCCTTCCATAAGGAACTTAGTTTCTAAGAACTCACCCTTTCTGGCAACAAATACCTTTTGTTCCAGTGGATCATAGAAATAATATCCCATAGAATCTCTAGGATATCCAACAAAGATACACTTGGTGGATCGGACATCTAATTTGTTTGGGGTGGGAGTCTTAACATAAGCCTCACAACCCCAGACCCTTAAGTATGATAAGGATGGAACTCTTCCATGCCATATCTCAAAAGGTGTCTTTTCCACCTTTTTGGTTGGGGCCATATTCAGAATACGTGCCGCGGAGAGCAAAGCGAATCCCCAAAATGATAGAGGTAATGTGCTTCTAGCCATCATCGATCGAACCATATCCAATAAGGTTCGATTCCTCCTCTCAGACACACCATTATGTTGTGGTGTTCCAGGTGGAGTGAGTTGTGAGACAATCCCACAACTCCTAAGATGATCTTGAAAAACATCACTTAGGTATTCGCCACCTCTATCGGTGCGGAGAATTTTAATTGACCTGTTGAGTTGATTTTCTACTTCATTCTTGAAGATTTTGAACATTTCAAAAGCTTCATCTTTGTGCCTTAATAAGTACACATACCCATAGCGACTATAATCGTCGGTAAAGGTAATGAAGTATCTCTCACCATTCCTAGTCATTGGCTTAAAAGGACCACATACATCCGAATGTATGATACCTAATAAATCTTTTGCCCTTTCGTTAGTTCCACTAAAGGGTGCCTTAGTCATTTTACCTTGTAAACAAGATTCACATACATCAAATGAATCACATTCATTTGTTTTTAAAAGACCATTCTTTTGAAGTATTTGTATACGTTTCTTGTTTATATGACCAAGACGACAATGCCAAAGGTAGGTATCACTCAAATCCAATTTAAGTTTTTTGGTGGTTGCTTGGTATATTGAGCTATCATATGTTGCGTTTTCATGAACCAATTCATAAATACCATTACAAGGTATAGCTTTAAAATAAAATACATGATTTAAAGAAACATGAATATCATTGTCAACAAACTTGAAATCATAATCATATTGTCTTAAACGGGAAACAGAAATTATGTTCCTAGTCAAACTAGGAGCATATAATACATTACTTAAAATAACTTCCAAACCATTTGGAAGTTTCAAAATGTAGTCTCCTTGGGCTTCCACATGAACCTTTGCACCATTGCCCATGAAGAGACTTATTTCCCCTTTCTCATAATGCTCATTTCTTTTGAACCCCTGCAACAAATTGCAAATGTGAGTTCCACATCCGGTATCTAATACCCATGTGTTAGAAGAAATAACATTTAATTCTATATGTATCATGTATATTATACCTGAGGTTTGCCCCGCATCCCTCTTTTCTCTCAACTCTTTGAGATAGACTGGACAATTTCTCATCCAATGCCCTATCTCACCACATTTGAAGCATGGGTCATTTACAGCAACCTTTTGCTTCTTCTCCTTGGGCTCGGAGGTTCCGCCCTAACAACCATCTTCCCCTTTCCTCCAACGTGCCCCTTTCCTTTGGCAACATTTGCCTTTGGAGGGGGTAGAGACCTCTTCCTTTCTCCCACCTTCATTAATGGTGAGAACGGGTAAAACCCTTTTACCCATTCCCGCCTCAGCTGATTGAGCATCGAATGAAGTTCATTTATGCTCTTGTCCCATCCGTTCATGTTGTAATTCATGACGAATGCCTCAAACCCTTTTAGTTAGGCCATTAGGATCAAATCCGGGCCAACTCCTTTGAGACGGGACAGTTCAGCCTTTGAAGGCGGTCGATGTGGCTTTTCATCTTAAGAACATAAGATGAAACTGATTGGGATTCCTCCATCCGACATGCATGAAGCGCTCGAACCGTTTCGAAGCGCTCCACTCTAGCTTGTTGCTGGAACGTTTCCCGCAGATGAGTGATCATGTCATAGGCTCCATGGAGCTCATACTCCTTTTGGAGTTCGGGTGTCATACTTGCTAACATTAAGCAAGAGACTTGGATGGAGTCTTCCGTATATCTAACCCAATCATTATAGGCCTCCACATCCTCCTCGTTAGGTTCATCGGGGATGGGATCATCAAGAATGTAGGCCCGCTTTTCTTGCTTGAGAACAATTCTCAAGTTGCGGTACCAATCCATGAAGTTGTTAGGTGTTAGACGATCCCTTTGAAGGATCGCCCTAAGAGATTGGTTGTTTTGGTTTGGTACATCGTTATTAGCGTTGGTGTGATCGGCCATCTACAAGATTTTACAAAGTTCCATTTAGTAATCGTTGATATAATTATACATTTCATTTATAATACCCTTTACGTCTCATAGACTATTAATAAAAAAAATATTTTTTAGAATCCAACGTTATATTTAAATATTGGTTAGGTGACCTTTATCCATTATTTAATAAACAAGGTAGTCATAAATGACAATTGCAACCCATTGCAACTTCTAATGGTATGGGATCATTTAAACATCTTATGTTTATAACGGCATGTTTACCCATCAACACCTTTTATAAAATACATTTTAGGTGATCCATTCAATATATTTTATAAATCAAGTCGTCCTACTTACACACACGTGTGAGTTTACCACATAAGTGGTTAGGTGACCTTTATCCCACAAAACATGGCACTATCACCTCAAGTTACAAGTTCCCTCAAAGTGGTTAGGTGACCTTTATCCCACTAAGAGTTTGCAAAGTAACCTAAGTGTTGTGTAAAAGGATGGTGTTTAACTTGTTTTTCAAAAGGGATTTATAATTTCACAATTCATGTTTTAGAAAAATCCATGTACTATATGATTGTATGCATTCAACCATATGGTACCTATTTGGTTCTTATAAATAAAACCCATTTTATTTTGCAAACCATTAACTCCTTTTTATAGACCCATTCTATTTTGCTTTAATGATTTGAGAACCAATTTCTTGTATTAGCTTGTTCTAGGTGATGTTTGTTAATGACATCCAAATATCCAAAACAAAACAACATCATAAGCATTCAACCAAGCATAACCAAACAATCCATATATGCATAACAAAGCATACTAAGTTGAGCACACTTGTTTAGCCAAAACAAGTGTGTCAAAAGGTCTTGTCCTAAGGGTTAAGAACATGACACATGGTTGACAAAGGAACTCCCACTTGAATCCACATCTTCAAGCATCCTCTTTGTCCATCTTTTCTTCAAGTCTTGATCTTGAGCATCCTTACAAAATATGTATCCTAATACATTTTTCTAGTAAAGATAAACTCCTAATCTATTTATTACAAACCATATGAATGAATAGATTACAAAACAAGACTTGAAACAAAATAAAATATTACATGCCCAAATGAATATAACATGACAACCAATCATTCAATCCAAATGGTCTAGGCTTTGTTATGCATAATCAACAACAACATGATCAAACATACACAAGAAGATCGATTTTGGCAGCCCCTTTTGCCCATGTTTTTGGCCAACATAAACCAAGAACAAGTGGGTTAAGAACATATAAATAAACATCTAATAATCTAGAGTTTTAAAGATCCTTATATGCATAAAAGAAGCATTTAAAACACCAAAGGGGTCAAAATCCAGCCCCTAACTCACGGATTTTTTGGTGTCAATCACCACAAAACCGTGAACTAGGGAGGAAATAAATGTATGCATATGTATAAGTGGCTCTTGATGCCATTGTAGGGGTTCCAACATGTTTATCAAGCTTCATACAACATGGTTTATATGAAAAACGCAGCGGAATAATATTTTGAAACATGTTAATAATATATATGTTAAAACCCATTTAACAAGGAACCCCAACCCATGGATCTTTATACATAATACATACAAATGAAAGAACACTAGATAGTCAAGAAACTACAACCTTTGTTAGCTTCCTTCAAACCCGAAATGAAAGCTGTGGAATGTGACTTTGTGGCTGAGTTTTCAAGCTAGAAAACCTCAAGGAGTGATACCCCAAGCTTGAACAAACAACACCCTTTGCTAGGCTTTGAACACCAAGTGTAGTTCTCTCTTTCTTGTTCAATTTTCAGCCTTGAAACTAAGTTTTCAAGCTGAAAATTCTGCTTCAAAATCGTGAACCAAGAGGGAGAGAGAGAGAGGATTCTTTGTGTGTTGTGTTTTGGTTGAGTGTGTGAATGAAGAATGAATCAAGAGCTACATATGCATGTGCTTGGAACCAACAAAATAGGAGGTTCCCAAGAACAAGGGGGCGGCCGAAAATGGGCACCCCTTGGTCTCTCTCCCATTCAAATTTTAATTAAATTCCATTCACACATTCACCTTTTGTAAAATTAAACCAATTTAATTTTAACACATACAACTAGTCTTTTGTTATTGTTTAACTAATTTAAACAATGCACAAGAAATCCCTCATGAACAAATTACATTATATATATAATGATGTTCATCTACAAAAGTAATTATTTAGAAAATCCAATTTTCTAAATTGGTGTAACTTATTATTTGTTATGATCTTATCAACAAATAATTTATCTTTCGGTGTTTGTTAGGCTTGTTATTGGGTATGACCCGACTTGGATCATATCACACTAGCCACATCAATTTTATATGTATCTTGGGCAGATCAAATCTTTCACATAGTTCCTGGTCTTTAAGTAAGTAATCATGAATGCCCTTAACTCATCATTTTGAGTATTTGGTCTGGGGGACAGCCTTGATTGCAGCTTTTATGAAGCCTAAAGACCCAACATTAGAACTTTCTCCCAGTAGCTTCCTCTTCCTCTCTCTCTCTCCTCCTCAATCTCCTCAGGAGTTAGTATCCTTTCCCAATTGTCACCAACAGACCTTTGTGACTCATGGTGGAAAGAGCTTTAGCCTTCATTGCATGGAGTAGCTTTCATGCTCTGGCCAGAGAGAGGTTGTGATACACCTTCGCCGGCAGGTGTTTTGTGACAACCGACCTCCAGGGGTTGTTACCCTAACCCTAGATTACTTGCATCATTATCCATGCTATGAGTGCTAATAATTGAAACTATACAACCCTACTATGATATTGGAATCAATTCTTGCTATTTGATGTAAATTATGATTTAATGTGATTTTTACTTTGGATTTTTAACCAATTTAGGTTTCTACCTTTTTAAAAATTAGTGTTCCGGGAATGTCAACTAGTCACCCTTACAAAATTAAACTCAAGAGAAGACAATTAAAATGTGAGCATACACACTCACACTTGCATAAATTCGGCCATGCATGCATGGGTATGCATTAGACACCTCAAATCACCTTTCCACTAAATAATACATAATACCCAATACTACAAAATTACACTACACAATATTAATTTACAATTAAAATTAAATTAAAACCCTCCCCACTACACTCCAAATCGGCCGCCCCCTCCCTCACCACTCTCCTCTCCTCTTCACACCACCCCTCTCACCCACTAGCCTTTCATGCATTTCTCTCCATCTCTCTCCCTCTCTCTCTCCCTATATCCGAAGTCACCAGCTGAACACACACACTCACACTCCTCACAACACACTCCCAACTATTCTCTTTAGTTTTGTGAAGGAAATTCGAAGACCACACAAAGATCCATTCGGCCAAGAGCAAGAACCGCAAAGGAGCAGCCTTGTTTCAAGATTTGGTCGCACAACCGTGCTTGTTCCACCTTTCCAGCCTTAGATCGAGTTTCTCCATTCAATTGCAAGGAGTTTCAAGCCATTCACGGCCGTCAACACCCTCCAAACCGTGAGTTATTTCGAGTGTAAGCTCAAGATGTCGGTTTTGTGACATTTCTCTTGTTTTCTTCATTTGACATCTAAGAACCGTGTATTTCTTTGTTGTAGCAGAAACATCTCACCATCATCTCATTCTTAAGGAGTTACCAACGTTCTTGAAGGTAAACTTCATGTTTTGTTAGCCATTCTTGAGGTGGAAACCGATTTCCACCATGAAAACCCTCATTTTGGAGTGTTTTGACATCATCTAACTTGTGAAAGCTTAAACTCTTGTAAACCAAACTTGTAACCTGCATTTTTTATGACTTAAGGGACTCCGAAGAACCTGTTTTTAAAAGTTCCAAGTGGCTACATACTAAAACCCACAGTTGATACATGGATTTCACCTTGAAGCCCCCTTTCTACATGTAACAACACCCTCTTGAGCATTTGTTTGAAAAATCCTTTTAAACAAGACCCATAACCTACTCATGAACGAGTTAATGACACCTTAATAATCTGCTTATGAAGTTAAATGAAGTGTTGGTAACATTAAACTCAAGTTATGATGGTTTACACTAGTGTAATTGTCGGTTATGACATTTTCTACATATTTGAAGCATATGGATGTATAGATCAACTAGGCAACATGTTGGGACTGAAATTTCAGTAGGTTTTAGTGAATATTTGAAGTTTTAGCAATGTTTAATCTCTGGAATAAAGGACATGATGTGATTTACCCTCTTTTAGTCACTTTCGGACCCGAAAACATGGTAAAATGACTTAAAAATAGTAAGATTATGAATTTAACATTCTTAAAAAGTATTCCAGGCTCAAAAATGATAAATAAAGTATTCTGGAGTCAATGGATAAGTTAAGTGGTCAAAGACTCAAATAAATGTCATTTTAACTAAAAAACGGGTACAAACCGAGCATAGTTTATGAGAAAAATCTATAAAAATAGAGTTCAAAACTAAGATGTATGAAAATCATGTGATTTCAGTAAGATAAGTGATAAAGGACCTAAAATATTTAAAACTCGGTCAAATGAGCTTAAAATGGTCAAACCCGGTCAAAACCACGTATTAACGGGTCAAACGTGAAAACAAGATTTTGACTATAAAAAGCCAATTTACACAATTTAAGGACTTCAAAATTTATAAAGAAGTCTCTTAGAAAATACCTACTGGTCCAAAATTTAAATATTTGAAAACTCCAATTTACTATTAAAATTATCCGGCTTTTACCGCAACCGGGAGCGTTTTAAACGCGCAGTTTTCAAAATCGAACCCGTAGACCAAAGTTTTGAACCACTTACTCATAATAATCATAATATTACTCTAATGATCTGATTTTGGACATAAATGACATAAAAGGCAAGAAACTAAACTTAAGGGTAGAAACTGTCAATTTTGAAACTTGAGGGACTAAACTGTAAAATTTTTCCAAACCTTATAACCGACTTCCAGTAAGTATAAAAATAACACTTGAACAATAAAATCTCTTAATATACCTAATCTAATGAAGAGAAAATCCCTAATTTTCATGAAGACGCCTTGACTTGCCATAAAAGGAAACTTTTTATACAAACCTTCACTAAACAAAAGACATACCCTATAGCTAAACTCTTGACACCATTGTTGCACTTGATATGAGTTTAGGGCAGTAGCTTATTGCTTAATATGTACTTGTTAGGGTGCTAGACTTGTGACATTCTGACGA
Organism: Flaveria ramosissima; assembly: GCA_025215565.1. Lineage (NCBI taxonomy): Eukaryota > Viridiplantae > Streptophyta > Magnoliopsida > Asterales > Asteraceae > Flaveria > Flaveria ramosissima. Next base: position 14,199,276 of record CM046039.1, read on the forward strand.
CATCCGACACATCAGAAACTTTGATTTGGAAACCTAAGGTGAGTTCTAGTGATCCCCCTTTTTACTACTGTTTTGGGATGGAACATGCTCTACTTTTATGAACTATGATTGTGCTTTATTTGATGATAGCATGTGGGATTGTGGTACCTGCTAATTTTTATATCATGATCATTAATTCTTTCGTGAACCGCTTGATTTATATGGATAGATCTATTTGGGGAATCCCCTACACACAGTGGCTTCCGTTCCAGGGAGGTTACCCCACTGAGATCCTGAGGGATCGTTGTGGCATGTAACAAAGTTTGTTAAGATTCTATGGTGAACCATCCGGGCAGGTAGGGTTCACTGGTATGGGGCTCAGTTTCTTCCTTCGGGAATATCCGGTTAAAACACAACTTTAGAAGAGGCTAACCGGGACTGAGTGCAAGGTTTATTATGATTTTATTTCTCCCACGATGATAAACAATGATTATTTTTCTTTTAATCAAAGAAGGATTTATTAAGTCCTTTTGTTTTTGAACTTTAAGCACTTGAACTCACCAACTTTATAGTTGACACAATTTTATTTTGAGCATGTTTCAGGTAATGTTTGAAGAGATCCTAGCTGTTTGAAGACCTAGACTTACCCCCGTGACATGGCATTGGCTTATTCCTTGATGAAACATTTGAACAATTTTATTTGTGTGTTGAACAAGTAAAATTTTATTTTTATGATTGATTGTAAAACTTAATTGGGGTCTTGATGTGTATCTAGCCCCGTTACTCTTTAAAACTTTAATGCCATGCGATATTCTCTCCTTTGAGCTCTTATAATGGTTTGTTTCCGCTGCCATATGTTGTTGCTAGTCTGTGACGTCCCACCCTATCTGGGCCCGGGGTGTGACAGATTGGTATCAGAGCCAAAGGTTGTAGAGAAGTCGGGAATGCCATAGTAGACCCTAGGCTACAACCCTGATACCCTAGGACTGTCCTTGTGGGAAGTGTTGGATTGATCGGGTTGGGTAAATTGATGATTACACTTGATCAACGTAATCATGAATTTACCGGACGCGTAATTTCCATCACTGATCTTTAGGTTAAGGTTGGACTTTTCTGGTTTATATTGATGATTTGAAACTAATTTTAAAAAGGGGATTTAAATGATTTTTTTTATGATGAACTATGTTATCCGATACTACTTGAAGAAACTATTGATCTGGGCAAAACAGACAACTATATGTTGGATAACAGATACTATTGCCATCACTACTATTAGTAGTACTATTATGTAAATCATGAGCTATGAGAAACCAAATTACTCATGATGTATTTCTTACAGGATAACGATAATGGCTGATAAAGGAAAGGCGCCTGCTCACCCCGACGCTGAGACCGCTCCTACCGGACACCTAAGGAGAGAGAAACCCCAGACGGAGTATGAGGCGTACCTCCGGGGATGCGGACATCCAAGGTGGTGTAAGGCCCCGTTCCCGGGAAGCCTCACAGTTGTTTAATCATAGCATAAAAATCAGTTTAATAATATAACATTGCAGCGGAAATAATTAGACATTCATTTAAAACATAGAAACCATATTGTACTCATACTTTTGTCCTTTAATTTCAAACAAAACATGCTAATTGTTCTTAAATTACAATAATATTTCATAAATAGGAATGCCATCCATAGCTCCCCAAGTAGCTCCGTGTGCCATCCTCAGCATCAGCGTTTACCTGCCAACTATTATGCATAAAAGTCAGCTTCGCTGAGCGAGTTCTAGTTTTAAATATATATTATAGAAAATATAAACTTTATCCTTCATATAATGACCATGCATACAACATAGAATATAACATTACTTGTATCATAATAAGCATGTTCATTATCTTTCATTCTTTCATTATCTTTCACTTTCATCATAAACGAGATTGCACAAAGCAAGAGCTCCATGTTGATTGACAACAAATGCCAATCCCTGTCGGTACACATGAAACGGTAGCTAACCCCCGACAGTTGATCCACACTGCAAGGCACATAGCCCGCTCATGAATACAGATCCATCATCATACATTAGACTCACATAAGTGAAGTCTATCATAGTGCTTGCAAGACTTTCCATCATCAAACGGGCCCGGGGGTAACATTCATTAAGTTTCGCTTTTCATTAATATCATCATCCACTTTAATATATATAATACTTAACTTATTAAGTACACATCATGCCAAGCAAAATCATCATAAAACATAACCGAACCGCCGCGGGACAGCGGGGGTTCGGGGGCGGCAGCCCCTGACAGCGGGGTCCTAGGGGCAGCAGCCCCTAGTGGGGTCCAAGGGGCAACGCCTTTAGTTTATCATCCATGAGGCTAAATCTAAGCTTTATACATGTTTTCATACGTAAAAATGTGACCTTTATGCGATTCTTTGCAACTTTTCAAAACCCAAAACCCTAGAATCCGGGTTTGATCTACAGAAGGGTTAGAGGTCGATTCTTACCTGGATTTGTTGCTTCTTTCTTAGATCTTGATGCTCCAACACCCAGATCTTCAACCTCTTCACCTTGGAAGCTTCAAATCTTGAGGTTTTCTTCACTTTCTCTCTCTACTTTCTCTCTCTACGAATTTTGGTGGCTAGGGTTGTAATGATGGAGATGGAGCTGATTTGGGTTGGTTAAGGGCTGATTATGGGCCTTAATCACTTAGGCTCTTGCCCATAAACCCAATTTTGGCCCATAACCCATTTCCTTCTTTTATTAAATACCCATTATTTAAGCCCATTATCCTTAATGACTCGTTTTGACTTTTCGGGGTGTTACAAGTCTCCCCCACTTATTAAGTTTCGTCCTCGAAACCTGTCAGTCATCAAACAACTGTGGATAAAATTTCCTCATCTCCTCCTCGGTCTCCCACGTAGATTCTGACCCTTTTCTGTGTTTCCACTGTACCCGTACTAGTGGAACCACTTTATTCCGTAAGTGCTTCTCTTTCCAATCAAGGATGGCCACCGGCTGCTCTACATAATTAAGCCGTTCATCGACTTCAATGTCCTCAAGTGGTACGACTGCATCATTGGCCACTTCTCCTACCCTTGCGATAATACGAAATGGCCCTATAAATCTTGGGCTCAACTTTCCCCTTTTTCGAAACCTGATGATCCCTTTCCAGGGCGATACCTTGAGCATAACCTTGTCACCAACCTCAAATTCTATCGGCCTACGCCTCTTATCAGCATAAGACTTCTGGCGGTCCTTTGCAGCTTTCATGAACGCCTTAATCTTATCTAACTTCTCAGTTGTGACCTCAATCACTTCAAGACTCCCCAATTCCTTCTGCCCGATGTCACCCCAACACACAGGCGTTCTGCACTTCCTACCATACAACATCTCGTAAGGTGGCATACCAATGCTGGCATGGTAACTGTTATTGTATGAGAATTCCGCCAACGGTAAGTGCTCATCCCAACTTCCTCCAAAGTCGATTACACAGGCTCGTAGCATGTCTTCTAAAGTTTGGATCGTCCTTTCCGACTGACCATCTGTCTGGGGATGGTAAGCCGTACTAATATGCAGTCTAGTCCCCATTGAGTCATGAAACCTCTTCCAGAACTTGGACGTAAACCGCGTGTCCCTATCCGAAACGATAGACACTGGCACACCGTGACGAGCCACAATCTCCTTGATAAATAGCTCTGCCAACCTCTTAGAGGAATACGTCTCACGAATTGGTAGGAAATGGGCGCTCTTTGTTAGACGGTCAACAATCACCCAGATTGTGTCGCTTCCCCTCGCCGTGCGAGGTAGCTTCGTGATGAAGTCCATTGTGATGTGTTCCCATTTCCATTCAGGGATATCCAAAGGCTGGATCTTCCAATATGGCTTTTGGTGCTCTGCCTTCACTTGCAGACAAGTCAGGCACTTGCTCACGTACTTAGCCATGTCTCGCTTCATTCCCGGCCACCAGTAATCTTTCTTCAGATCCTGATAAATTTTCGTGGCACCGGGGTGTATGGAATATCGAGTTTTGTGAGCCTCATCCTTGATTTTCTCCCTTAGATCCCCATAGAGAGGGATCCACATTCTTCCAGATCGGGTTCTAACACCCAAGGTGTTTTCCCCAAGTCTGAAACTTGTCCTTTCATCCTTTCAGAGTTGATTCTGTCCTCTCTTAATGCCTCATCTTGGAACTCCCTCACTTGTTTCATAACATCAGGCGTCATGATTATCTGGCAAGCCCTCACCCGAATTGGTTCGGGTCGTCCTTTTCGGCTAAGGGCGTCAGCAACCACATTGGCTTTGCCTGGATGATAATGAATTTCGCAGTCATAATCCTTGATCAGTTCCAACCACCTCCTCTGCCTCATATTGAGTTCCTTTTGTTCAAAGAAATACTTTAGGCTTTTATGATCAGTGAAGATGGTGCACTTCACCCCATACAGGTAATGCCTCCAAATCTTCAATGCAAAACACCACCGCAGCCAACTCCAAATCATGGGTGGGATAATTGGCCTTGAACCTTTAATTGTCTAGAAGCATAGGCTATCACCTTCCCTCGTTGCATCAACACGCAACCCAATCCTGCATACGAGGCATCCGAGTACACCACCAGATCCTCGTTCCCTTCAGGTAACGTCAAGACAGGGGCTTGAGTTAACCTCATCTTCAGTCTAGGAAGGCTTTCTCCTGATCAGTACCCCATTCATACTTCACGTCCTTTCGGGTCAATTTTGTCAAAGGAGAAGCTATCTTGGAGAAATCCTGGATAAACCTCCTATAGTAGCCTGCCAGGCCCAAGAAACTGCGAATCTCGGATGGCGTCTTTGGAGGTTCCCATTGCATTACCGCTTCAACCTTCGCAGGGTCCACCCTGATCCCCTCAGGATTAACCACATGACCCAGAAATTGAACTTCTCGAAGCCAAAACGCGCATTTAGAGAACTTAGCATATAACTTCTCATTTCTGAGTGTCTCCAATACTTCTCGGATATGATCGGCATGTTCCTCTTCGCTTTTTGAATAAATCAAGATGTCATCAATGAACACTATCACCGATTTATCCAACATCGGCCGACATACCCTATTCATGAGGTCCATGAAAGCAGCTGGCGCGTTGGTTAAACCAAAGGACATGACGAGAAATTCGTAGTGTCCATAACGCGTACGGAATGCTGTCTTAGGAATGTCTTGTTCTTTCACCTTCAGTTGGTGATAACCAGACCGCAGGTCTACCCTTGAAAACCAGCTGGCACCCTGAAGTTGATCGAACAGGTCGTCGATCCTTGGTAACGGATACCGATTCTTTACGGTCAGCTTATTGAGCTCGCGATAGTCAATGCACATCCGCATGCTACCATCTTTCTTCTTGACGAATAAAACCGGAGCACCCCATGGAGAGATACTCGGTCGGATGAAGCCTTTATCCAATAAATCTTGCAACTGGTCCCTCAGTTCTACCATCTCCGAAGGAGCTAATCGATACGGTGCTTTAGCGACAGGTTTTGCTCCCGGTAGCAAATCAATTTGGAATTCGATTTCGCGGTCAGGCGGCACACCGGTCAGGTCTTCAGGAAAGACGTCAGGAAACTCGCGCACTACTGGCACGTCTGATAATTGTGGCTCTGGCGCATCCACATCTTTTACATAGGCCAAGTAAGCGATGCACCCACGTCTCAAATACTTTTCAGCTGTGATCATCGACACGACCTTCGGTACACAGCACACCTTATCTCCACGAACCGTAACAGAACTACCATCGGGCGCTGTTAGACGAATTATCTTCTTACTACAGACTATATTGGCTTCATAGGTAGCTAACCAATCCATGCCTAACACCACATCGAAACCTCCTAAGGCCATAACATGCAACCTAGCAGGGAACTTACAATCTTCTAACTCAATCAGGCAATCCTCAACCACCTCAGTTACCTTAGTGGACTTACCAATGGCTGTTTCTACATAGAAAGGCTCATCTAACTTTCTACTCTTATCATGCAATAAACGACAAAAGGCAGCAGACACAAAACTCCTACTAGCACCAGAATCAAAGAGCACAGAAGCATATTCATGGTCTACCAGAAACATACCTGAAACTACTTCTGGGTCTGCCCTGGCCTCCTCGCGAGTTATGTTGAATGCCCTCGCTTTCGCCTTTGAACCGTCACCCCTTCCCTTGTCTCCAGCTTTAACCGTTCCTGAACCTTCTGGTTTTCCTTTCTTACAGTCTCTTCCCGCATGACCCATCTCACCACACTGGTAACACTTTCCCCTTGCAATCCCTAGCATAGTGGCCCTCGCCTCCACATTTGAAACATTTTCCCGTCCCCATTCTGCACTCCCCTGAATGACCTTTTCCACACTTCCTACAAGCACCTCCTTCACCAGTATTTCCCTGTCTCCCTGACTGATCCTCCACCCTCATCCTCTTCTCTCCACTCCGGAAGTTATCACCTCCGAACCTCTTCCCATTTCCATTCTTGTTCCCATTCCATTTCTCCACCCTCTTCTGTACATGCACTGGGTCTCTCTCATCGTACAACCTCCCAGCTAAATCCACCACAGACCTAAACGTACCCGGTCTGGCTGCAATCATGTGCCTCCTGATGTCCACAGGCAAACCCTGTATGTATTTTTTGATCTTCCTGGACGCAGGTGTCACCATGTCCGGCACAAGTCTGGCAAGTTCATTGAACTTGGAGGTATACTCTTGATGAGTCATGTTCCCAGCCTTCAAATACAAGAACTCCTTTTCAATCTTGTCCAATTCCCGATGGGGACAATACTCCTCCAGTACTAACTCCTTCAACTCAGACCACTTCATCTTGGCTATCAATCGCTTCCCCTCAGCCTGGACAATATTGTCCCACCAGCATAACGCTGAGTCAACGAAGGAATGAGTGGCAAACTTAACTTTTTGATCCTCTCGACACTCACTAATTTCCAGTACCGCTTCCATCTCTCTGACCCAACGATGAGCGCAGCGTAGTAGCAGTGCCGTTACCGTCAAAGGTTGGGGGCTTGCACCTTTGAAATGCCCCATAGTTGCACCCTCTAGTAGTCTCTCTCTCGGACTCTTCATCACTATCGTCATCATGGACTACCACTCTAGGGTTTGATGGCTCCTCTTCAGATTCCTCAGTCCTCCCAGTGGACTTTCCTGAATTCTTCTCACTTTCCTTCCCTTTCTTCTCAGCTCTCTCTCCATCGTTAACTGCTTTGATCACCTCGGTCACCACTGAGGGTAAGACATTTTGCATGACATTGTAGACCTCATCAGCGATAGCCTCCTTCACAGTGGGTTTGAGGGTGGCTGATCCCTCCCCTCCGGGTGACTATGGAGGTCTGACTCCTCATGAACTGGCTCGGGAGCCTTAGCTTTGCTCCAGGTGACATGTGGCTCAGTAGTACGCCCGCCACGAGCACCTCGGGTTGCCTTTCCAGATTTTCTACCAGCCATAACTAATTCCTATAAGATTCAAACACCAAAAGGTTATTCAAGATAATTGCTCAGATCATTATAAGTATGGTAAGTCCTTAATTACAGTGGCCAAGTGTGATTAACCACTTACCTTACCCTCCTGTCCCAAGCAATCACTATCCTAACACATATCAGTATTCAAATCTACAAGCACATAAAACAAATAGCACACGCACATAATTCCGGTTTACTTGAAACTTTTACCTGATGGCACGTAGCTACTTGGATTGGCATCCTTCATTCGGTCCCATTTTCAGTTTAAGTTTAGGTTTTGAAAATAGTTTACCCAATTCTCTTAAACTTTGGCTCTGATACCAACTTGTAAGGCCCCGTTCCCGGGAAGCCTCACAGTTGGTTAATCATAGCATAAAAATCAGTTTAATAATATAACATTGCAGCGGAAATAATTAGACATTCATTTAAAACATAGAAACCATATTGTACTCATACTTTTGTCCTTTAATTTCAAACAAAACATGCTAATTGTTCTTAAATTACAATAATATTTCATAAATAGGAATGCCATCCATAGCTCCCCAAGTAGCTCCGTGTGCCATCCTCAGCATCAGCGTTTACCTGCCAACTATTATGCATAAAAGTCAGCTTCGCTGAGCGAGTTCTAGTTTTAAATATTATAAGAAAATATAAACTTTATCCTTCATATAAGAAAATATAAAGTTTTAAATATTAAGGATTTTATAGCAGGTTTACTTATGGAAAAATCGTTCTTCCTATTAAGGCACCTTAAAATCTTGGTCATTTAAAAACGTAAATTTAGTATGCATAAATAGCCCCAAAACATGGAAAAACTTATAAATAGGGGATCTAGAACTCACCTGGATACCACGAATAACTTCTAAGCTAAGCTTATAAGGCTAGGATCACTCTACACAGCCTGCAGAATAGCTAACACTTAAAGGGGTTAATTTCTGCCTAAATTCGCTGCTAATTTCGCTGCAAGATCAGCAATTTCGCAGCTAGGTTCGCCAACAGTTTCGCTGCTAGTTTCACCAGCAGTTTCGCTGCTAGTTTCGCTAGCACCTTCGCTGGCAGTTTCGCTGGCATCTTCGCTGCCAGCTTTGCTGCCAGTTCGCCCAACTTTCGTTGAAAAACATGTCTGCGAAACTACCTGCGAAACTATAATTTCGCAGGAAGATCCACAGTTTCGCTGATTGAATATGCAAATTCGCTGGATGAACATACAGTTTCGCAGATCGCATAAAAATTACGGACCAGACCGTTTTTAACCCAAAATCATAACTTTTTACGTCCAATCCTTTAGTTTATCATCCATGAGGCTAAATCTAAGCTTTATACATGTTTTCATACGTAAAAATGTGACCTTTATGCGATTCTTTGCAACTTTTCAAAACCCAAAACCCTAGAATTCGGGTTTGATCTACAGAAGGGTTTAGAGGTCGATTCTTACCTGGATTGTTGCTTCTTTCTTAGATCTTGATGCTCCAACACCCAGATCTTCAACCTCTTCACCTTGGAAGCTTCAAATCTTGAGTTTTCTTCACTTTCTCTCTCTACTTTCTCTCTCTAAAAATTTTGGTGGCTAGGGTTTGTAATGATGGAGATGGAGCTGATTTGGGTTGGTTAAGGGCTGATTATGGGCCTTAATCACTTAGGCTCTTGCCCATAAACCCAATTTTGGCCCATAACCCATTTCCTTCTTTTATTAATACCCATTATTTAAGCCCATTATCCTTAATGACTCGTTTCGACTTTTCGGGGGTTACAGGTGGATATCCGTCATGTCCGAAGGCACTGAGGCTTCCGAGGACTCTTCCTCCACATCACCTTCCCGAAGCCGAACGCGATCCCACTCTCCTCAAGTAGCTGTTCCGACCCTCTCACCCATCCCACCTATTGGGAATAGGGGCGCGCGTACTGTCACCCGACCTCGCAAAAGCGTTAGACCAGGATCCTCCGTATCCTTTAGGATGCCTCCTCCTCCTCCCCGCCTGTTATGATTCGACATCGGTACCCCCCACTGTTGACCCTCGCGACGAGCGCCTGATGCCGCCGAGACATAGTATGTATGACGGCCCCACTGTACTGGCTGGTGATAGGTACTCCCAGTCGAGTCGCCGGGCGGGTGGGGATGTAGGACCCTCCGATGCGACACTAGATGAGATTTTGAGGATGTTTGCCGTCATGAGCTGACTGTTCAGCACGCCACTCGAACTTCTCAGTCGGCCCAGTTCAAGGCGATGATGGCTACACACAGGGAGTGAAGCGTTTGGAGCAGGAGCAGAGGAAGAAGGGTACAGGTGGTTGGATGGTTAAAGAGGAAGTGGATGTGAGAACTGGAGTACTCAGTGGGATTTATCTGTCTGTGGACAGTAGAAGGAAACTATTTGAATTCTGTTTGAGACTATTATTTTATATTATGGGGGTGATGGCACCTTCCAAATTGTAAGAGCATGACTCTTATTCTACTCGTTTGGATGATACTATGTTGAAGCTTTGTTTTGAGATGCTAAAATTTTTTAAACTGTCTGTATTAAACTGCTATATGTTTTGTTGTGCTTTGAGATTGTCTGTGCCTTTTCTAAATTGTTGCCCAACTATTATATCATGTTTTGAATTGGACATTAAGGTTCTTTAGTGGGTTGTAAATACATGTATGTGCATGCTATGATTCCTCTTCCGAGGCATGGTGCGATAGGATAATGATGCCTAGGCTATCCGAAACAAAATTTATGAGATGCTAAACGAATCTATTTGTGATACTATCAGAATGCCGACTCGTAGAGGAACACGTTTTGGTCGACGTGGAGCCACCAGAGGCCGCCATGAGGGAGCAAGGCCTATTGGAAACCAACCTACTCCACCAGAGACTCCCCACGGGGAGAATACTAATCAAGAGAGTGACGAAAGGATTGCTAACCTCGTAGCTCAGCAACTGGCCAACGCCATTCCGACTATCATTGCTTAGATAAATGCAGACCGGGATAACACTACTGGGAATGAACGACGGCCGGTAAACGATGAGAGCCACGATGATGAAGCTGAGGAGTTAAGGAATGGGTGCTCTTACAAGACCTTTATGGCCTGCAAGCCCAAGGACTTCTATGGCACCGAGGGTGCTATAGAGACTTACAGGTGGATCGACGAAATGGAAGCCGTCTTAGACATCAGCGAGTGCAAGATGGAGCACATGGTGAGATTTGCATCACAATCTCTCAAGGGATCAGCTCTTGAATGGTGGAAGTCCATTACCCAGAGCCGTGGAAGAAACGTTGCAAATCGAATGGGTTGGACTGAATTCCGAGAGTTAATGACCAACAAATATTGCCCCATCAATCAACTCGAGAAGCTGGAGACAGAATTTTTAAGCTTGGAGATGAAGGTACCCAACTACACCGAATACATCAATCGTTTCTTAGCCCTGTCCCGACTTGTGCCACATTTGGTGACGCCAGAAGCCAAAGGTGTAGCACGGTTCATCTGGGGACTACACCCAAGAGTTAGGGGTATGGTTCGTGCCTCTCAGCCTGTCACCCTACAAGCTGCTGTCGACCTTACCAGCAGTCTGACTGACACGATCTTATTAGGGCTGGATGACCGATCAAAGGAAGGGCGTGATAGAAGAAGAAGTTTGTTTGAGACAAGAGGGAAGTGGTTTGAAGCAAAAGAGCGATTGGAAGTAGCAGTGGGTCGAGTAGAAGGAGTTCTGAAGGAGTGAGGACGTGATGATCAAGGAAGCAAAAACCGGAGATTGTATACGGGGACAAGCCCACTCTGCAGCAAGTGCAAGTTACATCATCAAGGAGAATGTAACCCGATGCCCTGTTTTAGGTGCAACAGAACAGGCCATCTAATTAAAGACTGTACTTATGTACCGGGGAAACAATGCTACGAGTGTGGAGACCCAGGGCATATGAGGAACAAGTGTCCTAAGCTTGGTAGGGACAAGGATGCCAAGCCCAATAAGCCTAAGGGAAGAGCTTTCGTTATGGACCCAGCAGGAGCTCGTAAGGAACCCGACGTTGTCAACGGTACGTTCCTTGTAAATAATCATCCCGCTACTGTACTGTTTGATACTGGAGCGACTGCTAGTTTTATCTCTAGTACCTTTAGGCAATTGATTGACTTAGACGCGTGCACCTTGACTGATACATTTACCGTAGAACTAGCTGACGGTAATATTTTAGAAGCTAACGAAATCATTAGGGATTGCCACCTGAATCTAAAAGGGAATGTGTTTAAGATTGACTTGATGCCCATTAAGTTAGGAGGATTTGATGTGGTCGTGGGTATGGACTGGTTAGCGAAGCATAAAGTTGAAATCGTATGCGATGAGCGACTGCTCAAGATACCATTGAGCGTCGAAGAAGTGTTAGTGGTAGAAGGAGAAAGAAGTAAAGTAACACTCTATACCTATGATATCTCACTTGAAAGCTACCAAGAGCTTGAAGAGGGGATGTCCAGCTTTTATAGTCTATGTGATGAAAACCCAAAAAGAGAAGAAAATCGAAGAGATTCCCGTAGTTTCGGAATACCCAGAGGTGTTACCGGAAGAACTACCAGGACTTCCTCCGAATCGACAGGTGGAATTCTAGATAGACTTGATGCCTGGTGCTGCACCAGTAGCCAAGGCACCGTACCGGCTCGCCCACCCGAGATGAAGGAGCTAATGGTACAAATTCAAGAACTAATGGACAAGGGATTTATACGTCCGAGTGTCTCTCCATAGGGTGCCCCGGTGCTATTCGTGAAAAAGAAGGACGGAACGCTGCGAATGTGTATTGATTACGAGGGAGTTGAATAAGCTGACCATAAAGAACCGTTACCCTCTCCCGAGAATAGACGACTTATTTGATCAATTGCAGGGAGCAAGTTACTTCTCCAAAATAGACTTGAGGTCAGGATACCACCAGCTGAAGATAAGAGAAGAAGATATACCCAAAACTGCCTTCCGAACTAGGTATGGACACTATGAGTATTTGGTCATGCCCTTTGGACTGACTAATGCTCCAGCAGCATTCATGGACCTCATGAATCGCGTTTGCCGCCCTTACCTCGACAAGTTTATGATCGTGTTTATCGACGACATACTGATCTATTCTCAAACTAAAGACGAGCACGAGAAGCATCTCAGGCTAATCCTTGAATTGCTCAAGAATGAGCAACTATATACCAAGTTCTCGAAATGTGAATTTTGGATGCGCCAGATCCAATTCTTAGGTCATGTGGTAAATAAGGATGGGATTCAAGTTGACGCTTCCAAGATTGAGGCCATAAAGAATTGGAAGATTCCTGAGACTCCTACGGAGATAAGGCAATTCTTAGGACTGGCTGGCTATTACCGAAGATTTATAAAGGACTTCTCGCGTATAGTGCAACCTTGACCGCACTAACCAAGAAAAACACAACTTTGTGTGGGAGCGAGAGCAGAATGAGGCGTTTGAAACGCTTAAAGAGAAGTTATGCAGTGCACCTATACTTGCTCTTCCAGAAGGAGTAGAAGACTTCGTGGTCTATTGTGACGCTTCGCGTCAAGGACTAGGATGTGTATTGATGCAACGCAATAAGGTGATTGCTTACGCATCGAGACTGCTGAATGATCATGAGAAGAATTACACGACGCACGATCTGGAGTTGGGTGCCGTGGTGTTTGCCCTTAAGATGTGGAGGCATTACCTTTATGGCACAAAGTGCATTATCTACATCGACCATAGAAGCTTGCAGCATATCCTTGACCATAAGATGCTCAACATGCGTCAGAGAAGATGGGTTGAGCTATTGAATGATTATGAGTGCGAGATCCGCTACCACCCTGGTAAGGCCAATGTTGTGGCGGATGCGTTAAGTCGAAAGAAAGAGAGAAACCTCTTCGTGTACGAGCCTTAAGAATGAGTGTGTATACCAACCTTATAGCAAGATTGAAGGAAGCTCAAGGCGAGGCATTAAAGGAAGAAAAATTAAAAGAAGAAGGATTGACTGGAATGGAGAAGCAGTTGGAGATAGGGGACGATGGTACATACAGATATGGTGGAAGGACTTGGGTGCCAAAACACGGAGGAATTCGAGAAGTAATCCTCGATGAAGCACACAAGTCTAGGTATTCAATTCATCCTGGAAGTGATAAGATGTACCAGGATTTAAAGACACTTTTCTGGTGGCCGGGAATTAAGAGATCAATCGCTGTTTATGTGGGGAAATGTTTAACTTGTGCCATGGTAAAAGCTGAGAACCAAAAACCATCGGGAACGTTGCAGCAACCTGAAATTCCAGAATGGAAATGGGATAATGTTAAGATGGATTTCGTTACCAAGCTGCCTAGAACGTTTAAAGGTCACGATGCTATTTGGGTAATAGTGGATAGATTAACCAAATCAGCTCACTTCTTGCCAATTAGAGAAGACTACGATATGACGAAACTGGCCCAACTTTATGTCGACGAGATTGTAACAAGGCATGGAGGGCCTCTGTCGATCATCTCAGACCGTGATAGCCGTTTCACCTCTCGTTTCTGGAAATCGTTCCAGCAAGCTTTAGGAACCCGTTTAGATCTTAGCACGGCTTACCACCCTCAGACCGACGGACAGAGCGAAAGAACTATTCAAACGATGGAAGACATGTTGAGAGCTTGCGTGATGGACTTTGGCGGAAATTGGGATAACCCTTCCTTTGGTAGAATTCGCCTATAATAACAGTTACCACGCGAGTATCAAAGCCGCTCCGTACGAGGTCCTTTATGGCAGGAAATGCCGATCACCCTTGAGTTGAAATGAGATTGGTGACAGCCAAGTGATGGGACCCGACATAGTGTTGGAAACCACCGATAAGATCTATAAGATAAAGGAACGACTGAGAGCAGCTAGAGACCGACAGAAGAAGTACGCCGACAGGAGGCGGAAACCTCTAGAGTTCCAAGTGGGTGACAGAGTGATGCTAAAAGAAGCACCGTGGAAAGGAACAGTGAGATTCGGAAAAAGAGGAAAACTAAGCCCAAGATACATTGGACCATTTGAGATAATGGCAAGAATTGGCCCAGTAGCATATAAGTTGAAACTACCCCCGGGATTGAGTCACATACACGACACCTTTCATGTGTCAAACTTGAAGAAGAGCATGGTAGACAAAACCCTGGAACTACCATTAAAGAAGCAAGGATAAGCGACAAACTGAACTTTGTGGAAGAACCTGTGGAGATCACGGATCGTTTGGTCAAACAACTCCGGCGGAGCCACATACCCAAGGTTAAAGTTAGATGGAACTCCAGGCGAGGACCTGAATTTACTTGGGAACGTGAAGATGAAATAAGAAAGAACTATCCACACCTCTTCAAACCCACCCGTACAGTCCCTAATCAGAGTTAAATTTCGGGACGAAATTTCCTAAACGGTGGGAGAATGTGACAACTGACCTCCAGGTTGTTACCCTAACCCTAGATTTCTTGCATCATTATCCATGCTATGAGTGCTAATAATTGAAACTATACAACCCTACTATGATATTGGAATCAATTATTTGATGTAAATTATGATTTCATGTGATTTTTACTTTGGATTTTTAACCAATTTATTTCTACCTTTTTAAAAATTAGTGTTCCGGGAATGTCAACTAGTCACCCTTACAAAATTAAACTCAAGAGAAGACAATTAAAATGTGAGCATACACACTCACACTTGCATAAATTCGGCCATGCATGCATGGGTATGCATTAGACACCTCAAATCACCTTTCCACTAAATAATACATAATACCCAATACTACAAAATTACACTACACAATATTAATTTACAATTAAAATTAAATTAAAACCCTCCCCACTACACTCCAAATCGGCCGCCCCCTCCCTCACCACTCTCCTCTCCTCTTCACACCACCCCTCTCACCCACTAGCCTTTCATGCATTTCTCTCCATCTCTCTCCCTCTCTCTCTCCCTATATCCGAAGTCACCAGCTGAACACACACACTCACACTCCTCACAACACACTCCCAACTATTCTCTCTAGTTTTGTGAAGGAAATTCGAAGACCACACAAAGATCCATTCGGCCAAGAGCAAGAACCGCAAAGGAGCAGCCTTGTTTGCAAGATTTGGTCGCACAACCGTGTTTGTTCCACCTTTCCAGCCTTAGATCGAGTTTCTCCATTCAAGTCCAAGGAGTTTCAAGCCATTCACGGCCATCAACACCCTCCAAACCGTGAGTTATTTCGAGTGTAAGCTCAAGATGTCGGTTTTGTGACATTTCTCTTGTTTTCTTCATTTGACATCTAAGAACCGTTTGTGTATTTCATTGTGTAGCAGAAACATCTCACCATCATCTCATTCTTAAGGAGTTACCAACGTTCTTGAAGGTAAACTTCATGTTTTGTTAGCCATTCTTGAGGTGGAAACGCGATTTCCACCATGAAAACCCTCATTTTGGAGTGTTTTGACATCATCTAACTTGTGAAAGCTTAAACTCTTGTAAACCAAACTTGTAACCTGCATTTTTATGACTTAAGGGACTCCAAAGAACCTGTTTTTAAAAGTTCCAAGTGGCTACATACTAAAACCCACGGTTGATACATGGATTTCACCTTGAAACCCCCTTTCTACATGTAACAACACCCTCTTGAGCATTTGTTTGAAAAATCCTTTTAAACAAGACCCATAACCTACTCATGAACGACTTAATGACACCTTAATAATCTGCTTATGAAGTTAAATGAAGTGTTGGTAACATTTAAACTCAAGTTATGATGGTTTACACTAGTGTAATTGTCGGTTATGACATTTTCTACATATTTGAAGCATATGGATGTATAGATCAACTAGGCAACATATTGGGACTGAAATTTCAATAGTTTTAGTGAATATTTGAAGTGTTAGCAATGTTTAATCTCTGGAATAAAGGACATGATGTGATTTACCCTCTTTTAGTCACTTTCGGGACCCGAAAACATGGTAAAATGACTTAAAAATAATAAGATTATAAATTTAACATTCTTAAAACGTATTCCAGGCTCAAAAATGATAAATAAAGTATTCTAGAGTCAATGGATAAGTTAAGTGGTCAAAGACTCAAATAAATGGCACATTTTAACTAAAAAACGGGTACAAACCGAGTATAGTTTATGAGAAAAATCTATAAAAATAGAGTTCAAAACTAAGATGTATGAAAATCATGTGATTTCAGTAAGATAAGTGATAAAGGACCTAAAAGATTTAAAAACTCGGTCAAATGAGCTTAAAATGGTCAAACCCGGTCAAAACCGCGTATTAACGGGTCAAACGTGAAAACAAATTTTGATTTGACTATAAAAAGCCAATTTACACAATTTAAGGACTTAGAAATTTATAAAGAAGTCTCTTAGAAAATACCTACTGGTCCAAAATTTAAATATTTGAAAACTCCAATTTACTATTAAAATTATCCGGCTTTTACCGCAACCGGGAGCGTTAACGCGCAGTTTTAAAATCGAACCCGTAGACCAAACTTTTGAACCACTTACTCCATAATAATCATAATATTACTCTAATGATCTGATTTTGGACATAATGACATAAAAGGCAAGAAACTAAACTTAAGGGTAGAAACTGTCAATTTTGAAACTTGAGGGACTAAACTGTAAACTTTTTCCAAACCTTATAACCGACTTCCAGGAAGCTAATAAACACTTGAACAATAAAATTGAAGATCATGTTAGGTTGGACTCACTTTAGTATAGATGTTTACTTTACATTGTAATAGGACTTTTGTTAGTTTCATTTTGTATTTTGTTATTAATTGGCAGTTTTGGCAGTCCAGCGAAACTGTGAGCGAATCTATAGTTTCGCTCACAGTTTGCTGTTTTGGTTCACCCGGCGAACTTGTGTTCTGCCGGGCGAAACTATAGTTTCGGCATGACAGTTTCGCTGGTAGCGAAACTGTCAGCGAAACTATGACTGCTATATATACTATTGTCATTTCATTTTGTATGATAAGTTTGCAAAACCCTAATCGTGGAATTCTGTTGCAAACTATCATTTCCAAGCAGTTACTTCATTGAAATACAATTGTGCTTATTGTTATTGAGTGAGTTTGTTCATTTGAATATCAATTATGTCTTGATTCATCATATTCTCTTCTCAATTGTTGTTATTTGGTTTGTGTATTTGATATTGATCAAATTATCCTATCAATTGTACTGTTCATCGATCACATGGACCAACAATATGGTATCAGAGCCTTAGTGCTCTTGATTTGTTGAGTTTTGTGGTTTTGGTCAATATCTAGTTTCAATCAATTTCATTGGATTATCAGCTGTTTTGGGATGGAAATTGATTGAATTATGCTTGTTCTTGATTGAGGAAGATTCTACAATCATCAGATCTCAAATTCATTGAGTTTTGGATGATTTCAGATTGATTTTGAGGTGAAAAAGGGTTTTGAGATCGACCAGCGAAATTACTGTTCTTACTGCGAAACTGTCATCTTCATTCAGCGAAATTATGAGTTATTTTGGATCAGAAGTTGTTTTCTAGAGTTTCAGCGAAAGTATTTCCTTGAACGAAAGTTCAGTAGTGTTTTTGACCAATTATCAAGCGAAAGTGCTGCCGAATCTATTTCTGAACGAAAGTTCAAGCTTGTTTCCTGCGAAATTAGCAGCGAAACTAAGCAATTGTTGTCTCTGATTCAAGCGAAAGTGCTGCTGAAATTGCAAGCGAAAGTGTCTGTGTTTGCGAAAGTGTCTGCGATAGTATTGTTTCAGCGAAACTGTTAGTCAAGTCACCTCTTTCAGCGAATTTGTTAGCGAAATTACCAGCGAAATTATCAATCTTCTGCCGAAACTATCATGTCGAAATTAACTACTCTTACACTTGCGGATCTTGAAAGTGTTGCTCCTAATAGACCTCCAAGACTCATTAATGGAGATAATTTTGAAGATTGGAAGAGATGTCTCAAAGCTTTCTTTTTCTACACAGATCATAATCAATGGGAATCGATTATTTCAGGTCCTCATATACCTACGGTTACAGTTGGTGATGTCGTTTCTCAGAACAAAGATCCATCTTCTTATACTGAAAGAGATCTGAAACTGATTGATCGTGATCAAAAAGCTTTTGGTGCTCTAACTCTCTGCTTGGCTCCAGACATCTACAATCGTTTTGCAGAGCATAAAAATGCTAAATCCCTTTATGATGCTCTCTGTGAATTCTTTGATGGGAATGCAGATCTGGTGAAAGACAAGAGTATTCAAGCTGAAAAGGAGTTCAATTCGTTTGTAGGATACAAGAATGAAAGTTTGACAGATCTTACAAATCGTTTCTTAACCGTCTCAAGCACTCTGAAGAAGTATGATGAAAGACTCTCCAACAGTGAACAGTTAACAGGCTTCTCGATTCTCTTCCACCACAGTGGAGTCTTCAAGTGAGGATGCTCAAACAAGAAAGAGGTTTTACAGATTATAAGCTGATGGATATCATTAACAAGTTGAAATCTTTTGAGTTGGATATGAAAAGAAGAGAATTTAACCAGACTATGATGCCCACACCTGGTTTTTCTCAAAATGCTGCTTTGTTGTCATCCGCTGCAAACTCTCACATTCAAAATCCAATTCAAGGAGGGAGCAATACAAGTAATTTCTCGAGTGGTAGTAATCATGTTGGAAAAGAATTGGGAAATTCTAAGGTGAATGCTGAAACTTCAATTCCATCTGAAACAATGGCTCTTTTTGGAATGTTTGTTCAGAGCTATGAAGCTCTTGTTGCTGGTGAATTGAAAGGTAAAGGAATGACTATGGAGGATATGTATCAGGTTGATCCTGATGATTTAGAAGAAACTGACATTCAATGGCAAATGGCAATGTTAACTTTAAGAGCCCGGAGATTCATGGAAAGAACAGGAAGAAGAAAGAATTTTGGTGGTCAATCATCAACTTCAAAACTAGGATTTGATAAGTCAAAATTGAGGTGCTTTAATTGTAAACAATTGGGACATTTTAAACGTGAATGTCCATTACCAATTGTCACAGATCCTAGTAACACTGGAGTACCAAGATTGACAGCAGAGAAAGTAAAGGAAGAAGGAAATTCAAAAAAGGAGTCAGCCTTGATCTCAAACTTTGACTGGAGTGCAGAGGTGGAAGAAACAAGATCTGAAATAAATCACGCGTTAGTTGCTGAGGTTGTGGAAAGTGATGAGATGGAAGTTGATAAAGATGAATTTGTGCTGTTCAAGGAATTCAAAGGAGAGAATGAATCTTCAGTAAAGGAGAAAGAAGAGAAGAGATGGAGATGGAGAGAAGAAAGAGGAAATTACAGATTCAAATGAAGAAAGAAATTCAAAAGCTGTGAAAGGAAAAGAGAAGGATGATGCGGCCGCTACTGTTGAGGAAAGGAAATCAAGTACTCCAGTATGCATGTGCGATAAAGCTTTAGCTGCCGAAAAGATGGTAATGGGACTTCCTTATGAGGTAATACAGGATATGTGCTCATCTGCTTGCAAAATTAGACTTTTTGGGTTTATAAGGCTAATCGTTTGTTAATTGATAATGAAAAGGATTTAAAAAACGAATTAATGATGAACTTAAAATGAATGAATCAAAATATTTTGTGAAATTAAATGAGGCTTTAAAAGAAACTGATCATTTAAAAAGAATTGTTTTGGAAAGGAATGTAGAGGTTAATACTTTGACTGAACGGGTTGCTCTTGCTGAATTTGAAGCAAGCAAACTTCAGTCAAAATTAGATAAATGGACTATTTCTGGAATGAAACATGATGATCTTTGTAAATCTCAACGGGGAGCAAGAATTAAAACAGGTTTGGGTTATGAAAATGTACAGGTTTATCCTCCTCCTAGTACATACTGTTATTCTCCTATGCCTGTTCCTCATCCTTCTAATGATTTAATCAAATCAGATACTGACAGTATGTCTGCAGGTTTAGTTGGGAATAACTCTAAGTACATTCGTGAAGACTACGACTATGGACCAACTAGTGGGCTTGGATGCACTAGTTCTAGTACACCTGAAAAACAGCAGTCTGTTTTAGATAATAAGTCTAGTTTAAATTCAGTGTTTGTTTCTAGTTCAAATGTAACAGACTTGAATGTCTCATGTTCTCTTGATTGTTCTATTTCATCTTGTAATTCAAATCATGATAGTGATGATTTTTGTTCTGGTAATGAATGCAATGAATCTGATGTTCTCCTAAAAACAATGAGCAACTTAAAATTAATTCTTTCGAAAAGTTCTTTTCTCAACCTATTCCATCTTTCATACCATTAAATATGACATCTTCAGAAAAATGCAGTTCGTCTTTATCTGAAACTGGTACCAATGGTACGAGTTTTACTGATTGTCAGAAGAATCAAGTTCTGATTTTGTAAAGAATAACTCTGATTCAAATAAACAAAAACATCATGAGATGTATGAGACATTCAGTGATGTTGATTCTAGTTTGTTGTCTGAATGTGATGAGGAGATTATTATTGATCCTATTTTTACTTCATCACATCATCGACCTAGATTCAAACATCATTGTTTCAGGTGTGGTGAAGAGGATCATCTTATCAAAAATTGTCCTTTGATTGAAAGATCCTCTAATAGGAATTGTTTTGGGAATAAATTGACAAAATTGGTTAATAATTTCTTTCATAAAAAATCAGCTTCTTTAAAAACAAAAGTTGTTCAATCTTGGGTCCCTATTGCTCCTGGCTAAATGATTTGTTCATTCATTTCAGGGATCTTCTTCAAAGATTGTACACAGTCTGTGGCATGTTGATAGCGGCTGTTCCAAGCATATGACGGGATTAAAGGATTTGTTGACCAATTATCGGATTATAGATGGAGGATATGTGGCATTTGCTGGGAGATAAGAAGGGTGGAAAAATGATTGGACAAGGAGAAGTTACCAATGGTTCTCTTACTCTAGAAAAAGTCAACCATGTTCCTGAATTGGCATTTAATCTTCTGAGTGTCTCTCAAATTTGTGATAAAGACATTCCTGTTCTATTTAAATCTGACGAATGTTTATTTTTAAAATCAGAGATAGCTATTCCAGAAGATTTAATTCTCATGCGTGCTCCAAGGAAACACGATACATATCTTCTTGATATGAATTCTAATGAGTCCAAGGCTACTGCAACTTGTCTTCTCTCAAAAGCATCAACCTCTGAGTCACTCTTGTGGCATCGTCGCTTAGGCCATGTCAATTTTAAGATAATTAATAAATTAGTAAAGAACAATCTTGTTAGAGGACTTCCTTTAAAAGATTTTTCTGTTACTGAAAAATGCATGGCATGTGCCAAAGGGAAACAACATAAGAAACCTCATAAGCCTAAACTTTTAAATAGCATATCAAGTCCTCTGGAGTTGTTACATACTGATTTATTTGGGCCAATTAGTGTTAAATCAATTGCTAAAAAATCTTTTTGTCTTGTTGTTACAGATGATTTCTCACGTTATTCATGGGTGAGGTTTCTTGCACACAAAAGTGAAGTTGCAGAGGAATTGCAGAAATTAATCATTTCTATTGAATCAGTCAGTAAGAAAAGAGTTATGGGATTAAGAAGTGACAACGGCACTGAATTTAAAAATCAGATTCTTGATTCATTTTGTGCTCAAAAAGGGATTGTGAGACAATTTAGTGCTGCAAGAACACCCCAGCAGAACGGTATTGCAGAAAGAAAGAATCGTACTCTTGTGGAAGCTGCTCGTACAATGTTGATAGAATCCTCATTACCAGTTATTTTCTGGGCTGAAGCTGTTAATTGTGCATCTTATGTTCTAAACAGGGTGCTAATTGTGAAAGATAAAGTGAAGACTCCTTATGAACTTTTTCATAAGAGGAAGCCACTAATTGATTTCTTTCGCCCATTTGGTTGTTCTTGTACTCTTCTGAATACTCAAGCTCAAAAGACAAAATTTGGTGCTGTTTCTGACGAGTGTTATTTTGTTGGATACTCTTCTTCACAAAAGGCATACCGAGTTTATAACAAGAGAACACGTATTGTTCAAGAGTCATTCTATGTTGATTGGCAAGAATCCAATCCTTCTGAAGTGAAATCTGAACCTGCATGGTTCTTTGACTCCGATACTGTGTTCAATTCATTTAATTTGCCAGTTTTCGATGATGATACATCAATTCCAAGTACTCAAACGAATATTATTCCATCATCTTCATCGTCTGTTCCATCCATCCCACAAGTAAATGATGCTGTTTCAACTGATGTTAGCTCATCGTCTCCAATGCCTGATCAAGCTCCATTATCTGATTCTTTATCTCCTACATCTCCTAACTTACCTGATTCAACACCTGTCATTGATACACCTTCATCTACTCTTTCTCCGGCAACGGCTGATACTTCTTCAACTATCTTTCCTTCTTCAAGTGATTATAAAACTTTGAAAGATCATCCGCTTGATAATGTGATTGGATCTGTTTCTGATGGTGTTCGCACACGAAGTCAATCCGGTCTGATTAATGTTTGTCTTTTCTCATGCTTTATTTCTCAAATTGTTCCTAAAAATGTTCATGCTGCTCTACAAGATCCTTGTTGGGTAGAGTCTATGCAATTGGAACTTCAACAGTTCCGGAAGCTTAAGGTTTGGACCTTAGTTGATTTACCTCCCAACAAATATCCAATTGGTACAAAATGGGTATTTAAGAACAAACCAGATGATCGGGGTGTGGTGGTGCGAAACAAATCTAGACTTGTAGTGCAAGGCTTTGCTCAAGAAGAAGGAATTGATTATACAGAAGTCTTTGCTCCAGTTGCTCGTCTTGAAGCAATCCGAATATTTCTTGCTCATGCTGCTCATAAACAGTTCAAAGTGTACCAGATGGATGTGAAATGTGCTTTTCTCTACGGCGACATTGATGAAGAGATATATGTGTGTCAACCACCAGGCTTTGAAGATCCTGATTTTCCTGATAAAGTGTATAAGCTTGATAAATCTTTGTATGGCCTTCATCAAGCACCCAGAATCTGGTATGAGACTCTTACGCAATATCTTTTAAGCAATGGTTATTCTCGTGGTACCATTGATATGACCTTATTTAAAAGGAGGTGAATGGTGAAATGATCTTTGTTCAAGTGTATGTCGATGATATTATTTTTGGATCAACAAACTCTCAATTGTGTAGAGAGTTTGAAGAAGTGATGAGCCAAAGGTTTGAAATGAGTATGATGGGTGTGAAATGTGCTTCTTTCTTGGCTTGCAAGTTGAACAACAGAAAGAAGGAATTCTTATTCATCAAGAGAAGTACATTAAAGATATTCTGAAGAAATTTAAGATGGATGATGCGTCTACTGAAATGACTCCTTTTACTGCTCAGACGTGTCTCACTCCAGATGAAAATGGAAAACCAGTTGATCCTCATCTTTTTCGGTCTATGATTGGCTCTCTCATGTATCTTACTGCAAGTCGTCCTGATATCACTTTCGCTGTTGGTTACTGTGCTAGATATCAGTCGGCTCCAAAGGAATCTCATGAGAAAGCTGTCAAACGAATATTTCGTTATCTCAAAGGATCGTCTCGTCTCGGACTGTGGTATCCATATGGTGGAAATTTTGATTTACATGCTTATTCTGATAGTGATTCCAATGGTTGCAGGTTAAACAGAAAATCTGTGTCTGGAGGTTGTCAATATTTGGGAAATTGTCTGGTATCCTGGCAGAGCAAGAAACAAACTACTGTTTCTCTTTCTACAGGGAAGCTGAATATATTGCTGCATCTAGCTGCTGCTCTCAAGTTCTCTGGATCCAACACCAAATGATTGATTATGGAATTAATTTCCTTCATACACCTTTATTCTGTGACAATGAGGCTGCCATTGGAATTGCTAAAAATCCCATTCATCATTCTCGCACAAAGCATATTGAAACCCGAATTCATGCGATTCGTGATGCTCAGGAGAAGGGTTTCATTAATATTATTCCCATCGATACAAAAAATCAAAAAGCTGATCTTTTCACAAAAACTTTTGATAAACCTCGTTTTTATGAATTGATTTATATGCTTGGGTTAATATCTTTTTAAATTTCATTTTCTATTTCTTTGATAATAATTAAAAAAAATAAAAAATAAAAAAAAATCAAGTTAAAATTTCATTTATAATTATAGAAATATGAAAATAAATTTGGGGGAGAGTAATATCATTATTCTGAGATCGGATTTAACATGATGAGAAATGATTGTATATTCTCTAAATATTTCTTATTTACATGACCAGTAATTCTATGAGAAATGATAGTAACTGTTACTGGATTCTGTTTCACATTAAAATAAAAAGAAATGGATCAGATTCTTTGACGATATGCTTGATAGACTCAGCCTGATGAATGAAGTAGACAGCAGCTTTATGATTAAATTAAACTTTATGCTTAAGAATGTCTGGATTTACTCATTCATTTTGGATTGCACAAAAACTGAGTCCTGACAAAAATTGGATTGAGAATGAATCTTTCGTTCATTTTGCTTTGTTATGTCATCATTCTCTGCTGGTTTATTTTGTGTCAAGATGTCTTGTGTCTGTGCTTATCTCCTCTGCTGTACGTGAGTACTGACCTGGAGTGATGATCTCCTCTGCTGTACGATAGTACTGACCTGGAGCTCTCATCAGCACATGTTCAAATGGTTATCTCCTCTGTTATACGTGAGTATAGATCTGGAGCTCTTACCATTTTGATATAATTATGTCAAATCATCTTATCGATGAATTTTCTCTCAGAATGAAATATTCTGTTATAATCATTTGCACACTTATCCACAAATCTTGTTCCATGAAGATTGATTCATAATTCAAGAAATCCTGAGGTTGGGTGAGGGTTTTTACCAAATGATTGTGGGGTCTTAGCATTCTAAAGCATCTAATCGAACCTTAAATGAATCATAAGCTGTTGTTTGAAAAAGGATAAGGCATGAGTTTAAGTGGACAATTATATCAGCAATCGTTATTGATTTGTTCTAATTTCAGTTGTTCTGTGCAGATTGTGATCAGACTTGTACTCAGTATGATCTCATGACTGGTAGATGATTTTTAATCATCATTATGTTCTAAAATATTTAGAGAATGTGATCTCTGATTATTTTAGATCTCATTATGTGATGTGCTTCCTTTGAGTATTATAATTAAAAAAAAATAATATAAAAAAATTATAAAAAAATTATTAAAAATTAATAATAAAAAAAATATAATAAAAAAAATAAAAAATAATAATAATAAATAATAAAAAAAATATGGTGCGAAATTATTCTTTCGCTAATAGCTTCGCTAAGCGAAACTGCAATTTCGCTAGGTTTGCTTATAAGTTGTTAACCAGTTATCTTCTAGCGAAATTACAGTTTCACTGGGCGAAACTGTAAATTCGCTGGACGAATTTATAGTTTCGCTGTCAGCGAAACTGTTGGCTATATAAGTCATTGTTGCGAAATTTCTTTCATAATTTCGCGACATCGTTCAGTTTCTTTTTAGGGTTTTTCCGTATTATTAACCGGCGATTTTGATTTGGGTGTGTTATTTGGACTGATTTTTCGTGATACTCTCTTCGTATGTGAGTTTCGAACACTGATTCACCCCCTAATCTGGATTAAATCATCTATTCATAAGAATATGGATTATGTCGCTTCGGTGGTTTCGCTGTTCGTTCAGCGAAACTACTGAAGTCTCTGCGAAATTGAACGAAAGTTCACATCTTTTCAGCGAAACTGTAAAGTTATGCTGTCCGAGCGAACTTAACAGTTTCGCCATATCTTCTCTAATTTCGCAATGACTGATCCTTAATTCACACAGTTTCGCTTGTATTTTCATGAGTCAGCGAAACTAATTTGTAATAGCGAAACTAAATTAATTTTTGGTGAAACTAATTGCGAAACTACTTTGATTCATTCTAATCTTGTCGAAACTACTTTTTGTTCTGCGAAAATAACAAGTTTCTATGAGCGAAATTATAGTTTCGCTCGTCGAAACTGTTTGTTTTCCTTGTCGAAACTGTTTTGATTCAGCGAACCTATCATGTCTTAGTGAGCGAAACTATTGTTTCGCTTGCCGAAACTGATTGTTTCTTTTGTTTTTGTCTTATTTTCTTATTTTCAGTATTTCTTATTCAAATTTATTTGTTGTTCTTTTCAGGTTATTATGGCGAATCTCAAGTTTGATGAGAGGAATAACATCACTGCCATATTAGACGATACTCTGCCAAAGGCGGCCGGATTTCGTGACTGTATTAGATGGCTCCAAAGATCACCCATTGCATATGCTATCTCTCACTCACCCACTATCTATGATCTTCACATTAGAGACTTTTGGAGATCAGCTGAATACAACACTGGAGGAGATGTTCAGAGGATCACAGCTAGAGTGATTGATCATGATATATCTATTACTGCTGAGAGCGTGTCGAGGATTCTTAGACTAGAAGATGATACTGGTGATGAAGTTGATATGACGGAATCTGAAGTATTCCAAGCTTTCAGACAAATGGGATATGAGGGACCAGTCTTTGTTCGAGGAGGAAGGAGATTAAAAAGTCTTTTTTATCTAAAGAATGGAGATATATAGCTCACGTTTTTATTATGTGCTTAGATCACCGTAAGGGTGGATCTGATGGACTTAACCTTGACTGGGCCAAAGCTATGGTGATATGTTGTAAAGGGGAGAAAGCAAACATTGCTAGATTGATCTTTGTATGTATGGCGAAATGTGATGGCGGTGAAAAAGGATAAATGGTTGTTATATCCTCGCTTTATTCAGATGATTATTGATGATCTGGTTCCTGATGTTCCTAAACATGGTGAAGTTAAGAGATTAGTGCAGATGAACCCTCGGATATTTGCTGATTGCTGTGCTATACGCCATGATTTCAGTGGTAAAATAACCCATCTCTGGGAAAACATGTACCCACCAGAGCGATGGAATTATATCAGACGGGTCGATGAGTCTGAAAACAAAAGAGCTGAGGAAACAAGGGTGAAACAAGCTGATGCAGCTAAGAAGAAAAGAAAGAGATATGCAAAGAGAAAGATTATGATTTCGAAGAAGACATAGATACACAAGCAGAAGAAATAAGGGTGGAGAAAGAACGGAGGTCTAAAAAGAGAACTGACTTTGTTGAGCCTGAACGAAGAACAAAACATAGACACGAGGGTTTCACAGCAGGGAAAGAGGCTAGTGCTGGTCTTGATGAGGATGTGATTCGTAGTCTAAATACTTCATTGGCAAATGAGTTAAGTATGATAAAGACTAAACTGACGAATCAGGAGATTAGGGAGCAACAGATAGATGAGGTCATTGAAGGAATGAAAAAGATGTTGGTTGATCAGAATAATTTGATTAAGAGATTATTTGAAGAAATTTCACAGATGAAAGCTGCTGCTGGCCTACCTAGTCAACTAACTCAATCTGAGTTAGATGATATGACTGATATATCTAAGTACCCATTCTTGAATGTGGGTACTTCATCCAAGGTAGGAGAGGGCACTTCTGGAGCAGCTGATACTGAAGCAAGGGAACAAGAGATCCCAAGAGAAGATGCTGGAAGAAATGAGGAAGATGATATTGTTGAAGCAGGGTTTGTTAACCTACAGTTTGATTTTGATAAGGATATTGTGGGAGAAGAAGTGGTCGTTACAGCTACTAATGAGGAAGTGTCAGATAAAGGAAAAGGGTTGATTGATGAAGAAGAGGAGGATGAGCAATTGGTTGATTATGATTCTGAACCGGAGTTCTATGAAGTAGATGAGAGACCTTTGGTGTATGTTGCTAAGAAGGGAGATGATGAAAATGATGTGTTTGAGATGGATAAGAGTGATTGGTTGGTAAAGGAGAAGGAGGCTGAAGAACTTACTCCTTTGTTTCAAAATATGAAGAGTTTAAGCAGAAAAGAGGCAGACAAGAAGATAATCAGTTGGTGTTATAATCCTTTCTTAAAGATGTTTTTGATTAAAAGAAGAGGAGGTAATATTAGTTACATGCTCAAGAGGAAGGCGTTTAAGACCTTGCCTAAATGGGATCTGAGACGGTTGGCTACCTTGCCTTTGATTAATGCTCATTTAAGTGAAAGGGCAGTATTTCTTGAGAAGGAAATTAAAAATGGCCTTAATGATAATTTTGAGTCATTTGGATACATGAAGGCTGAACGAAAGAGATCGAAGAAAGATAAAGACTGGGAGACTGGGAAAGGGAGGATTGTTTTGAGAGTCAAACCACCTAAGACTGTAAACAGAGTAAGATTGGCTGATCCTCTTCCTCCACGTTTACAGGACTTTGAAAAGTGGTTCTATGATAATAACACTGGCGAGGCTGTGATTAGAGCCAAACAAGGAAAAGAGTTTAGGGTGTTTGACCCAATGGAGTTATTCAGTTTCTGTGATGAAGATCTCTTGATTCTTTGTGAAAATCATATTAAAGCTGGGGCAGGAGAGGAAACACGAAAGGAGGCAAGCTTGTTTATGAATGTGGCGAACAAAATAAGAGGAGTACGGGCAGAGGTAAAGAGTTTGGCTGAAAAGGTGAGAGCACAAGATGACTTTGCCATGGATATTCAAGACATGACCAGGCAGTTTGCTAGAGCTAGTGGTCATTCGGAGGAAGCTGGTGATGCAGGAATTAACCTTGGAGAATCAGTGGCTGAAGCTTCTAAAGATGTTGCTGCAGGAGGTGATGAAGATAGACCAATAGCAGCTGAGGAAACGGGAGCTGAAGAGTCAAACCAAGAGAAGTGAAGATAGTGAGGTCCAACCTAGGGGGAGTATTGAAGATCATGTTAGGTTGGACTCACTTTAGTATAGATGTTTACTTTACATTGTAATAGGACTTTTGTTAGTTTCATTTTGTATTTTGTTATTAATTGGCAGTTTTGGCAGTCCAGCGAAACTGTGAGCGAATCTATAGTTTCGCTCACAGTTTGCTGTTTTGGATCACCCGGCGAACTTGTGTTCTGCCGGGCGAAACTATAGTTTCGGCATGACAGTTTCGCTGGTAGCGAAACTGTCAGCGAAACTATGACTGCTATATATACTATTGTCATTTCATTTTGTATGATAAGTTTGCAAAACCCTAATTGTGGAATTCTGTTGCAAACTATCATTTCCAAGCAGTTACTTCATTGAAATACAATTGTGCTTATTGTTATTGAGTGAGTTTGTTCATTTGAATATCAATTATGTCTTGATTCATCATATTCTCTTCTCAATTGTTGTTATTTGGTTTGTGTATTTGATATTGATCAAATTATCCTATCAATTGTACTGTTCATCGATCACATGGACCAACAAAAATCTCTTAATATACCTAATCTAATGAAGTGAAAATCCCTAATTTTCATGAAGACTCCTTGACTTGCCATAAAAGGAAACTTTTTATACAAACCTTCACTAAACCAAAGCCATACCCTATAGCTAAACTCTTGACACCATTGTTGCACTTGATATGAGTTTAGGGCAGTAGCTTATTGCTTAATATGTACTTGTTAGGGTGCTAGACTTGTGACACTTCCCGGCACATCAGGAAACTTTGATTTGGAAACCTAAGGTGAGTTCTAGTGATCCCCCTTTTTACTACTGTTTTGGGATGGAACATGCTCTACTTTTATGAACTATGATTGTGCTTTATTTGATGATACCATGTGGGATTGTGGTTACCTGCTAATTTTTATATCATGATCATTAATTCTTTCGTGAACCGCTTGATTTATATGGATAGATCTATTTGGGGAATCCCCCACACACAGTGGCTTCCGTTCCAGGGAGGTTACCCCACTGAGATCCTGAGGGATCGTTGTGGCATGTAACAAGTTTTGTTAAGATTCTATGGTGAACCATCCTGGCAGGTAGGGTTCACTGGTATGGAGCTCAGTTTCTTCCTTCGGGAATATCCGGTAAAACACAACTTTAGAAGAGGCTAACCGGGACTGAGTGCAGGGTTGATTATGATTTTATTTCTCCCACGATGATAAACAATGATTATTTTTCTTTTAATCAAAGAAGGATTTATTAAGTCCTTTTGTTTTTAAACTTTAAGCACTTGAATTCACCAACTTTATAGTTGACACAATTTTCTTTTGAGCATGTTTCAGGTAATGTTTGAAGAGATCCTAGCTGTTTGAAGACCTAGACTTACCCCCGTGACATGGCATTGGCTTATTCCTTGATGAAACATTTGAACAATTTATATTTGTGTGTTGAACAAGTAAAATTTTATTTTTATGATTGATTGTAAAACTTAATTGGGGTCTTGATGTGTATCTAGCCCCGTTACTCTTTAAAACTTTAATGCCATGTGATATTCTCTCCTTTGAGCTCTTATAATGGTTTGTTTCCGCTGCCATATGTTGTTGCTAGTCTGTGACTTCCCACCCTATCTGGGCCCGGGGTGTGACATGTTTCACTAAGGGAATGGATTGTTAAAGTAGTTGTACTTGTGACAGGGCTCTTAAGTTCTATCACTGGGCCTTCAGTCAAGGTTTTCCATTTGAAGCTAATCATTGGGTCTGCCTTAACATTTAGTTGACCAGTGACATAACCTGATTGCCTCTGTATTTTTCTTTCACTGAACTCTTCAATAATCCTGTCTTGAATCCTTTGAGCCAGCCTGTTAGCTTGCCTATATTGGCTTGGGTTAGGAAGTGGTAAGTTGACAGGTCAAGACCTTCATAGTAGCTCAAGGTCTGAATGTAGAATTCGTCCTACCTTTGAACTCTTTGAAGTATGAGAGCTCTTCTATCAAAATCGTACATCCACCCAATAATGTAGTTTGAAGTTCCTTGGGGTGGGGATGACATAGCTCTTGGAATACCTACCTCAAACAGACTCTAATGAGAGAGTCTATTGAGTCCACATCAATGTGAACTTGAGGAAGTTGCTGAGTAGGAACTATTGCAAGTGAGGATAGTGAGTCCTCAATTTCCATGCTCTGTAAATAACTCCCAGGTTCTCTGATTGCTATGACTTTCTCCCCCTTTTGGTAGCATCACCCTCTTGCACAGTTGAGCTAGGAGTTAGGTCAATCACATCCACAGGTTCTTGTATTCCTGGATAAGCTTTCCTTATAGGTCTCCTATCTAGTTGTTCCTGGAGATAAGATATATCAAGTTGCTGAGCATTGACCTTATTATCTAAGGTAGTCACCTGAGATTCCAGATGACTAACCTTGGAGACTAAATAGGAGCAAGTTTGTGACAATTTTTGCACCATTAGTCTCATGTTCCTCCCATCTTTATCAACAGAATCATTAAGGGATGAGAGAATTGGACTAAAGTCTTCACTCTCATCACCAGCATCATGTTCTTGGTTGCTGGATTTCCACTGCTCACTAATAGCTTCAAGAGAAGTGTCAATGGGCTGAGTTGCTATGGTTGAGGTCTTAATGATGTAATCACTTGTAGAAGTGAGAGCCTTTTCCATATGGACCTCCTGAATAGGTTCAAAGAGATCCACCTCAGTAATAGGTGAATGATGTGGGGTAGACAAGGTAGAGGCAGGAGAACTCATCTCTCTTTGAGTGGGGGAAGAGTAGAGAGACTCATGGTACTCACTGAATCCTATGTCTTCATCATCATGAAACACAAGGATAAGGATAGGTTGGTTGTGATCTAGAGGCTGGGGATAGTAACTTTCCCCTGAAGGTTGTTTACTTGAGTGTGTTGAGACTCAAAGTGAAGGCTTAAGGCTGATGGGCCAATGAGCTTATCAGGCTGAGCATGAGGAACCTCAGCACTGTTTCTTGATGAGATGGGACTGGTTTGCTCCTCAGGAGAAGTGGGAGCTCTAGTGTACACTTCCTCTTATATGGGTGATGATATGGGGGCCTACACAAGCTGAATAGCTAATACAGGGGTTCATTTGAATTTTCATTTTTAGATGAGGAGTATTTTAGGCTTTGAAGGTGGTTGAGAAGTAGAAGGTGTAAGTCCAACACTACCTTGTGTTTTTAGGTTGTCACCTTGAGCAATGAGCTCTAACATTTTGGGGACATGGGTTGTTTCTACCCCAGAGAAGCCAACAGTTGGTTTCTTTATTATTTTGAAGATGTCAGGCTTCATCTGTCCTAATTTAAGAATATACCTATTTCCCTCAAATGTGACCCAGATCACAGTTGAGAATGTATTGAACATATTTAGGAATCATGTAATACTCTAAGGAGTCCATGTTTGCAAGTAATTTTGTATAGACAAATTGAGAGTACCTAAACTTGACCCCTTCAACCATTCCATGCACAATGAAGGGGAGATCCTCAAGATTCTGCTCCCATCCCCCATGCTTGTTGGACAAGCTGTGGATGACCACATGTAGTAGGTACTTCCACTGGGATGAGACCTTTCCTTTCCTGAAGGTCTTTACAGAGAAATCTCCTTCATAGCCCATCTGCTGAAAGGAGTGGTTTACAGCTTCTTTGGGAAAGGAAAATTCACCTTCCTCATCATTCAGCTCAAGATAAGTGTTGATGATGGCTGGAGTGAGGAGGATTGTCCTCCCCTGCACTGTAGCAGACAGTGCCTTCTCCCCATCCATTATGAGCTCTTGACAGCTCTTCCAGAATTCAAGCAGATGATCCTCATAGTGTGGAGGATCAATGGTTAGGGAGGTGAAGTAGTTGGATAGAGCCAAAAATTGGCAAACCTCTGATAAACTAGTATCTTTCTCAGTGTTTAACAGGGCAACATGATTGTGCTGCCTGTGAAGTTGCATGGAGAAATCAGGGTCGTTTTTACGGTTTAGGTTGTCCACTTTAGAAAGCTGAAAGGTGAAGAAAGTGAAGAACAAAGGCGGGTTGTGGGTGAATTTTGGTTTTGGAATAATGCAGATGAAGAAGGGAGTGAAAGAGGGGGGAACCGTTGGGTATATATATGAAATGGATCTCAGACAAAGTTAATGAAAGAGGATAAACTTTGAAATTCGGATGTCGGTCCCACCTCTGAAAAAGTAGTTTTCTTTTGCCCAAAAAGTAGTTTTGTTGGAAGTCAAAAATACTCCGAAGGTAATTTTACTTTGGAAGTTTTGATAAAAAGCTTCCGAAGCCAAAATGACTCTAAAAGATATTCCAAAGAGTTTAGAGAATTTTGCTTCAGAAGAGATTACGATTTAGAAATTTTACTCTAAAAAGAATAAAGCTTCCGAGACTAAATTGCTTTCTGAAGAATTTGTTCTTTAAAACATACAAGTATTTAAGAGTGGTTTAAGCTTCGGAAGATATTTTGAGAATTTATTCCGAAGGTAAATTCACTTAAGTAGTTGTCTATTTTGATGACATAAATATCTGTTGAAGGTAAATGCATATCTTTCGAAGAATAAAACGATAAAAAATTTTCAAAAATCTAAGGAATATCATTTAAAAGATTTTTCTTCCAGTGTAAGCAATGGCTCATGAAGGTGATAAAAAGACAACTTAGGGCACACATGTTTTAGAAATAATATGAGTTAGATTCAAGAAAAGCTACTCAAAGTTACTCATCCAATAACTGATTTAAGATACTTAAATCTCTATTCATCAAAATCTTTGGTGAACGGATCAGAATATTGTTCATTTGTGTTAACTTTGACTAGTTTTATTAAACCCTTTTCAAAGTTATCTCTAATCAAATGATACTCGATATTGATGTGTTTTCTCCTTGAGTGCTTCACAGGATTCTCTGTAATGGAGATAGCACAGTTTTTGTCTATGTGGATGGGAGTGTCTTTGAAGTTGAATCCATAGTCCAACATCTGATTCTTAATCCAAAGCACTTGAGCACAGCAGCTTGCAGCAGCAATGTATTCAGCTTCAACAGTTGATGCTGATACACAGGATTGGTTCTTGCATTGCCATGAGACTATCCTTCCACCAAGGAACTGACATCCCCCTTATGTAGACTTTGTTGTCATACTGTAGCCACCATAGTCATTATCTGTATATTTATAAAGACTGAAGTCAGAATTCTTTGGATACCAAAGGCCAAGTGTTGAGGCACCTTTGAGATATCTTAAAATCCTCTTGACAGTGAACAAGTGTGACATCTTGGGGTTGGCTTGATATCTTGCACAAATACATGTGGCAAACATGATAAGGGCTGCTAGCTATGAGGTACATAAGAGACCCAATCATAGCCTTGTAAGGTGTTCATCCACACACTCCCTCTCAAGATCATGTCCAAGGGATTGGTTTCTTGCTATGGGTGTCTTAGCAAACTTACAGTCAGTCATGTTGAATCTTGTAAGTATGTCTTGCACATATTTTGACTATCTTATGAAGATGCCACTATCAAATTGCTTCACTTGAAATCCTAGAAAGAAATTAAGTTCTCCAATTGCACTTGTTTCAAATCTATTTTTCATCAGCCTCTCAAAGTGTTTGCAGAGCTTTGGATTGGTTGACCCAAAAAATTTCATCTATATATACTTGTTCTAGCATTAAGTCATTCCCTATTCCTTTGATGAAGAGAGTTCCATCTATAGTACCTCTTTTGTGTCCATGTTGATAGAGATACTGAGACAGAGTCTCATACCACTTTCTAGGAGCTTGGGACAGGCCATAAAGTGCTTTATCAAGCTTGCATACATAATCAGGATGATCAGTATCTACAAACCCAGGTGGTTGTTTGACATACAACTCTTTATCAATCACCCCATAAAGAAAAGCACACTTGATATCAAGTTGGTAGACCTTGAAATCCTTGTATGAAGCAAAAGCTAAGAATATTCTAACAACTTCAAGTCTTGCAACAAGAGCAAAGACATCTGTGTAGTAAATTCCTTCTTCTTGTGTGTATCCTTGAACAACTAGTCTAGCCCTTTTTTGATGACAAGTCCCTATCATCCTTCTTATTCCTAAACACCCATTTTTGGTTCCTATAGTAGTCTTCCCTTAAGGACATAGGTTCCAAACCTTTCGCCTTTTGAATTGAAGCAGCTCCTCTTGAATGGCTTCCACCCAACTTCCATCCTTTAATGCCTCATCAACTTTCTTTGGCTCTATCTAGAGACAAACATTTGCATCATGGGTTTTTCCTCTTATTCTTACCCTAGTATCAACATTTCCAATGATATTTATGGTGGGGTGAGACTTGTGGATCCTTAGTTGAGGGATCACAGCAAGTTGCTTGGAGAGATCTAAATTAGGAAATTTAGATCTGGTAGTAAAGTTTCTCCCACGTCATCAACACACTTATCAAGTACAACCTGATCCAATGAGTGTGTGACATCATTGATGTTTTCTTCAACGAAGTGGTTATCAGCATCAAGCAACTCTTGATCACTTTCACCACCACCATTTCCTCTTACATTTGAAGCTCCTGCATCTGAGTTTTGTGCCTTTATGCTAGAATTTGAAGGCACCCTAGAAGTATCAGTTGAATTTGTCATTGTTATGCTGATAAAGACTCTATTGCAGGGTAGTTACAACTGGAGCTGAAGTAGTATAGCTTGAAGATCTTCTCAGCTCAAATCTTGGATCAGGATCACCTATAGGTAGTATACATGTAAATCCTGAAACATGCTCACAAGATTTGTTAAAACAGTTGGTAACTAAATCAAGATCAAATAGCCAATCATGATCAGAACCTTTCACATTAAGAGTGTGCTCATTGAAAGTCACATTGGCTGACTCCTCAACTACTCTAGTTCTGAGATTCTATACTGTATAAGCTTTAGCTTGAGAGGAGTATCCAATAAAATGTCTATCATCTGACTTTTCATCAAACTTGGCAATTTGATCCTTGGTATTCAAGATGGTGCAAGGACATTCAAATGACCTGAGAAAACCAATGAAAGGTATCCTCTTGTGCCAAAGTTCATACGGAGTCTTACCATATGTATTGACTACTAAAACTCTGTTTTGCATATGGTGATGGGCAGATTAGAGTCAGACAATATAGTTCTTGCAGCTTCAATAAGTGTCTTGTTTCTCCTCTCAGCAACACCATTTTGCTGAGGAGTCCTGGTAGCACTATATTGTCTTGTAATACCCTTTTCATCACAAAATGTATCAGATTTGGTTCTGGAATTCAGTTTCTCGATCACATCATATGGTTTTGACCTTGTGATCACATTGATTCTCAATCTTTAAGGTGAAATTCTTTATAATTTCAGGTGTCTCATCCTTAATTCTATAAAAGAAGACCAAAGTAAATCTTGTAAAATCATCTGTGATCACCAAACAATAAGAGGTCCTTCCTAGATTCATTACACTGGTGGGGCCAAAGAGATCCATATGTAATAAGTGTAAGGGTGTAGTGATGGAGTTTCTTTCCTTTGGCTTGTGAGATACCTTGTGTTGCTTCCTTTTCAGGCATACAACACAGTGGTCATCACTTGTAAACTCTTTCTTTGGCATTCAAGTTACCAAATCATTCTTAATTAATTTATTCATGTTTATAGAGTTTACATGGCACATTCTTTGTTAGATATAGGAAGGCTTAGCACTTTAATCGATCTATTATAATAATTTCTTGTGAAAAATCATTTTTGTGTATGCATTATATATATAGGTTAACCCATCACTTGAATGATTTATATATGTGATTGCAAGATCAGCATTATGCTAATTCAAATTTCATGAAAATTTGAATAAGTGTAAGAAACATCTACGGATGAACATTTATGTTCTTTTGTAGATAATATTTTTACACAAAATGTATCCGACGATCTCCTACAAAAGAACACTTTTGTGCAGATTATGTCAAGGGTCTGTTGTAAGACCAAAGATCTAGGGATGAACAACTTGCAGTTCAAATGAAGAATATCAAGTGAAGACTTCTACGGAAGACAAAAGTTCCTGCGGGCAAAGTTCCTGCGGAAGACAAAACTTCTACGGAAAAGCAATACTTTCATGTACTTCAACAAGTACATCAAGATCAACAAGTCAATCGTTGAGTGATGTCATAAAGTCAACTTCTACGGATGACTTTAACTCACTCAGAGAATGTCACATCACAACATTCTCTGAATAACTTTCTTACCTCGATAAGAAAGTTACTGATTCTAAGAGAATTACTGTTACCCTAGTAGTAAATCCTTAAACCTATAAATACAATGTATAGGCTCACACTTTCAAATACGGCTGAATAACTAACAATACGTCAATCAATACCATCAATAAAACCCTAGCAGCCGCAACATCAATTACACCAAAATCATCAATTGAATTATTGTTCTCATTATCATCAACAAACATTGTTTGATCAATTGTAATCTTTAAATCTGTTTTTAATGAAATACTTTTGAATCAATTCATGTTCATTCATTCATTGCAATTGACTTCTTCGTTTATAGACAACCTCAGCTAACCAACTCATCCCCACCAGCCACAAGCTCATTGTAGATACATGTGTACCTAGTTTAGGAACTAAATGTAATTGTCTTTCATGTCTTACATATATGTAATTGAATGGGTATGAATGAAATACAATATGTGGTTGATGCATATAAAGTTTAAAATTTCATTGTTTATTGTGTGATAACACATATTGAACTAACTATATAGGTTTGTGGTTGTTTACATAATTCTTAGTCAATAATGATTGAGAAACATGTTCAAACTCAATTGTGTGAAGTTCTCATGCGAATGGACCATACGCATGAATACTTCATGCTAATGAACCAATCGCACGACTGAACCAGGAGACTGGATTAGTCGCAAGATTTTGACATGAGATCGACTCAGTCGCACGATTGAACATTTAATCGTGCAAATGGATCAACCGCATGCTTTAGTTGCACGACTGAACCATGCTAATGGTTCAGTCGTACAAATGGAAAACCCTAACCTATAAATACCACTTAATTCGTGGAAAAACGGAACAATTCGAATACCTACGCACATAATCGTACCTAGCCGTCCAGAGACTCAAGAACACCTGTTCCAAGTTCATAGATCGCAGTTAATCATCTTGCAATCGTTCTTAACGTTTTGATTCATTCTTAGATTGATTATACTTGCGTTCTCACTGATTGGATCGCCAATCAAATAGGATTCCGCACTATTTTGTTTGGTATACACGTAAATCAGTTAGTACTCTGTATCTAAACGGTCCTAACAAGTGGTAATAGAGCTTTGGCTCTTGATTTGCATGTGATTCAATCGATTTTGATAAAAATCGTGTTTTCACTCAAAAACTCAATCTTTTGTGTCAAACAGTGTTTTTCGACGTCTCCAGGTCAAAAAGTTCACGTTTTTCGATATACGACAATTAGGGTTCGTGAGAAATTCGTTTTTTTGCTTCAAAGTGTTCCAAACCTTCGTTTTTGCAAAAACAACATCCTTCAGTCACACGATTTACTCAATCGCACGACTAAACCCATTCGCACCTCCCATACGCACAATTGAACTCAGTCGCCTTGTTCATTCGTACGACTGACCAGCTTCATTCGCATAGACTCCAACCGCACTCTCCTTACGCACGACTGAATCCAATCACAAGATTAAATTCATCCGCAATCTTCATTCGCACGATTGACTCATTCGCATAAGTTCAATCGCACAAGTGGTCCAATCGCACAAGTGAAGTACTTGATCTCTAAAGTTTAAAGTTAACGAGATGGAAGAACAATACTCAGCGTTCACTATAGGTAGAGTCACACGGATCCAGAACCTCTTACTTCTGGAGAATGAGACTGGGAATCATAATAAACCACCTAAGCTTATAACGTTAGACGATTACCCATAGTGGAAACAACGTTTCCAGATCTACCTCAATTGAGTTTATCCCAATCTTTGGGAGTCAATTAAAACAGGATATGACATGCCGGTTGGTGCAGACCAGGATCCTCCGTATCCTTTAGGATGCCTCCTCCTCCTCCCCCGCCTGCTAGGATTCCGACATCGGTACCCCCACTATTTGACCCTCGTGACGAGCGCCTGATGCCGCCGAGACATAGTATGTATGACGGCCCCACTGTACTGGCTGGTGATAGGTACTCCCAGTCGAGTCGCCGGGCGAGTGATGTAGGACCCTCCGATGCGACACTAGATGAGATTTTGAGGACTGTTCGCCGTCATGAGCTGACTGTTCAGCACGCCACTCGAACTTCTCAGTCGGCCCAGTTCCAGGCGATGATGGCTACACAGGGAGTGAAGCGTTTGGAGCAGGAGCAGAGGAAGAAGGGTACATGGTGGTTTGGATGGTTAAAGAGGAAGTGGATGTGAGAACTGGAGTACTCAGTGGGATTTATCTGTCTGTGGACAGTAGAAGGAAACTATTTGAATTCTTGTTTGAGACTATTATTTTTATATTATTGGGGTGATGGCACCTTCCAAATTGTAAGAGCATGACTCTTATTCTACTCGTTTGGATGATACTATGTTGACTGCTTTTGAGATGCTTAAAATTTTTAAACTGTCTGTATTAAACTGTTATATGTTTTGTTGTGCTTTGAGATTGTCTGTGCCTTTTCTAAATTGTTGCCCAACTATTATATCATGTTTTGAATTGGACATTTAAGGTTCTTTAGTGGGTTGTAAATACATGTATGTGCATGCTATGATTCCTCTTCCGAGGCATGGTGCGATAGGATAATGATGCCTAGGCTATCCGAAACAAAATTTATGAGATGCTAAACGAATCTATTTGTGATACTATCAGAATGCCGACTCGTAGAGGAACACGTTTTGGTCGACGTGGAGCCACCAGAGGCCGCCATGAGGGAGCAAGGCCTATTGGAACCCAACCTACTCCACCAGGGACTCCCCACGGGGAGAATACTAATCAAGAGAGTGACGAAAGGATTGCTAACCTCGTAGCTCAGCAACTGGCCAACGCCATTCCGACTATCATTGCTCAGATAAATGCAGACCAGGATAACACTACTGGGAATGAACGGCCGGTAAACGATGAGAGCCACGATGATGAAGCTGAGGAGTTAAGGAATGGGTGCTCTTACAAGACCTTTATGGCCTGCAAGCCCAAGGACTTCTATGGCACCGAGGGTGCTATAGAGACTTACAGGTGGATCGACGAAATGGAAGCCGTCTTAGACATCAGCGAGTGCAAGATGGAGCACATGGTGAGATTTGCATCACAATCTCTCAAGGGATCAGCTCTTGAATGGTGGAAGTCCATTACCCAGAGCCGTGGAAGAAACGTTGCAAATCGAATGGGTTGGACTGAATTCCGAGAGTTAATGACCAACAAATATTGCCCCATCAATCAACTCGAGAAGCTGGAGACAGAATTTTTAAGCTTGGAGATGAAGGGACCCAACTACACCGAATACATCAATCGTTTCTTAGCCCTGTCCCGACTTGTGCCACATTTGGTGACGCCAGAAGCCAAAGGTGTAGCACGGTTCATCTGGGGACTACACCCAAGAGTTAGGGGTATGGTTCGTGCCTCTCAGCCTGTCACCCTACAAGCTGCTGTCGACCTTACCAGCAGTCTGACTGACGATCTTATTAGGGCTGGATGGACCGATCAAGGAAGGGTTGATGAGAATAAGAAGTTTGTTGGAGACAAGAGGAAGTGGTTTGAAGCAAAAAGAGCGATTGGAAGTAGCAGTGGGTCGAGTAGAAGGAGTTCTGAAGGAGTGAGACGTGATGATCAAGGAAGCAAAAACCGGAGATTGTATACGGGGACAAGCCCACTCTACAGCAAGTGCAAGTTACATCATCAAGGAGAATGTAACCCGATGCCCTGTTTTAGGTGCAAGAGAACAGGCCATCTAATTAAAGACTGTACTTATGTACCGGGGAAACAATGCTACGAGTGTGGAGACCCAGGGCATATGAGGAACAAGTGTCCTAAGCTTGGTAGGGACAAGGATGCCAAGCCCAATAAGCCTAAGGGAAGAGCTTTCGTTATGGACCCAGCAGGAGCTCGTAAGGAACCCGACGTTGTCAACGGTACGTTCCTTGTAAATAATCATCCCGCTACTGTACTGTTTGATACTGGAGCGACTGCTAGTTTTATCTCTAGTACCTTTAGGCAATTGATTGACTTAGACGCGTGCACCTTGACTGATACATTTACCGTAGAACTAGCTGACGGTAATATTTTAGAAGCTAACGAAATCATTAGGGATTGCCACCTGAATCTAAAAGGGAATGTGTTTAAGATTGACTTGATGCTCATTAAGTTAGGAGGATTTGATGTGGTAGTGGGTATGGACTGGTTAGCGAAGCATAAAGTTGAAATCGTATGCGATGAGCGACTGCTCAAGATACCATTGAGCGTCGAAGAAGTGTTAGTGGTAGAAGGAGAAAGAAGTAACACTCTATACCCTATGATATCTCACTTGAAAGCTACCAAGAGCTTGAAGAGGGGATGTCCAGCTTTTATAGTCTATGTGATGAAAACCCAAAAAGAGAAGAAAATCAAAGAGATTCCCGTAGTTTCGGAATACCCATAGGTGTTACCGGAAGAACTACCAGGACTTCCTCCGAATCGACAGGTGGAATTCCAGATAGACTTGATGCCTGGTGCTGCACCAGTAGCCAAGGCACCGTACCGGCTCGCCCCACCCGAGATGAAGGAGCTAATGGTACAAATTCAAGAACTAATGGACAAGGGATTTATACGTCCGAGTGTCTCTCCATGGGGTGCCCCGGTGCTATTCGTGAAAAAGAAGGACGGAACGCTGCGAATGTGTATTGATTACAGGGAGTTGAATAAGCTGACCATAAAGAACCGTTACCCTCTCCCGAGAATAGATTACTTATTTGATCAATTGCAGGGAGCAAGTTACTTCTCCAAAATAGACTTGAGGTCAGGATACCACCAGCTGAAGATAAGAGAAGAAGATATACCCAAAACTGCCTTCCGAACTAGGTATGGACACTATGAGTATTTGGTCATGCCCTTTGGACTGACTAATGCTCCAGCAGCATTCATGGACCTCATGAATCGCGTTTGCCGCCCTTACCTCGACAAGTTTATGATCGTGTTTATCGACGACATACTGATCTATTCTCAAACTAAAGACGAGCACGAGAAGCATCTCAGGCTAATCCATGAATTGCTCAAGAATGAGCAACTATATGCCAAGTTCTCGAAATGTGAATTTTGGATGCGCCAGATCCAATTCTTAGGTCATGTGGTAAATAAGGATGGGATTCAAGTTGACCCTTCCAAGATTGAGGCCATAAAGAATTGGAAGATTCCTGAGACTCCTACGGAGATAAGGCAATTCTTAGGACTGGCTGGCTATTACCGAAGATTTATAAAGGACTTCTCGCGTATAGTGCAACTTTGACCGCACTAACCAAGAAAAACACAACCTTTGTGTGGGAGCGAGAGCAGAATGAGGCGTTTGAAACGCTTAAAGAGAAGTTATGCAGTGCACCTATACTTGCTCTTCCAGAAGGAGTAGAAGACTTCGTGGTCTATTGTGACGCTTCGCGTCAAGGACTAGGATGTGTATTGATGCAACGCAATAAGGTGATTGCTTACGCATCGAGACTGCTGAATGATCATGAGAAGAATTACACGACGCACGATCTGGAGTTGGGTGCCGTGGTGTTTGCCCTTAAGATGTGGAGGCATTACCTTTATGGCACAAAGTGCATTATCTACATCGACCATAGAAGCTTGCAGCATATCCTTGACCAAAAGATGCTCAACATGCGTCAGAGAAGATGGGTTGAGCTATTGAATGATTATGAGTGCGAGATCCGCTACCACCCTGGTAAGGCCAATGTTGTGGCGGATGCGTTAAGTCGAAAGGAAAGAGAGAAACCTCTTCGTGTACGAGCCTTAAGAATGAGTGTGTATACCAACCTTATAGCAAGATTGAAGGAAGCTCAAGGCGAGGCATTAAAGGAAGAAAAATTAAAAGAAGAAGGATTGACTGGAATGGAGAAGCAGTTGGAGATAGGGGACGATGGTGCATACAGATATGGTGGAAGGACTTGGGTGCCAAAACACGGAGGAATTCGAGAAGTAATCCTCGATGAAGCACACAAGTCTAAGTATTCAATTCATCCTGGAAGTGATAAGATGTACCAGGATTTAAAGACACTTTTCTGGTGGCCGGGAATTAAGAGATCAATCGCTGTTTATGTGGGGAAATGTTTAACTTGTGCCATGGTAAAAGCTGAGAACCAAAAACCATCGGGAACGTTGCAGCAACCTGAAATTCCAGAATGGAAATGGGATAATGTTAAGATGGATTTCGTTACCAAGCTGCCTAGAACGTTTAAAGGTCACGATGCTATTTGGGTAATAGTGGATAGATTAACCAAATCAGCTCACTTCTTGCCAATTAGAGAAGACTACGATATGACGAAACTGGCCCAACTTTATGTCGACGAAATTGTAACAAGGCATGGAGTGCCTCTGTCGATCATCTCAGACCGTGATAGCCGTTTCACCTCTCGCTTCTGGAAATCGTTCCAGCAAGCTTTAGGAACCCGTTTAGATCTTAGCACGGCTTACCACCCTCAGACCGACGGACAGAGCGAAAGAACTATTCAAACGATGGAAGACATGTTGAGAGCTTGCGTGATGGACTTTGGCGGAAATTGGGATAACCATCTTCCTTTGGTAGAATTCGCCTATAATAACAGTTACCACGCGAGTATCAAAGCCGCTCCGTACGAGGTCCTTTATGGCAGGAAATGCCGATCACCCTTGAGTTGGATTGAGATTGGTGACAGCCAAGTGATGGGACCCGACATAGTGTTGGAAACCACCGATAAGATCTATAAGATAAAGGAACGACTGAGAGCAGCTAGAGACCGACAGAAGAAGTACGCCGACAGGAGGCGGAAACCTCTAGACTTCCAAGTGGGCGACAGAGTGATGCTAAAAGTAGCACCGTGGAAAGGAACAGTGAGATTCGGAAAAAGAGGAAAACTAAGCCCAAGATACATTGGACCATTTGAGATAATGGCACGAATTGGCCCAGTAGCATATAAGTTGAAACTACCCCCGGGATTGA
This sequence comes from Flaveria ramosissima, assembly GCA_025215565.1. Classification (NCBI taxonomy): domain Eukaryota; kingdom Viridiplantae; phylum Streptophyta; class Magnoliopsida; order Asterales; family Asteraceae; genus Flaveria; species Flaveria ramosissima. Next base: position 14,243,500 of record CM046039.1, read on the forward strand.
GTCACATACACGACACCTTTCATGTGTCAAACTTGAAGAAGAGCATGGTAGACAAAACCCTGGAACTACCATTAAAAGAAGCAAGGATAAGCGACAAACTGAACTTTGTGGAAGAACCTGTGGAGATCACGGATCGTTTGGTCAAACAACTCCGGCGGAGCCGCATACCCAAGGTTAAAGTTAGATGGAACTCCAGGCGAGGACCTGAATTTACTTGGGAACGTGAAGATGAAATGAGAAAGAACTATCCACACCTCTTCAAACCCACCCGTACAGTCCCTAATCAGAGTTAAATTTCGGGATGAAATTTCCTAAACGGTGGGAGAATGTGACAACCGACCTCCAGGTTGTTACCCTAACCCTAGATTACTTGCATCATTATCCATGCTATGAGTGCTAATAATTGAAACTATACAACCCTACTATGATATTGGAATCAATTCTTGCTATTTGATGTAAATTATGATTTCATGTGATTTTTACTTTGGATTTTTAACCAATTTAGGTTTCTACCTTTTTAAAAATTAGTGTTCCGGGAATGTCAACTAGTCACCCTTACAAAATTAAACTCAAGAGAAGACAATTAAAATGTGAGCATACACACTCACACTTGCATAAATTCGGCCATGCATGCATGGGTATGCATTAGACACCTCAAATCACCTTTCCACTAAATAATACATAATACCCAATACTACAAAATTACACTACACAATATTAATTTACAATTAAAATTAAATTAAAACCCTCCCCACTACACTCCAAATCGGCCGCCCCCTCCCTCACCACTCTCCTCTCCTCTTCACACCACCCCTCTCACCCACTAGCCTTTCATGCATTTCTCTCCATCTCTCTCCCTCTCTCTCTCCCTATATCCGAAGTCACCAGCTGAACACACACACTCACACTCCTCACAACACACTCCCAACTATTCTCTCTAGTTTTGTGAAGGAAATTCGAAGACCACAAAAAGATCCATTCGGCCAAGAGCAAGAACCGCAAAGGAGCAGCCTTGTTTGCAAGATTTGGTCGCACAACCGTGTTTGTTCCACCTTTCCAGCCTTAGATCGAGTTTCTCCATTCAAGTCCAAGGAGTTTCAAGCCATTCACGGCCATCAACACCCTCCAAACCGTGAGTTATTTCGAGTGTAAGCTCAAGATGTCGGTTTTGTGACATTTATCTTGTTTTCTTCATTTGACATCTAAGAACCGTGTATTTCATTGTTGTAGCAGAAACATCTCACCATCATCTCATTCTTAAGGAGTTACCAACGTTCTTGAAGGTAAACTTCATGTTTTGTTAGCCATTCTTGAGGTGGAAACCGATTTCCACCATGAAAACCCTCATTTTGGAGTGTTTTGACATCATCTAACTTGTGAAAGCTTAAACTCTTGTAAACCAAACTTGTAACCTGCATTTTTATGACTTAAGGGACTCCAAAGAACCTGTTTTTAAAAGTTCCAAGTGGCTACATACTAAAACCCACGGTTGATACATGGATTTCATCTTGAAACCCCCTTTCTACATGTAACAACACCCTCTTGAGCATTTGTTTGAAAAATCCTTTTAAACAAGACCCATAACCTACTCATGAACGACTTAATGACACCTTAATAATCTGCTTATGAAGTTAAATGAAGTGTTGGTAACATTTAAACTCAAGTTATGATGGTTTACACTAGTGTAATTGTCGGTTATGACATTTTCTACATATTTGAAGCATATGGATGTATAGATCAACTAGGCAACATGTTGGGACTGAAATTTCAATAGGTTTTAGTGAATATTTGAAGTGTTAGCAATGTTTAATCTCTGGAATAAAGGACATGATGTGATTTACCCTCTTTTAGTCACTTTCGGGACCCGAAAACATGGTAAAATGACTTAAAAATAGTAAGATTATGAATTTAACATTCTTAAAAAGTATTCCAGGCTCAAAAATGATAAATAAAGTATTCTGGAGTCAATGGATAAGTTAAGTGGTCAAAGACTCAAATAAATGGCATTTTAACTAAAAAACGGGTACAAACCAAGCATAGTTTATGAGAAAAATCTATAAAAATAGAGTTCAAAACTAAGATGTATGAAAATCATGTGATTTCAGTAAGATAAGTGATAAAGGACTTAAAAGATTTAAAAACTCGGTCAAATGAGCTTAAAATGGTCAAACCCGGTCAAAACCGCGTATTAACGGGTCAAACGTGAAAACAAGATTTTGACTATAAAAGCCAATTTACACAATTTAAGGACTTAGAAATTTATAAAGAAGTCTCTTAGAAAATACCTACTGGTCCAAAATTTAAATATTTGAAAACTCCAATTTACTATTAAAATTATCCGGCTTTTACCGCAACCGGGAGCGTTAAACGCGCAGTTTTCAAAATCGAACCCGTAGACCAAAGTTTTGAACCACTTACTCCATAATAATCATAATATTACTCTAATGATCTGATTTTGGACATAAATGACATAAAAGGCAAGAAACTAAACTTAAGGGTAGAAACTGTCAATTTTGAAACTTGAGGGACTAAACTGTAAAATTTTTCCAAACCTTATAACCGACTTCCAGGAAGCTAATAAACACTTGAACAATAAAATTGAAGATCATGTTAGGTTGGACTCACTTTAGTATAGATGTTTACTTTACATTGTAATAGGACTTTTGTTAGTTTCATTTTGTATTTTGTTATTAATTGGCAGTTTTGGCAGTCCAGCGAAACTGTGAGCGAATCTATAGTTTCGCTCACAGTTTGCTGTTTTGGTTCACCCGGCGAACTTGTGTTCTGCCGGGCAAAACTATAGTTTCGGCATGACAGTTTCGCTGGTAGCGAAACTGTCAGCGAAACTATGACTGCTATATATACTATTGTCATTTCATTTTGTATGATAAGTTTGCAAAACCCTAATTGTGGAATTCTGTTGCAAACTATCATTTCCAAGCAGTTACTTCATTGAAATACAATTGTGCTTATTGTTATTGAGTCAGTTTGTTCATTTGAATATCAATTATGTCTTGATTCATCATATTCTCTTCTCAATTTTTGTTATTTGGTTTGTGTATTTGATATTGATCAAATTATCCTATCAATTGTACTGTTCATCGATCACATGGACTAACAATATGGTATCAGAGCCTTAGTGCTCTTGATTTGTTGAGTTTTTGTGGTTTTGGTCAATATCTAGTTTCAATCAATTTTCATTGGATTATCAGCTGTTTTTGGGATGGAAATTGATTGAATTATGCTTGTTCTTGATTGAGGAAGATTCTACAATCATCAGATCTCAAATTCATTGAGTTTTGGATGATTTCAGATTGATTTTGAGGTGAAAAAGGGTTTTGAGATCGACCAGCGAAATTACTGTTCTTACTGCGAAACTGTCATCTTCATTCAGCGAAATTATGAGTTATTTTGGATCAGAAGTTGTTTTCTAGAGTTTCAGCGAAAGTATTTCCTTGAACGAAAGTTCAGTAGTGTTTTTGACCAATTATCAAGCGAAAGTGCTGCCGAATCTATTTCTGAACGAAAGTTCAAGCTTGTTTCCTGCGAAATTGGCAGCAAAACTAAGCAATTGTTGTCTCTGATTCAAGCGAAAGTGCTGCTGAAATTGCAAGCGAAAGTGTCTGTGTTTGCGAAAGTGTCTGCGATAGTATTGTTTCAGCGAAATTGTTAGTCAAGTCACTTCTTTCAGCGAATTTGTTAGCGAAATTACCAGCGAAATTATCAATCTTTCTGCCGAAACTATCATGTCGAAATTAACTACTCTTACACTTGCGGATCTTGAAAGTGTTGCTCCTAATAGACCTCCAAGACTCATTAATGGAGATAATTTTGAAGATTGGAAGAGATGTCTCAAAGCTTTCTTTTTCTACACAGATCATAATCAATGGGAATCGATTATTTCAGGTCCTCATATACCTACGGTTACAGTTGGTGATGTCGTTTCTCAGAACAAAGATCCATCTTCTTATACTGAAAGAGATCTGAAACTGATTGATCGTGATCAAAAAGCTTTTGGTGCTCTAACTCTCTGCTTGGCTCCAGACATCTACAATCGTTTTGCAGAACATAAAAATGCTAAATCCCTTTATGATGCTCTCTGTGAATTCTTTGATGGGAATGCAGATCTGGTAAAAGACAAGAGTATTCAAGCTGAAAAGGAGTTCAATTCGTTTGTAGGATACAAGAATGAAAGTTTGACAGATCTTACAAATCGTTTCTTAACCGTCTCAAGCACTCTGAAGAAGTATGATGAAAGACTCTCCAACAGTGAACAAGTTAACAGGCTTCTCGATTCTCTTCCACCACAGTGGAGTCTTCAAGTGAGGATGCTCAAACAAGAAAGAGGTTTTACAGATTATAAGCTGATGGATATCATTAACAAGTTGAAATCTTTTGAGTTGGATATGAAAAGAAGAGAATTTAACCAGACTATGATGCCCACACCTGTTTTTTCTCAAAATGCTGCTTTGTTGTCATCCGCTGCAAACTCTCACATTCAAAATCCAATTCAAGGAGGGAGCAATACAAGTAATTTCTCGAGTGGTAGTAATCATGTTGGAAAAGAATTGGGAAATTCTAAGGTGAATGCTGAAACTTCAATTCCTTCTGAAACAATGGCTCTTTTTGGAATGTTTGTTCAAAGCTATGAAGCTCTTGTTGCTGGTGAATTGAAAGGTAAAGGAATGACTATGGAGGATATGTATCAGGTTGATCCTGATGATTTAGAAGAAACTGACATTCAATGGCAAATGGCAATGTTAACTTTAAGAGCCCGGAGATTCATGGAAAGAACAGGAAGAAAGAATTTTGGTGGTCAATCATCAACTTCAAAACTAGGATTTGATAAGTCAAAATTGAGGTGCTTTAATTGTAAACAATTAGGACATTTTAAACGTGAATGTCCATTACCAATTGTCACAGATCCTAGTAACACTGGAGTACCAAGATTGACAGCAGAGAAAGTAAAGGAAGAAGGAAATTCAAAAAAGGAGTCAGCCTTGATCTCAAACTTTGACTGGAGTGCAGAGGTGGAAGAAACAAGATCTGAAATAAATCACGCGTTAGTTGCTGAGGTTGTGGAAAGAGATGAGATGGAAGTTGATAAAGATGAATTTGTGCTGTTCAAGGAATTCAAAGGAGAGAATGAATCTTCAGTAAAGGAGATAGAAGAGAAGGCTGATGGAGAGAAGAAAGAGGAAATTACAGATTCAAATGAAGAAAGAAATTCAAAAGCTGTGAAAGGAAAAGAGAAGGATGATGATGCCGCTACTATTGAGGAAAGGAAATCAAGTACTCCAGTATGCATGTGTGATAAAGCTTTAGCTGCCGAAAAGATGGTAATGGGACTTCCTTATGAGGTAATACAGGATATGTGCTCATCTGCTTGCGAAATTAGACTTTTTGGGGTTTATAAGGCTAATCATTTGTTAATTGATAATGAAAAGGATTTAAAACGAATTAATGATGAACTTCAAATGAATGAATCAAAATATTTTATGAAATTAAATGAGGCTTTAACAGAAACTGATCATTTAAAAAGAATTGTTTTGGAAAGGAATGTAGAGGTTAATACTTTGACTGAACGGGTTGCTCTTGCTGAATTTGAAGCAAGCAAACTTCAGTCAAAATTAGATAAATGGACTATTTCTGGAATGAAACATGATGATCTTTGTAAATCTCAACGGGGAGCAAGAATTAAAACAGGTTTGGGTTATGAAAATGTACAGGTTTATCCTCCTCCTAGTACATACTGTTATTCTCCTATGCCTGTTCCTCATCCTTCTAATGATTTAATCAAATCAGATACTGACAGTATGTCTGCAGGTTTAGTTGGGAATAACTCTAAGTACATTCGTGAAGACTACGACTATGGACCAACTAGTGGGCTTGGATGCACTAGTTCTAGTACACCTGAAAAACAACAGTCTGTTTTAGATAATAAGTCTAGTTTAAATTCAGTGTTTGTTTCTAGTTCAAATGTAACAGACTTGAATGTCTCATGTTCTCTTGATTGTTCTATTTCATCTTGTAATTCAAATCATGATAGTGATGATTTTTGTTCTGGTAATGAATGCAATGAATCTGATGTTTCTCCTAAAACAACTGAGCAACTTAAAATTAATTCTTTCGAAAAGTTCTTTTCTCAACCTATTCCATCTTTCATACCATTAAATATGACATCTTCAGAAAAATGCAGTTCGTCTTTATTTGAAACTGGTACCAATGGTACGAGTTTTACTGATCTGTCAGAAGAATCAAGTTCTGATTTTGTAAAGAATAACTCTGATTCAAATAAACAAAAACATCATGAGATGTATGAGACATTCAGTGATGTTGATTCTAGTTTGTCTGAATGTGATGAGGAGATTATTATTGATCCTATTTTTACTTCATCACATCATCGACCTAGATTCAAACATCATTGCTTCAGGTGTGGTGAAGAGGTCATCTTATCAAAAATTGTCCTTTGATTGAAAAATCCTCTAATAGGAATTGTTTTGGGAATAAATTGACAAAATTGGTTGATAATTTCTTTCATAAAAAATCAGCTTCTTTAAAAACAAAAGTTGTTCAATCTTTGGTCCCTATTGCTCCTGGCTAAATGTTTTGTTCATTCATTTCAGGGATCTTCTTCAAAGATTGTACACAGTCTGTGGCATGTTGATAGCGGCTGTTCCAAGCATATGACGGGATTAAAGGATTTGTTGACCAATTATCGGATTATAGATGGAGGATATGTGGCATTTGCTGGAGATAAGAAGGGTGGAAAAATGATTGGACAAGGAGAAGTTACCAATGGTTCTCTTACTCTAGAAAAAGTCAACCATGTTCCTGAATTGGCATTTAATCTTCTGAGTGTCTCTCAAATTTGTGATAAAGACATTCCTGTTCTATTTAAATCTGACGAATGTTTATTTTTAAAATCAGAGATAGCTATTCCAGAAGATTTAATTCTCATGCGTGCTCCAAGGAAACACGATACATATCTTCTTGATATGAATTCTAATGAGTCCAAGGCTACTGCAACTTGTCTTCTCTCAAAAGCATCAACCTCTGAGTCACTCTTGTGGCATCGTCGCTTAGGCCATGTCAATTTTAAGATAATTAATAAATTAGTAAAGAACAATCTTGTTAGAGGACTTCCTTTAAAAGATTTTTCTGTTACTGAAAAATGCATGGCATGTGCCAAAGGGAAACAACATAAGAAACCTCATAAGCCTAAACTTTTAAATAGCATATCAAGTCCTCTGGAGTTGTTACATACTGATTTATTTGGGCCTATTAGTGTTAAATCAATTGCTAAAAAATCTTTTTGTCTTGTTGTTACAGATGATTTCTCACGTTATTCATGGGTGAGGTTTCTTGCACACAAAAGTGAAGTTGCAGAGGAATTGTAGAAATTAATCATTTCTATTGAATCAGTCAGTAAGAAAAGAGTTATGGGATTAAGAAGTGACAACGGCACTGAATTTAAAAATCAGATTCTTGATTCATTTTGTGCTCAAAAAGGGATTGTGAGACAATTTAGTGCTGCAAGAACACCCCAGCAGAACGGTATTGCAGAAAGAAAGAATCGTACTCTTGTAGAAGCTGCTCGTACAATGTTGATAGAATCCTCATTACCAGTTATTTTCTGGGCTGAAGCTGTTAATTGTGCATCTTATGTTCTAAACAGGGTGCTAATTGTGAAAGATAAAGTGAAGACTCCTTATGAACTTTTTCATAAGAGGAAGCCACTAATTGAGTTCTTTCGCCCATTTGGTTGTTCTTGTACTCTTCTTAATACTCAAGCTCAAAAGACAAAATTTGGTGCTGTTTCTGACGAGTGTTATTTTGTTGGATATTCTTCTTCACAAAAGGCATACCGAGTTTATAACAAGAGAACACGTATTGTTCAAGAGTCATTCTATGTTGATTGGCAAGAATCCAATTCTTCTGAAGTGAAATCTGAACCTGCATGGTTCTTTGACTCCGATACTGTGTTCAATTCATTTAATTTGCCAGTTTTCGATGATGATACATCAATTCCAAGTACTCAAACGAATATTATTCCATCATCTTCATCGTCTGTTCCATCCATCCCACAAGTAAATGATGCTGTTTCAACTGATGTTAGCTCATCGTCTCCAATGTCTGATCAAGCTCCATTATCTAATTCTTTATCTCCTACATCTCCTAACTTACCTGATTCTACACCTGTCATTGATACACCTTCATCTACTCTTTCTCCGGCAACGGCTGATACTTCTTCAACGATCTTTCCTTCTTCAAGTAATTATAAAACTTTGAAAGATCATCCGCTTGATAATGTGATTGGATCTGTTTCTGATGGTGTTCGCACACGAAGTCAATCCGGTCTGATTAATGTTTGTCTTTTCTCATGCTTTATTTCTCAAATTGTTCCTAAAAATGTTCATGCTGCTCTACAAGATCCTTGTTGGGTAGAGTCTATGCAATTGGAACTTCAACAGTTCCGGAAGCTTAAGGTTTGGACCTTAGTTGATTTACCTCCCAACAAATATCCAATTGGTACAAAATGGGTATTTAAGAACAAACCAGATGATCGGGGTGTGGTGGTGCGAAACAAATCTAGACTTATAGTGCAAGGCTTTGCTCAAGAAGAAGGAATTGATTATACAGAAGTCTTTGCTCCAGTTGCTCGTCTTGAAGCAATCCGAATATTTCTTGCTCATGCTGCTCATAAAAAGTTCAAAGTGTACCAGATGGATGTGAAATGTGCTTTTCTCTACGGCGACATTGATGAAGAGATATATGTGTGTCAACCACCAGGCTTTGAAGATCCTGATTTTCCTGATAAAGTGTATAAGCTTGATAAATCTTTGTATGGCCTTCATCAAGCACCCAGAATCTGGTATGAGACTCTTACGCAATATCTTTTAAGCAATGGTTATTCTCGTGGTACCATTGATATGACCTTATTTAAAAGGGAGGTGAATGGTGAAATGATATTTGTTCAAGTGTATGTCGATGATATTATTTTTGGATCAACAAACTCTCAATTGTGTAGAGAGTTTGAAGAAGTGATGAGCCAAAAGTTTGAAATGAGTATGATGGGTGAAATGTGCTTCTTTCTTGGCTTGCAAGTTGAACAACAGAAAGAAGGAATTCTTATTCATCAAGAGAAGTACATTAAAGATATTCTGAAGAAATTTAAGATGGATGATGCGTCTACTGAAATGACTCCTTTTACTGCTCAGACGTGTCTCACTCCAGATGAAAATGGAAAACCAGTTGATCCTCATCTTTTTCGGTCTATGATTGGCTCTCTCATGTATCTTACTGCAAGTCGTCCTGATATCACTTTCGCTGTTGGTTACTGTGCTAGATATCAGTCGGCTCCAAAGGAATCTCATGAGAAAGCTGTCAAACGAATATTTCGTTATCTCAAAGGATCGTCTCGTCTCGGACTGTGGTATCCATATGGTGGAAATTTTGATTTACATGCTTATTCTGATAGTGATTCCAATGGTTGCAGGTTAAACAAAAAATCTATGTCTGGAGGTTGTCAATATTTGGGAAATTGTCAGGTATCCTGGCAGAGCCAGAAACAAACTACTGTTTCTCTTTCTACAGGGGAAGCTGAATATATTGCTGCATCTAGCTGCTGCTCTCAAGTTCTCTGGATCCAACACCAAATGATTGATTATGGAATTAATTTCCTTCATACACCTTTATTCTGTGACAATGAGGCTGCCATTGGAATTGCTAAACATCCCATTCATCATTCTCGCACAAAGCATATTGAAACCCGAATTCATGCGATTCGTGATGCTCAGGAGAAGGGTTTCATTAATATTATTCCCATCGATACAAAAAATCAAAAAGCTGATCTTTTCACAAAAACTTTTGATAAACCTCGTTTTTATGAATTGATATCTATGCTTGGGTTAATATCTTTTTAAATTTTCATTTTCTATTTCTTTGATAATAATTAAAAAATAAAAAAATAAAAAAAAATCAAGTTAAAATTTCATTTATGATTATAGAAATATGAAAATAAAAATTTGGGGGAGTAATATCATTATTCTGAGATCGGATTTAACATGATGAGAAATGATTGTATATTCTCTAAATATTTCTTATTTACATGACCAGTAATTCTATGAGAAATAATAGTAACTGTTACTGGATTCTGTTTCACATTAAAATAAAAAGAAATTGTAAGGATTCCTGAAGTCTGATGCAACCCAAAACAGCTTAAGTGTCTCAGCAACATGCACTAAGTACTGAAGTGAAGAATGCTTCGGAAGTTTTACACAAAGCATTAGAAAATACTCTAAGTGTAAAATCTTCCGAAGCCAAGACCAATATCTTCCGAAGCCAAACATGAAGTCTTCCGAAGCTTCAGAGACAAAGTCTTCCGAAGCCTCATCCTATGAAGACAGATTTCTTCCGAAGACTTTTAGTACACATGCTTTATCTGATGTACTGTTCCATAAAGCACCTTTTCCGCTGCATCTCTGTAAAGTCACCAACTTACATGAGTTGGTGAAAAGGGCTTGCTTTTGGTAACTGTACATTGAGGTCTTGAGTATTCAACTTTCCACTTTATGTACTTTATCCTTTTTGTATTGTATAAGGATGTGAGCTATGGCATGTCATAGTCACAAGGTCAAAAGGCAGATATGCCTTTTGATCCTACAATTGATTTTGTTAGTGTCTAGTCAATTGTATCCAGCTGGCTTTCAAAGTATGGCCGGCTGTAGGTTGTAGTATAAGTATTTCAAGTTCTTGTATCTTTCTTTATGCTTTGTAACACTTGTAAAAGAACTTGAGAAAGCAATATACTGCCTCCTTGAAACCCAACTCTCTTGTTCTGTCTCTTACTTACTTGTGTTCTTGTATCACTTGGTTACCCAGTTCACTGTTTGATTAGAGCTTAGTTATTCTCCTCATTGTGTTGTTGTGTTGTAATTGTGGTTAAGCCCTTAAACGGTCCTGCAATTGGTATCAGAGCTTTCCAGGCTCTTGATATAAGATCTAACCATCTTAAGATCCCTCACACACACAAAAGCTAAACTCTTCAAATGGCTGCCATCTCTAAGACTGATATGGAGACTGGAACCATGAACAAATCCCCACTGATCACTCTTGATGATTTTGACACCTGGTGCATGAGGATGGAAGGCTTCATCAGGTCTCTTGATTCAAGAATGTGGGAATCTGTTGAGAATGGACCTTTCATACCCAGCACCCCCTCTGCTACTGGTGCTGGTATGATTCCTAAAGATGTGGCCAACTACTCAGATGAAGATAGAAAAAGAGTAGAGATTGACAGGAAGGCCATGACTGCTCTTCAGACTGCTCTCCCAAACTCTGTATACAGAGGCTTCAAGAAGTGCAAGACAGCCAAACAGCTGTGGGATGCACTGAAGCTGATGTATGAAGGCTCCTCTGAAGCCAAGGAGAACAAGAAAGATCTTCTGAAGCAGCAGTTTGAAAATTTCACCTTCAAAGCAGGTGAGACCATGACTCAACAATACTTCAGGTATGTTGAGATTGTGGATACCCTAGTGGATGGAGGAGTTCCTCTTGAGAACAGGGACATTGTAAGGAAGTTCATGTCTCACTTCCTAGGCAATGGACACACTATTGTGTGGTGATCAAGAGGACTGAGAACCTTAAGACTCTTACTCTTACAGAGTTGTATGGGATTCTCAGTGGATACCAGATGGAGATGAACATGCAAGGTTCATCTGGCAACTCCAACAATCAAATGGGTTCAGCCCTTCATGTGGTTGAAAGGGACAGCATAGAACCTCAGCATCATCTCTTATGCTACCCTGACAACTCACAAAAGGGTCCTTTCATCACCTTCCCGGAGACACCAAGGGAGAACTTTACTCAAGGAAGCCCATTCCAAGAGACAAGTTCTTCTCAAGCCTTTGTGTCTGCAGATGAAAGCTGTGGGAATTATCTCTTCACTCTTGAAGACCTGGACTGTATCCATCCAGATGACCTGGAATACATGGAGATAGTTCAGCAGATGGCTCTCCTCACTCACAGAGCCAAGAAGTTCTACAAGAGGACAGGAAGAAGATTTCCAAGCAATGCTACCAGCAGTAAGTTTGGGCTGGATAAAAGCAAAGTTAAGTGTTACAACTGTAACCTTATGGGTCACTTTGCCAGGGAGTGTAAGGCACCTAAAGCAAATGGGGGCCAAACACAACCCAGACCAAACTTTACTGACAAAGCTCCTCAAGCTGAGAAGACAAAGCAACATGCTGCTGTTGCTGTTGAAGAAGGAGGCTTTGACTGGAGTTTTCAGGTGGAGGATGCTTCTCCAAACCAAGCACTGATGGCTGACCATGATGAAGCCAAGGTATTGGAACATCTTTGCTCCCCTGAATGCATTGCTAAAGTAAATAGATACAGGTCCTATAACCTAGAGATGAGATCTGATCTTGAGTCATTAAACATATTAAAATCTGATTTTAGAAAGTCTGAAAATGATTACAAGTTAAAGATAGAAGACTTGGAGAAAACCATTTCAGTACTAAAACATGAACATACAGATTTCAGAACTCAGATCCAAGATCTCATCACTAAGTTAACTGAGTGCCAGGCTGAGCTTGTGATCAGCAAAGCCAAGGCAGAGAAGAGTGTTCTTGAAGAAGAGACCTTCAAGAACATGATATCCTCATCCCTGCACAACAAAGTTTGTTATCAAAATAGACAGGGACTAGGATCAAATGAGATAGCTCCTCCACACACAATCTTGTCTGTAAGATCTCCTAGGTGTGGAACTTGTGAAGATGAGCTTCCTCTCATAGATCCTGTAAGTGAGGATGATGAAGAAGTGATAGTGAAGAATTCCTCTGAGAAGAGTGAAGAAGAGGATTCTTCCAAGGGCCACTATCCTTCTGAGGAGAAGAAATCAACTGTGATGACCAAGTCCAAAAGAAAGAACTTGATCAGAAAGAGCAAAAGAAAAGCAAAGAAGGCTCAAGAAATCAAGGCTACTTTTGATGCTAAGCAGAAACAAGTTTTTATCTCTGCAGGTTTCAAAGTAGTAAGGACTGAAGACATCAACCAAGACTCCTTAGCTAAGAGTCATGGTTCTTGTTCAAATCATCTCAGTGCCAAGAAGAAGACTGAGCTGCTGTGTACCACTGCTGCACAGCCTGGACCATCAAACTCCAAGAACAGTTCACAGCCCAAAGGAACTGTCTCAGCATCTACCAAGATGAAGATGGAGAAGGGGATGTGACCAAAGTCAGTCTTGCTCTCAAAGGGAGACTTCTTTGAAGAAGAAAATGTTATGTGTTATGTGTGAAAGTACTTCTCACATTGCTAAGGATTGCCCATACAATCCTAAAAGTACTGTCCACATGACTAAAACAAAGACTTCAAAGAGTCTCAAGAAATCTCAAGCTTCGGAAGGAAAGTCTGTTTCCTTCGGAAGCTCCAAATCAAAGAAGGAGGTAAGTGGAAAATTACCTTCGGAAGCAAAGTTGGTCTCGGAAGAAAGGAGTTCTTCCGAAGCACTAAAGTCTGCTGCAGTGACTGTAGACTCTTCCGAAGGATCAGTCATCAAAACTTATGAAGTTCTAAAAGCTTCTAAGGTTTTGAAGGTCAAGTCCAAGACTCCAAAGGTGGTGTGGAAGTCTAAGAAAGACCAAATGACTGAGGTTTCTCCATCAACAACAGCTGAAGATCCCCATAGTACAACCATAGGATCTATTACTGTTGCATTACCTTCTATTACTGTTAATGAGCCCAAGACAAGTAAGGCTTGGGTTTCCAAATGTAACTAATCATCTTCTCTGTGCAGGAACAGCTCAAGACCAACAGGAATGTCTGGATAATTGACAGTGGCTGTTCCAGGCACATGACAGGCAATAGGTCTCTACTCCATAATTTTGAGAGGATTGATGGAGGACCAGTTGCTTTTGGAGGAGATGAAGGTGGTTACATTTCTGGAAGGGGCAAGGTCACAAATGGTAAGCTCAGCATTGAGAAGGTAAACTTTGTTAAGGAGCTTGGGTACAATCTTCTGAGTGTATCCCAATTTTGTGATCAGAGTCATAACATGCTCTTTACTGAGCATGAGTGCATTGTTCTCAAACCTGGTGTGGTCATTCCTCATGAGCATATCCTGCTCAGAGCCCCCAGGAAAGGGAACATGTACAAGATGGATTTGCAAGAAACATCTCCCTCAGGAGAAGTTTCATGCTTTCTATCTAAAGCAAATAGTGATGAGTCTTTCCTATGGCATAAAAGAATGTGCCATGTAAACTTTAAGAACATGAATAAATTAATTAAACATGATCTGGTAACTGGAATGCCAAAGAAAGAGTTTACTAGTGATGATCATTGTGTGGCATGCCTGAAAGGGAAGCAACACAAAGTATCTCACAAGCCTAAGGAAAAGAACTCCATCACTACTCCCCTACACTTGTTACATATGGATCTCTTTGGCCCCACCAGTGTAATGAGTTTAGGAAGGACCTCTTACTGTCTGGTGATCACAGATGATTTTACAAGATTCACTTGGGTTTTCTTCCTTAGAACTAAGGATGAAACCCCTGAGATTCTGAAGAATTTCATCTTAAAAGTTGAGAATCAATGTGATCACAAGGTCAAAACCATAAGATGTGATCAAGGAACTGAATTCAAGAACCAAATCCTTGATGCATTTTGTGATGAAAAAGGTATTACAAGACATATAGTGCTCCCAGGAACTCCTCCTAAAATGGAGTTGCTGAGGAGAAACAGGACACTTATTGAAGCTGCAAGAACTATGTTGTCTGACTCTAAACTGCCTATCACCTTCTGGGCAGAGGCAGTCAATACTGCTTGCTATGTGCAAAACAGAGTTTTAGTAGTTAAGACACATGGTAAGACTCCTTATGAACTTTGGCACAAGAGGAAACCTTTCATTGGTTTTCTCAGGTCATTTGGATGTCCCTGCACCATCTTGAATACCAAAGATCAAATTGCCAAGTTTGCTGAGAAATCAGATGATGGACATTTCATTGGATACTCTTCTCAAGCTAAAGCTTATAGAGTATACAATCTCAGAACTAGAATTGTTGAGGAGTCAGCCAATGTGACTTTCAATGAGCACACTCCTTGTGTGGCTGGTTCTGGTCCGGATTGGCTGTTTGATCTTGATTTAGTTACCAACTGTTTTAACAAATCTTGTGAGCATGTTTCAGGATCTGCAGAAAATCTAAATACAGGTGATCCTGATCCAAGATTTGAGCTAGGAAGACCTTCAACTCATACATCTTCAGCTCCAGTTGGAACTACTTCAGCAAATGAGGTTTCTATCAGCACAACAATGACAAATTCAGCTGATACATCTGGCATGCCTTCAAATTCCAGCTCAGAGGCCTCTCAACCAGATAAAGAAACCTCACTTGTAGAAGACAACAATGGTGATGGTGATAGTGATCAGGAATTCCTTGATGCTAATAACCACACCATAGATGACAACATCAATGATGTCTCACACTCATTGGATCAAGTTAATCTTGATAAGTGTGATAATGTGGAGGGTGAATCTTCAGACCAGATTTAAATTTCTCAAATTTAGATCTTTCCCAGCAACTTGCTGTGATCCCTCAGCTAAGGATCCACAAGTCTCACCCCACCACAAACATCATTGGAGATGTTGTCACAGGGGTAAGAACAAGAGGACAAACCCATGAAGCAAATGTTTGTCTTCACTCTTGTTTCTTATCTCAGATAGAGCCCAAGAAAGTTGATGAAGCTCTAAAGGATGGAAGTTGGGTTGAAGCTATGCAACAAGAGCTGCTTCAATTCAAAAGGCAGAAAGTTTGGAACCTTTGTCCTCTTCCTCATGGGAAGACTACCATTGGAACCAAATGGGTTTTTAGAAACAAGAAGGATGATAGGGGATCATCATCAAGAACAAGGCAAGACTAGTTGTTCAAGGATACACACAAGAAGAAGGGATTGACTACACTGATGTCTTTGCTCCTGTAGCAAGACTAGAAGCTGTTAGGATATTCCTGGCATTTGCTGCATCCAAGAACTTCAAGGTCTACCAACTTGATGTAAAGTGTGCTTTCTTATATGGAGTGATTGATGAGGAGGTTTATGTCAAACAGCCACCTGGTTTTGTAGACCCTGATCATCCTGATTATGTCTGCAAGCTTGACAAAGCTCTTTATGGGCTGCATCAGGCACCCAGGAAGTGGTATGAGACACTATCTAAGTATCTCTGCAAGCATGGATACAGAAGAGGTACTATAGATGGAACCTCTTCATCAAAGGACAGGGAAATGACTTATTGCTGGTTCAAGTATATGTTGATGACATCATCTTTGGTTCAACTAATCCAAAGCTCTGCAAAGACTTTGAGAAGCTGATGAAAGACAGATTTGAGATGAGTTCAATGGGAGAACTCAACTTCTTTCTGGGAATTCAAGTGAAGCAGGTTGAAGATGGCATCTTCATAAGTCAGTCAAAGTATGTTCAAGACATACTCAAGAGGTTCAATATGACTGATTGTAAGATTGCTAAGACACCCATAGCCAGAAACCACTCCCTTGGTCCAGATCTTGAGGGGGAGTGTGTAGATGAGCACTTATACAGGGCTATGATTGGGTCTCTTATGTATCTTACAGCTAGCAGGCCTGATATCATGTTTGCTACATGTATTTGTGCAAGATATCAAGCCAACCCTAAGATGTCTCACTTAATCACTGTGAAAAGGATTTTAAGATACCTCAAAGGTGCTTCAACACTTGGTCTATGGTATCCAAAGAATCCAAATTTCAATCTGTATGCCTATACAGATAGTGATTATGGTGGTTGCAATATGACTGCAAAGTCTACATCTGGGGGATGTCAATTCCTTGGTGGAAGGGTGGTGTCTCATGGCAATGCAAGAAACAATCCTGTGTGTCTGCATCAACTGCTGAGGCTGAATACATTGCTGCTGCAAGCTGCTGTGCTCAAGTGCTTTGGATTCAAAATCAGATGCTGGACTATGGATTTAACTTCAAGAGACTCCTATCCACATAGACAACAATAGTGCTATCTCTATCACTGAGAACCCTGTGCAGCACTCAAGGACCAAACACATCAACATCAGGTATCATTTAATAAGGATAACTATGAAAAGGATTAATTAAACTAGTCAAAGTTCATACAGATGAACAATATGCTGATCTGTTCACCAAAGCTTTTGATGAACAGAGATTTAAGTATCTGATATCAGCTATTGGGATGATTAACTTTGAGTAGACTTTTTATTAAAACTAATTCTAATTATTTCTTCTTAAAATATGTGTGTCCTAAGTTGTCTAGTTCATCACTTTCATAAGCTCATGTTTTCTTTGGATGTAAAATTCTTTTTGAAGACTTTCCTTAGATTCTTGAAAATTTCTGATACTTCGGAAGATAAAGATTTTATCTTCGGAAGAAAAACATGTCTTTAAAATAAATAACTGTCTAAGAGATTTTACCTTCGGAAGAAGTAAAGTTCATCTTCCGAAGCTTAAAATTCTTATCTCAGACACTTATCTATTTTCAAGAACCTTTTCCTTCCGAAGCAAAATTAACCTTCGGAAGCTTTGTTTATTTTCATACAAAGCATTCAAGGTTTATTTCTCTTCCGAAGCATAAATTATCAAGACTCTCAGGAAAATCTTCCGAAGCCATTTTAGCTTCGGAAGCTTTTTAAATCAAAACTTCCGAAGACAAATAAACTTCGGAAGCTTTTCGAATTCCAAGAAAACTACTTTTTGAGCAAAAGTAAACTACTTTTCAGAGGTGGGACCGACTTTCGGATTTCAAAGTTTATCCTCTTTCATTAACTTTGGTTCAAATCCCTTTTCATATAAATACCCAACGGTTCCCCCTCTTTCCCACTATCTTCCTCAATTCTACTGTTTCTCTAACCTAATTCTCTAAACCGCCTTTGCTTTCTACCTTTCTTCACCCTTAAGCTTCTGAAATGGCCAACCTTAACCGCAGAAACAACCCTGATTTCTCCATGCAACTACACAGGCAACATAATCAAGTTGCTCTGTTAAGCTCTGAGAAAGATGCAAGTTTCTCAGAGATTTGCCAATTCTTGACTCTGTCAAACTACTTCACCTCCCTGACCATTGATCCTCCTCTATATGAGGATCAGTTGCTTGAATTCTGGAAGACCTGCCAAGAGGTCATTATGGATGGGGAGAAGGCACTGTCTGCCACAGTGCAAGGGAGGACAGTCTTCATCACTCCGGCCATCATTAACCAACATCTACAGCTGGATGATGAAGAAGGTGAGGTGTCCTTCCAAAAGAAGCTGTTAATCATTCTTTTGAGCAGATGGGCTATGAGGGAGATTTCTCTGTAAAGACCTTTAGGAAAGGGAAGGTCTCATCCCAATGGAAATTCCTGCTCCATGTGGTTATCCACAGCTTGTCAAACAAGCATGGTGGATGGGACCAGATTCCTGAGGATCTCTCCTTCATAGTTCATGGAATGGTTCAAGGGGTCAAGTTCAGGTATTCACAATTTGTTTATACTAATTTACTTGCAAACTTAGACTCCTTAGAGTATTACATGTTTCCTAGATATGTTCAACACATTCTCAACTGTGAACTGGGCTCACAGTTGAGGGAAACAGGTAATATTCTTAAATTGGGACAGATGAAGCCCGGCATCTTTAAAATAATGAAGAAGCCAACTGTAGGCTTCTCTGGGGTAGAAACAGCCCTAGTCCCAAAAATGTTAGAGCTCATTGCTCAAGGTGACAACCTAGCAACACAAGCTAGTGTTGAACCCACACCTCTTTTGTCCCTACCATTAAAAAGACCAGAAATCACCCTCACCTACCAAAGAAAATCCAAACGAACCCCTGCTCAGACTATTGAGTCTGTGCAGGCCCCCAAATACTCAACCTTACAGGAAGAAGTGGACACTAGAGCTCCCACTTCTCCTGAGGAGCAAACCACTCCCATTGTTCACCTATCAGGGCTGAGGTTCCTCAAGCTCACCCTGATGAGCTCAATAGCCCAACAACCTTAAGCCTTCACTCTGAGTCTCAACACTCAAGTGGACAACCTTCAGGGGACAGCTACCATCCCCAGCCTTTGGATCTCAACCAACCAATTCCCAACCTATCCTTTTACACTGATGAAGACTTAGGATTCAGTGAGTACCATGAGTCTCTCTTCTCCTCCCCTACTCAAAGAGAGATGAGTACCTCTGACTCTCCTCAGTCTATCCCCCATCAGTCACCTGTTACTGAGGTGGACACTTCTGAACCTGTTCAGGATGTCCATATGGAAGAGGCTCTCACTTTTGAAAGTGATTACATCATTAAGACCTCAACCATGGCAACTCAGCCCATTGGCATCTCAACTGAGGCTGCCAGTGAGCAGAGGAAAACCAGCAGCCAAGAAACTCAAGCTGGTGGTGAGAGAGAGGACTTTGGTCCAATCATCTCATCCCCCAATGAATCTTCTGATGAAGATGAGGGGAATTTGAGACTAAAGGTGCAAAAACTGTCAAAAACATGCACCTACTTAGTCTCTAAGGTTAGTCACTTGGAATCTCAGGTGACTACCTTACAAAACAGGGTCAATGATCAGCAACTCCAGATTTCATATCTGCAGGAAAAACTAGCTGGGAGACCTTTAAGGAGAGCTCAACCAGGAACACAAGAACCTGTGGAAGTGATTGACTTATCCTCCAGCTCACCTATGCAAGTGGGTGATGCTACCAAAAAGGGGGAGAAAGTTGTTACAACCACAGAACCTGGGAGTTCTTCAGAGAGAATGGACATAGAGGACTCACCATCCTCACTTGCTGTTGTGCATTCTCAGCAACTTCCTCAAGTTCACATTAATGTGGACTCTATAGACTCTCTCATCAGGAGTCTCTTTGAGGAAGGCATACCAAGGGCTGTCTCATCTCCACCACTGGGAACTAGCAATCAAATCATAAGGTGGAGGTATGATGATGACAGAAGAGCCCTCATACTTCAAAGAGTTCAAGGCCAACAAGAAGTTTTTCAATTCCAAAGCCTGAGCTTTTATGAAAGACTGGATTTAGTCAACCTGCCACTTGTCAATCCAAGCAATTCAAGACAAGCTGACAGGCTGGCTCAAAGAATCCAAGACAGGATCATGGCAGAGTTCTCTCTAAGAAGGAGACTTAGGGAATCAGGCAATGTCATCGGTCAACTGGATGTTGAGGTGGACCCTAAGATTAGTTTCATAGGGGAAACCTTGACTGAAGGCCCAGTGACAGAACCTGAGACCCCTGTCTCATCATCAACAACTGCTGCTGAGGTCCAAACTCCATCTGAGACACCTGCTGGTGAAGGTGTTTCTCAGCCTCTCTCTGGCCAGAGCATGGAAGCTACTCCAAGCAATGAAGGCCAAGCTTCAATCCTCCCTGAGTCACAAAGGTCTGTTGGTGACAAAGGGAAAAGGATAATGACTCCTGAGGAAATTGAGGAGGAAGAGAGAGAGAGGAAAAGGAGACTAAGGGGAGAAAGTTCCACTGGGTCATCTAGCTTCATGCAAGCTGCAATCAGGGCTGCCCCCAGACCAAATACTCAGGATGATGAGTTAAGGGCAGTCAGGATTACCTACTTACAGACCAGGAACTATGACATTGATGAGATCATCTCCCTCCCCTTAGAAGAACTAAATGAACTGGCTGACAGAGAAGTGTCAAGAGAGTTGAAGGAGAAAGAGGATGCAATGATACTTCTCCAACTCAAAGAGGAGAAGAGACAGAAAAGACTTTACAAGCATGCTCCTACTCTCTCACCAGTTCAAGAAAGTCCTGCACAGGAAGATGTGGCTCCACAAGAACCTCATGTAGATAAAGAGGAAGATAGGATCAAGATGATCAACTACCTGAGTGCCACAGGCTTCTATCAGGCAGATGCACTTCTCCCTTTGTCCTATGACTTCATTGAGTTCGAGTATCTAAAGCAACTTGAACTTGAGTTAGTCAAGGAAAGAAAGACAACCAAAAGGAAACTAAGGGAAGAAGCTGCAAAGTCAAGGGCCACCATTCAAAAGAATGCAAAGAAGTCTGCTGACAGACAAAGAATGGTGAGCTTCTTGAAGCTGTATGGATTCTCCGGAAGGAGACTTGGCCCCATGTCTCTATCCACTATGGATGAGCATATTAGGGTGATCAAGCAGAAGATTAAGAGTGGAGAACTTATTGACTTGCACTCTCTTCCAAGTCAAGTCCCACCTGAAGTGGAGGTCAAGTTTGAACAACCAGAGACACCTCAACCAGCACCTCCAGCTGAGCCCCAGCAAGCTTCATCTTCTGATCCTAGGCAGGGTCAAACTCCCTCTCCTTCTGAACTTGTGAGGGAGGAACACCCAACTGAGAAAGACACTGATGATCAACATGGTGCTGCAGACCAGTCTTCTCAGTTAAAGACAACCAAGAGGAAGAAGAGGATGGCTTCTAAACCAAAGACAAAGAAGAAGAAGCCAAAGTCATCTACCTCTGCACCTCAGGCTGAATCAGATCAACCTGAGGAAGTGCATGATGAGGCAGCCCAATCAACTCCTATTCAAGTGGCTCCTCTAACTAGTGAGACACCCATCTTGTCCTGGACATACTCTACCAATCCAGAGAGATGGACTGTTATCAGAGATCAAGGTGTTGAGAATGTCTACTCATGGCAAGACATAATCAACTTACCTCTGCATGATCTCTTTGAGATGAGAAGATATTATGAAAGTCTTGATGATCCTGACCATCTCATAAAGAAAGGAATGGTCCTGATTATACTGAAGACTACCAACATTTGAAGATCTTCTAAGTGTTTTGGTAGCATCAGCCTAGGGGGAGTTTGTAAGGATTCCTGAAGTCTGATGCAACCCAAAACAGCTTAAGTGTCTCAGCAACATGCACTAAGTACTGAAGTGAAGAATGCTTCGGAAGTTTTACACAAAGCATTAGAAAATACTCTAAGTGTAAAATCTTCCGAAGCCAAGACCAATATCTTCCGAAGCCAAACATGAAGTCTTCCGAAGCTTCAGAGACAAAGTCTTCCGAAGCCTCATCTTATGAAGACAGATTTCTTCCGAAGACTTTTAGTACACATGCTTTATCTGATATACTGTTCCATAAAGCACCTTTTCCGCTGCATCTCTGTAAAGTCACCAACTTACATGAGTTGGTGAAAAGGGCCTTGCTTTTGGTAACTGTACATTGAGGTCTTGAGTATTCAACTTTCCACTTTATGTACTTTATCCTTTTTGTATTGTAAAAGGATGTGAGCTATGGCATGTCATAGTCACAAGGTCAAAAGGCAGATATGCCTTTTGATCCTACAATTGATTTTGTTAGTGTCTAGTCAATTGTATCCAGCTGGCCTTCAAAGTATGGCCGGCTGTAGGTTGTAGTATAAGTATTTCAAGTTCTTGTATCTTTTCTTTATGCTTTGTAACACTTGTAAAAGAACTTGAGAAAGCAATATACTGCCTCCTTGAAACCCAACTCTCTTGTTCTGTCTCTTTACTTTACTTGTGTTCTTTGTATCACTTTGGTTACCCAGTTCACTGTTTGATTAGAGCTTAGTTATTCTCCTCATTGTGTTGTTGTGTTGTAATTGTGGTTAAGCCCTTAAACGGTCCTGCAGAAATGGATCAGATTCTTTGACGATATGCTTGATAGACTCAGCCTGATGAATGAAGTAGACAACAGCTTTATGATTAAATTAAACTTTATGCTTAAGAATGTCTGGATTTACTCATTCATTTTGGATTGCACAAAAACTGAGTCCTGACAAAAATTGGATTGAGAATGAATCTTTCGTTCATTTTGCTTTGTTATGTCATCATTCTCTGCTGGTTTATTTTGTGTCAAGATGTCTTGTGTCTGTGCTTATCTCCTCTGCTGTACGTGAGTACTGACCTGGAGTGATGATCTCCTCTGCTGTACGATAGTACTGACCTGGAGCTCTCATCAGCACATGTTCAAACGGTTATCTCCTCTGTTATACGTGAGTATAGATCTGGAGCTCTTACCATTTTGATATAATTATGTCAAATCATCTTATCGATGAATTTCTCTCAGAATGAAATATTCTGTTTATAATCATTCGTACACTTATCCACAAATCTTGTTCCATGAAGATTGATTCATAATTCAAGAAATCCTGAGGTTGGGTGAGGGTTTTTACCAAATGATTGTGGGGTCTTAGCATTCTAAAGCATCTAATCGAACCTTAAATGAATCATAAGCTATTGTTTGAAAAAGGATAAGGCATGAGTTTAAGTGGACAATTATATCAGCAATCGTTATTGATTTGTTCTAATTTCAGTTGTTTCTGTGCAGATTGTGATCAGACCTTGTACTCAGTATGATCTCATGACTGGTAGATGATTTTTAATCATCATTATGTTCTAAAATATTTAGAGAATGTGATCTCTGATTATTTTAGATCTCATTATGTGATGTGCTTCCTTTGAATATTATAATTTAAAAAAAAATAATAATAATAAAAATTATAAAAAAAATTATTAAAATTAATATATAAAAAAATATAATAAAAAAAATAAAAAAAATAATAATAATAAAAAAAAAATATGGTGCGAAATTATTCTTTCGCTAATAGCTTCGCTAAGCGAAACTGCAATTTCGCTAGGTTTGCTTATAAGTTGTTAACCAGTTATCTTCTAGCGAAATTACAGTTTCACTGGGCGAAACTGTAAATTCGCTGGACGAATTTATAGTTTCGCTGTTAGCGAAACTGTTGGCTATATAAGTCATTGTTGCGAAATTTCTTTCATAATTTCGCGACATCGTTCAGTTTCTTGTTTAGGGTTTTTCCGTATTATTACCGGCGATTTTGATTTGGGTGTGTTATTTGGACTGATTTTTCGTGATACTCTCTTCGTATGTGAGTTTCGAACACTGATTCACCCCCTAATCTGGATTAAATCATCTCGTCATAAGAAATATGGATTATGTCGCTTCGGTGGTTTCGCTGTTCGTTCAGCGAAACTACTGAAGTCTCTGCGAAATTGAACGAAAGTTCACATCTTTTCAGCGAAACTGTAAAGTTATGCTGTCCGAGCGAACTTAACAGTTTCGCCATATCTTCTCTAATTTCGCAATAACTGATCCTTAATTCACACAGTTTCGCTTGTATTTTCATGAGTCAGCGAAACTAATTTGTAATAGCGAAACTAAATTAATTTTTGGTGAAACTAATTGCGAAACTACTTTGATTCATTCTAATCTTGTCGAAACTACTTTTTGTTCTGCGAAAATAACAAGTTTCTATGAGCGAAATTATAGTTTCGCTCGTCAAAACTGTTTGTTTTCCTTGTCGAAACTGTGTTTGATTCAGCGAACCTATCATGTCTTAGTGAGCGAAACTATTGTTTCGCTTGCCAAAACTGATTGTTTCTTTTGTTTTTGTCTTATTTTCTTATTTTCAGTATTTCTTATTCAAATTTATTTGTTGTTCTTTTCAGGTTATTATGGCGAATCTCAAGTTTGATGAGAGGAATAACATCACTGCCATATTAGACGATACTCTGCCAAAGGCGGCCGGATTTCGTGACTGTATTAGATGGCTCCAAAGATCACCCATTGCATATGCTATCTCTCACTCACCCACTATCTATGATCTTCACATTAGAGACTTTTGGAGATCAGCTGAATACAACACTGGAGGAGATGTTCAGAGGATCACAGCTAGAGTGATTGATCATGATATATCTATTACTGCTGAGAGCGTGTCGAGGATTCTTAGACTAGAAGATGATACTGGTGATGAAGTTGATATGACGGAATCTGAAGTATTCCAAGCTTTCAGACAAATGGGATATGAGGGACCAGTCTTTGTTCGAGGAAGGAGATTAAAAAGTCTTTTTTATCTAAAGAATGGAGATATATAGCTCACGTTTTTATTATGTGCTTAGATCACCGTAAGGGTGGATCTGATGGACTTAACCTTGACTGGGCCAAAGCTATGGTGATATGTTGTAAAGGGGAGAAAGCAAACATTGCTAGATTGATCTTTGCGTGTATGGCAGAAAATGTGATGGCGGTGAAAAAGGATAAATGGTTGTTATATCCTCGCTTTATTCAGATGATTATTGATGATCTGGTTCCTGATGTTCCTAAACATGGTGAAGTTAAGAGATTAGTGCAGATGAACCCTCGGATATTTGCTGATTGCTGTGCTATACGCCATGATTTCAGTGGTAAAATAACCCATCTCTGGGAAAACATGTACCCACCAGAGCGATGGAATTATATCAGACGGGTCGATGAGTCTGAAAACAAAAGAGCTGAGGAAACAAGGGTGAAACAAGCTGATGCAGCTAAGAAAAGAAAGAGATGTGCAAAAGAGAAAGATTATGATTTCGAAGAAGACATAGATACACAAGCAGAAGAAATAAGGGTGGAGAAAGAACGGAGGTCTAAAAAGAGAACTGACTTTGTTGAGCCTGAACGAAGAACAAAACATAGACACGAGGGTTTCACAGCAGGGAAAGAGGCTAGTGCTGGTCTTGATGAGGATGTGATTCGTAGTCTAAATACTTCATTGGCAAATGAGTTAAGTATGATAAATACTTCATTGACGAATCAGGAGATTAGGGAGCAACAGATAGATGAGGTCATTGAAGGAATGAAAAAGATGTTGGTTGATCAGAATAATTTGATTAAGAGATTATTTGAAGAAATTTCACAGATGAAAGCTGCTGCTGGCCTACCTAGTCAACTAACTCAATCTGAGTTAGATGATATGACTGATATATCTAAGTACCCATTCTTGAATGTGGGTACTTCATCCAAGGTAGGAGAGGGCACTTCTGGAGCAGCTGATACTGAAGCAAGGGAACAAGAGATCCCAAGAGAAGATGCTGGAAGAAATGAGGAAGATGATATTGTTGAAGCAGGGTTTGTTAACCTACAGTTTGATTTTGATAAGGATATTATGGGAGAAGAAGTGGTCGTTACAGCTACTAATGAGGAAGTGTCAGATAAAGGAAAAGGGTTGATTGATGAAGAAGAGGAGGATGAGCAATTGGTTGATTATGATTCTGAACCGGAGTTCTATGAAGTAGATGAGAGACCTTTGGTGTATGTTGCTAAGAAGGGAGATGATGAAAATGATGTGTTTGAGATGGATAAGAGTGATTGGTTGGTAAAGGAGAAGGAGGCTGAAGAACTTACTCCTTTGTTTCAAAATATGAAGAGTTTAAGCAGAAAAGAGGCAGACAAGAAGATAATCAGTTGGTGTTATAATCCTTTCTTAAAGATGTTTTTGATTAAAAGAAGAGGAGGTAATATTAGTTACATGCTCAAGAGGAAGGCGTTTAAGACCTTGCCTAAATGGGATCTGAGACGGTTGGCTACCTTGCCTTTGATTAATGCTCATTTAAGTGAAAGGGCAGTATTTCTTGAGAAGGAAATTAAAAATGGCCTTAATGATAATTTTGAGTCATTTGGATACATGAAGGTGAACGAAAGAGATCGAAGAAAGATAAAGTCTGGGAGACTGGGAAAGGGAGGATTGTTTTGAGAGTCAAACCACCTAAGACTATAAACAGAGTAAGATTGGCTGATCCTCTTCCTCCACGTTTACAGGACTTTGAAAAGTGGTTCTATGATAATAACACTGGCGAGGCTGTGATTAGAGCCAAACAAGGAAAAGAGTTTAGGGTGTTTGACCCAATGGAGTTATTCAGTTTCTGTGATGAAGATCTCTTGATTCTTTGTGAAAATCATATTAACGCTAGGGCAGGAGAGGAAACACGAAAGGAGGCAAGCTTGTTTATGAATGTGGCGAACAAAATAAGAGGAGTACGGGCAGAGGTAAAGAGTTTGGCTGAAAAGGTGAGAGCACAAGATGACTTTGCCATGGATATTCAAGACATGACCAAGCAGTTTGCTAGAGCTAGTGGTCATTCGGAGGAAGCTGGTGATGCAGGAATTAACCTTGGAGAATCAGTGGCTGAAGCTTCTAAAGATGTTGCTGCAGGAGGTGATGAAGATAGACCAATAGCAGCTGAGGAAACGGGAGCTGAAGAGTCAAACCAAGAGAAGTGAAGATAGTGAGGTCCAACCTAGGGGGAGTATTGAAGATCATGTTAGGTTGGACTCACTTTAGTATAGATGTTTACTTTACATTGTAATAGGACTTTTGTTAGTTTCATTTTGTATTTTGTTATTAATTGGCAGTTTTGGCAGTCCAGCGAAACTGTGAGCGAATCTATAGTTTCGCTCACAGTTTGCTGTTTTGGTTCACCCGGCGAACTTGTGTTCTGCCGGGCGAAACTATAGTTTCGGCATGACAGTTTCGCTGGTAGCAAAACTGTCAGCGAAACTATGACTGCTATATATACTATTGTCATTTCATTTTGTATGATAAGTTTGCAAAACCCTAATGGTGGAATTCTGTTGCAAACTATCATTTCCAAGCAGTTACTTCATTGAAATACAATTGTGCTTATTGTTATTGAGTGAGTTTGTTCATTTGAATATCAATTATGTCTTGATTCATCATATTCTCTTCTCAATTGTTGTTATTTGGTTTGTGTATTTGATATTGATCAAAGTATCCTATCAATTGTACTGTTCATCGATCACATGGCCAACAAAAATCTCTTAATATACCTAATCTAATGAAGTGAAAATCCCTAATTTTCATGAAGACGCCTTGACTTGCCATAAAAGGAAACTTTTTATACAAACCTTCACTAAACCAAAGCCATACCCTATAGCTAAACTCTTGACACCATTGTTGCACTTGATATGAGTTTGGGGCAGTAGCTTATTGCTTAATATGTACTTGTTAGGGTGCTAGACTTGTGACACTTCCCGGCACATCAGGAAACTTTGATTTGGAAACCTAAGGTGAGTTCTAGTGATCCCCCTTTTTACTACTGTTTTGGGATGGAACATGCTCTACTTTTATGAACTATGATTGTGCTTTATTTGATGATACCATGTGGGATTGTGGTTACCTGCTAATTTTTATATCATGATCATTAATTCTTTCGTGAACCGCTTGATTTATATGGATAGATCTATTTGGGGAATCCCCCACACACAGTGGCTTCCGTTCCAGGGAGGTTACCCCACTGAGATCCTGAGGGATCGTTGTGGCATGTAACAAGTTTTGTTAAGATTCTATGGTGAACCATCCGGGCAGGTAGGGTTCACTGGTATGGGGCTCAGTTTCTTCCTTCGGGAATATCCGGTAAAACACAACTTTAGAAGAGGCTAACCGGGACTGAGTGCAGGGTTGATTATGATTTTATTTCTCCCACGATGATAAACAATGATTATTTTTCTTTTAATCAAAGAAGGATTTATTAAGTCCTTTTGTTTTTAAACTTTAAGCACTTGAATTCACCAACTTTATAGTTGACACAATTTTCTTTTGAGCATGTTTCAAGTAATGTTTGAAGAGATCCTAGCTGTTTGAAGACCTAGACTTACCCCCGTGACATGGCATTGGCTTATTCCTTGATGAAACATTTGAACAATTTATATTTGTGTGTTGAACAAGTAAAATTTTATTTTTATGATTGATTGTAAAACTTAATTGGGGTCTTGATGTGTATCTAGCCCCGTTACTCTTTAAAACTTTAATGCCATGTGATATTCTGTCCTTTGAGCTCTTATAATGGTTTGTTTCCGCTGCCATATGTTGTTGCTAGTCTGTGACTTCCCACCCTATCTGGGCCCGGGGTGTGACATGTTTCACTAAGGGAATGGATTGTTAAAGTAGTTGTACTTGTGACAGGGCTCTCAAGTTCTATCACTGGGCCTTCAGTCAAGGTTTTCCATTTGAAGCTAATCTTTGGGTCTGCCTCAACATCTAGTTGACCAATGACATAACCTGATTGCCTCTGTATTTTTCTTTCACTGAACTCTTCAATAATCCGGTCTTGAATCCTTTGAGCCAGCCTGTTAGCTTGCCTATATTGGCTTGGGTTAGGAAGTGGTAAGTTGACAGGTCAAGACCTTCATAGTAGCTCAAGGTCTGAATGTAGAATTCATGCTGCCTTTGAACTCTTTGAAGTATGAGAGCTCTTCTATCAACATCATACATCCACCCAATAATGTAGTTCGAAGTTCCTTGGGGTGGGGATGACATAGCTCTTGGAATACCTTCCTCAAAGAGACTCTAATGAGAGAGTCTATTGAGTCCACATCAATGTGAACTTAAGGAAGTTGCTGAGTAGGAACTATTGCAAGTGAGGATGGTGAGTCCTCAATTTCCATGCTCTGTAAATAACTCCCAGGTTCTCTGATTGCTATGACTTTCTCCCCCTTTTGGTAGCATCACCCTCTTGCACAGTTGAGCTAGGAGTTAGGTCAATCACATCCACAGGTTCTTGTATTCCTGGATAAGCTTTCCTTATAGGTCTCCTATCTAGTTGTTCCTGGAGATAAGATATCTCAAGTTGCTGAGCATTGACCTTATTATCTAAGGTAGTCACCTGAGATTCCAGATGACTAACCTTGGAGACTAAATAGGAGCAAGTTTGTGACAATTTTTGCACCATTAGTCTCATGTTCCTCCCATCTTTATCAACAGAATCATTAAGGGATGAGAGAATTGGACTAAAGTCTTCACTCTCATCACCAGCATCATGTTCTTGGCTGCTGGATTTTAACTGCTCACTAACAGCTTCAAGAGAAGTGTCAATGGGCTGAGTTGCTATGGTTGAGGTCTTAATGATGTAATCACTTGTAGAAGTGAGAGCCTTTTCCATATGGACCTCCTGAATAGGTTTAAAGAGATCCACCTCAGTAATAGGTGAATGATGTGGGGTAGACAAGGTAGAGGCAGGAGAACTCATCTCTCTTTGAGTGGGGGAAGAGTAGAGAGACTCATGGTACTCACTGAATCCTATGTCTTCATCATCATGAAACACAAGGATAAGGATAGGTTGGTTGTGATCTAGAGGCTGGGGATAGTAACTTTCCCCTGAGGTTGTTTACTTGAGTGTGTTGAGACTCAAAGTGAAGGCTTAAGGCTGATGTGCCAATGAGCTCATCAGGCTGAGCATGAGGAACCTCAGCACTGTTTCTTGATGAGATGTGAGTGGTTTGCTCCTCTGGAGAAGTGGGAGCTCTAGTGTACACTTCCTCTTATATGGGTGATGATATGGGGGCCTACACAAGCTGAATAGCTAATGCAGGGGTTCATTTGAATTTTCATTTTTAGGTGAGGAGTATTTTAGGCTGTGAAGGTGGTTGAGAAGTAGAAGGTGTAAGTCCAACACTAGCTTGTGTTTTTAGATTGTCACCTTGAGCAATGAGCTCTAACATATTGGGGACATGGGTTGTTTCTACCCCATAGAAGACAAAAGTTGGCTTCTTTATTATTTTGAAGATATCAGGCTTCATCTATCCTAATTTAAGAATATACCTGTTTCCCTCAAATGTGACCCATATCACAGTTGAGAATGTATTGAACATATTTAGGAATCATGTAATACTCTAAGGAGTCCAAGTTTGCAAGTAATTTTGTCTAGACAAATTGAGAGTACCTGAACTTGACCCCTTCAACCATTCCATGCACAATGAAGGAGAGATCCTCAGGAATCTGCTCCCATCCCCCATGCTTGTTGGACAAGCTGTGGATGACCAAATGTAGTGGGTACTTCCACTGGGATGAGACATTCCCTTTCCCGAAGGTCTTTACAGAGAAATCTCCTTCATATCCCATCTGCTGAAAGGAGTGGTTTACAGCTTCCTTGGGAAAGGAAAATTCACCTTCCTCATCATTCAGCTCAAGATAAGTGTTGATGATGGCTGGAGTGAGGAGGATTGTCCTCCCCTGCACTGTAGCAGACAGTGCCTTCTCCCCATCCATTATGAACTCTTGACAGCTCTTCCAGAATACACGCAGATGATCCTCATAGAGTGGAGGATCAATGGTTAGGGAGGTGAAGTAGTTGGATAGAGCCAAAAATTTGCAAACCTCTGATAAACTAGTATCTTTCTCAAGTTTAACAGGGCAACCTGATTGTGCTGCCTGTGAAGTTGCATGGAGAAATCAGGGTCGTTTTTACGGTTTAGGTTGGCCACTTTAGAAAGCTGAAAGGTGAAGAAAGTGAAGAACAAAGGCGGGTTGTGGGTGAATTTTGGTTTTGGAATAATGCAGATGAAGAAGGAAGTGAAAGAGGGGGGAACCGTTGGGTATATATATGAAATGGATCTCAGACAAAGTTAATGAAAGAGGATAAACTTTGAAATTCGGATGTCGGTCCCACCTTTGAAAAAGTAGTTTTCTTTTGCCCAAAAAGTAGTTTTGTTGGAAGTCAAAAATATTCCGAAAGTAATTTTACTTTGGATGTTTTGATAAAAAGCTTCCGAAGCCAAAATGACTTTAGAAGATATTCCAAAGAGTTTAGAGAATTTTGCTTCAGAAGAGATTAGGATTTAGAAATTTTACTCTAAAAAGAATAAAGCTTCCGAGACTAAATTGCTTTCTGAAGAATTTGTTCTTTAAAACATACAAGTATTTAAGAGTGGTTTAAGCTTCGGAAGATATTTTGAGAATTTATTCCGAAGGTAAATTCACTTAAGTAGTTGTCTATTTTGATGACATAAATATCTGTTGAAGGTAAATGCATATCTTTCGAAGAATAAAACGATAAAAAATTTTAAAAAATCTAAGGAATATCATTTAAAAGATTTTTCTTCCAGAGTAAACAATGGCTTATTAAGGTGATAAAAAGACAACTTAGGGCACACATGTTTTAGAAATAATATGAGTTAAATTTAAGAAAAGCTACTCAAAGTTAGTCATCCAATAGCTGATATAAGATACTTAAATCTCTATTCATCAAAATTTTTGGTGAACAGATCAGAATATTGTTCATTTGTGTTAACTTTGACTAGTTTTATTAAACCCTTTTCAAAGTTATCTCTAATCAAATGATACTCGATATTGATGTGTTTTCTCCTTGAGTGCTTCACAGGATTCTCTGTAATGGAGATAGCACAGTTGTTGTCTATGTGGATGGGAGTCTCTTTAAAGTTGAATCCATAGTCCAGCATCTGATTCTGAATCCAAAGCACTTGAGCACAATAACTTGCAGCAGCAATTTATTCAGCTTCAACAGTTGATGCTGATACACAGGATTGGTTCTTGCATTGCCATGAGACTATCCTTCCACCAAGGAACTGACATCCCCCTTATGTAGACTTTGTTGTCATACTTTAGCCACCATAGTCATTATCTGTATATTTATAAAGACTGAAGTCAGAATTCTTTGGATACCAAAGGCCAAGTGTTGAGGCACCTTTGAGATATCTTAAAATCCTCTTGATAGTGAACAAGTGTGACATCTTGGGGTTGGCTTGATATCTTGCACAAATACATGTGGAAAACATGATAAGGGCTGCTAGCTATGAGGTACATAAGAGACCCAATCATAGCCTTGTAAAGGTGTTCATCCACACACTCCCTCTCAAGATCAGGTCCAAGGGATTGGTTTCTTGCTATGGGTGTCTTAGCAACCTTACAGTTAGTCATGTTGAATCTTGTAAGTATGTCCTGCACATATTTTGACTAACTTATGAAGATGCCACTATCAACTTGCTTCACTTGAAATCCTAGAAAGAAATTAAGTTCTCCCATTGCACTTGTTTCAAATCTATTCTTCATCAGCCTCTCAAAGTGTTTGCAAAGCTTTGGATTGGTTGACCCAAAAAAATTCATCTATATATACTTGTACTAGCATTAAGTCATTCCCTATTCCTTTGATGAAGAGAGTTCCATCTATAGTACCTCTTTTGTGTCCATGTTGACAGAGATACTTAGATAGAGTCTCATACCACTTTCTAGGAGCTTGGGGCAGGCCATAAAGTGCTTTATCAAGCTTGCAGACATAATCAGGATGATCAATATCTACAAACCCAGGTGGTTGTTTGACATACAACTCTTTATCAATCACCCCATAAAGAAAAGCACACTTGATATCAAGTTGGTAGACCTTGAAATCCTTGGATGAAGCAAAAGCAAAGAATATTCTAACAACTTGAAGTCTTGCAATAGGAGCAAAGACATCTGTGTAGTAAATTCCTTCTTCTTGTGTGTATCCTTGAACAACTAGTCTAGCCCTTTTTTGATGACAAGTCCCTATCATCCTTCTTATTCCTAAACACCCATTTGGTTCCTGTGGTAGTCTTCCCTTAAGGACATAGGTTCCAAACCTTTCGCCTTTTGAATTGAAGCAACTCCTCTTGAATGGCTTCCACCCAACTTCCATCCTTTAATGCCTCATCAACTTTCTTTGGCTCTATCTAGAGACAAACATTTGCATCATGGGTTTTTCCTCTTATTCTTACCCTAGTATCAACATTTCCAATGATATTTATGGTGGGGTGAGACTTGTGGATCCTTAGTTGAGGGATCACAGCAAGTTGCTTGGAGAGATCTAAATTAGGAAATTTAGATCTGGCAGTAAAGTTTCTCCCACCTCATCAACACACTTATCAAGTACAACTTGTTCCAATGAGTGTGTGACATCATTGATGTTTTCTTCAACGAAGTGGTTATCAGCATCAAACAACTCTTAATCACTTTCACCACCAGCATTTCCTCCTACATTTAAAGCTCCTGCATCTGAGTTTTGTGCCTCTATGCTAGAATTTGAAGGCACCCTAGAAGTATCAGTTGAATTTGTCATTGTTATGCTGATAAAGACTCTATTGCAGGGTAGTTACAACTGGAGCTGAAGTAGTATAGCTTGAAGATCTTCTCAGCTCAAATCTTGGATCAGGATCACCTATAGGTAGTATACCTGTAAATCCTGAAACATGCTCACAAGATTTGTTAAAACAGTTGGTAACTAAATCAAGATCAAATAGCCAATCATGATCAGAACCTTTCACATTGGGAGTGTGCTCATTGAAAGTCACATTGGCTGACTCCTCAACTACTCTAGTTCTGAGATTCTATACTGTATAAGCTTTAGCTTGAGAGGAGTATCCAATAAAATGTCTATCATCTGACTTTTCATCAAACTTGGCAATTTGATCCTTGGTATTCAAGATGGTGCAAGGACATTCAAATGACCTGAGAAAACCAATGAAAGGTTTCCTCTTGTGCCAAAGTTCATACGGAGTCTTACCATATGTATTGACTACTAAAACTCTGTTTTGCATATGGTGATGGGCAGTTTAGAGTCAGACAATATAGTTCTTGCAGTTTCAATAAGTGTCTTGTTTCTCCTCTCAGCAACACCATTTTGCTGAGGAGTCCTGGTAGCACTATATTGTCTTGTAATACCCTTTTCATCACAAAACGTATCAGATTTGGTTCTGGAATTCAGTTTCTCGATCACATCTTATGGTTTTGACCTTGTGATCACATGGATTCTCAATCTTTAAGATGAAATTCTTTATAATCTCAGGTGTCTCATCCTTAGTTCTATAAAAGAAGACCAAAGTAAATCTTGTAAAATCATCTGTGATCACCAAACAATAAGAGGTCCTTCCTAGATTCATTACACTAGTGGGGCCAAAGAGATCCATATGTAATAAGTGTAGGGGTGTAGTGATGGAGTTTCTTTCCTTTGGCTTGTGAGATACCTTCTGTTGCTTCCTTTTCAGGCATACAACACAGTGGTCATCACTTGTAAACTCTTTCTTTGGCATTCAAGTTACCAAATCATTCTTAATTAATTTATTCATGTTTATAGAGTTTACATGGCACATTCTTTGTTAGATCTAGGAAGGCTTAGCACTTTAATCGATCTATTATAATAATTTCTTGTGAAAAATCATTTTTGTGTATGCATTATATATATAGGTTAACCCATCACTTTAATGATTTATATATGTGATTGCAAGATCAGCATTATGCTAATTCAAATTTCATGAAAATTTGAATAAGTGTAAGAAACATGTACGGATGAACATTTATGTTCTTTCGTAGATAATATTTTTACACAAAATGTATCCGACGATCTCCTACAAAAGAACACTTTTGTGCAGATTAAGTCAAGGGTCTGTTGTAAGACCAAAGATCTAGGGATGAAGAACTTGCAGTTCAAATGAAGAATATCAAGTGAAGACTTCTACGGAAGACAAAAGTTCCTGCGGGCAAAGTTCCTGCGGAAGACAAAACTTCTACGGAAAAGCAATACTTTCATGTACTTCAACAAGTACATCAAGATCAACAAGTCAATCGTTGAGTGATGTCATAAAGTCAACTTCTACGGATGACTTTAACTCACTCAGAGAATGTCACATCACAACATTCTCTGAATAACTTTCTTACCTCGATAAGAAAGTTACTGATTCTAAGAGAATTACTGTTACCCTAGTAGTAAATCCTTGAACCTATAAATACAATGTATAAGCTCACACTTTCAAATACGGCTGAATAACTAACAATACGTCAATCAATACCATCAATAAAACCCTAGCAGCCGCAACATCAATTACACCAAAATCATCAATTGAATTATTGTTCTCATTATCATCAACAAACATTGTTTGATCAATTGTAATCTTTAAATCTGTTTTTAATGAAATACTTTTGAATCAATTCATGTTCATTCATTCATTGCAATTGACTTCTTCGTTTATAGACAACCTCAGCTAACCAACTCATCCCCACCAGCCACAAGCTCATTGTAGATACATGTGTACCTAGTTTAGGAACTAAATGTAATTGTCTTTCATGTCTTACATATATGTAATTGAATGGGTATGAATGAAATACAATATGTGGTTGATGCATATAAAGTTTAAAATTTCATTGTTTATTGTGTGATAACACATATTGAACTAACTATATAGGGTTGTGGTTGTTTACATAATTCTTAGTCAATAATGATTGAGAAACATGTTCAAACTCAATTGTGTGAAGTTCTCATGCGAATGGACCATACGCATGAATACTTCATGCTAATGAACCAATCGCACGACTGAACCAGGAGACTGGATTAGTCGCAAGATTTTGACATGAGATCGACTCAGTCGCACGATTGAACATTTAGTCGTGCAAATGGATCAACCGCATGCTTTAGTTACACGACTGAACCATGCTAATGGTTCAGTCGTACAAATGGAAAACCCTAACCTATAAATACCACTTAATTCGTGGAAAAACGGAACAATTCGAATACCTACGCACATAATCGTACCTAGCCGTCCAGAGACTCAAGAACACCTGTTCCAAGTTCATAGATCGCAGTTAATCATCTTGCAATCGTTCTTAACGTTTTGATTCATTCTTAGATCGATTATACTTGCGTTCTCACCGATTGGATCGCCAATCAAATAGGATTCCGCACTATTTTGTTTGGTATACACGTAAATCAGTTAGTACTTCGTATCTAAACGGTCCTAACAAGTGGTAATAGAGCTTTGGCTCTTGATTTGCATGTGATTCAATCGATTTTGATAAAAATCGCGTTTTCACTCAAAAACCCAATCTTTTGTGTCAAACAGTGTTTTTCGACGTCTCCAGGTCAAAAAGTTAACGTTTTTCGATATACGACAATTAGGGTTCGTGAGAAATTCGTGTTTTTGCTTCAAAGTGTTCAAAACCTTCGTTTTTGCAAAAACAACATCCTTCAGTCACACGATTTACTCAATCACACGACTAAACCCATTCGCACCTCCCATACGCACAATTGAACTCAGTCGCCTTGTTCATTCGTACGACTGACCAGCTTCATTCGCATAGACTCCAACCGCACTCTCCTTACGCACGACTGAATCCAATCACAAGATTAAATTCATCCGCAATCTTCATTCGCACGATTGACTCATTCGCATAAGTTCAATCGCACAAGTGGTCCAATCGCACAAGTGAAGTACTTGATCTCTAAAGTTTAAAGTTAACGAGATGGAAGAACAATACTCAGCGTTCACTGTAGGTAGAGTCACACGGATCCAGAACCTCTTACTTCTGGAGAATGAGACTGGGAATCATAATAAACCACCTAAGCTTATAACGTTAGACGATTACCCACAGTGGAAACAACGTTTCCAGATCTACCTCAATTGAGTTTATCCCAATCTTTGGGAGTCAATTAAAACAGGATATGACATGCCGGTTGGTGCAGATGGGGTAAAATTGACTTTGGGAGGGATGGCTGACAGCCAGAAGACGAAGTATAATGAAGAGAAGAAGGTTTATGCCCTGTTAACTCAGTATATTCCAAAGGATATATTGCATCAATTTTCTGAGAATAAACAGTCAAAGAAACTTTGGATAGCATTTGAAAAACCTATGACGGAAATGCTTCGTTAAAAGCTCTAAAGGCAAAAGCTTTAAAGAAGGAGTTTGACAACTTCTCATCAATGGGTAAAGAAAGTCTGGATGATGTAATCGACAGGTTCTATCATCTCATTAGTGAGCTGCATATTCATGGAGTTACAACGTCAATGGAAGACAAGGTATCCAGCTTGGCGGATGGCTTACCAGAGAAGTGGGATTCGTTTGTATATAATTTGAGACAAAACAGTATACTGGGAAAATTAGATATAAACGACTTCATCCTGAAATTGAGAGAGGAGGAACTTAGGATGAAATGCAGGTCGCAAAAATGAACATATGACCAAAATCCATCACTTTACAACGCCTCTTCCACAACAGCCAGTTCAGGAGCATCCCTTCAGACTGCATTTGTTTCAAGTTCATCTACTCCGTCACCAACCATAGCTTCAGGGTCTGACACGTCTGGATCATCAAGTACCCATTATATTGCACCTGAGGCTAATTCTACCAAGTTAAAGACCGAGAATCTCAGGAACATTACTGTTGAGGTGGCTAAAGAACATATGTATCTATTGGCAGCTGTTGTTCACTCGTATGACGGTTTGGTTGCAGGAAAGATTGGTAACTACCATCTAGCAGATGAAGATTACTAACAGATAGACGAGAACGAGCTTGAAAGAATGGACATAATGTGGGCATTGGCAAGTGCTGTGAGGAGAGCTAAAAAGTTTGTTAAGAAGACGGGACAAAATTTGATAGCTACTAAAGACACTACTTTTAACGTGAGTGTGTAAAGAAGACGGGACATAATGTGGGCATTGGCAAGTCCAAAGTTACCTGTTTCAACTATGGAGAGAAGGGGCACTTTAAACATGAGTGTGTAAAGCCCAAGAAGACAGGCAACGACAATCTGTTCTCGACTTTTAACCGTCAGGACAAACCAACAGGTGGAGCTACCTCGTCTAGTACATAGACAAATGCTTTGACTGCTCAAGGTGACCAAGAACAAGATTGGACCTTCAAATTTGTGTCTCCGGGAGAATCTAACATTGCAAATGTCGAGGTGTTAGATGACGATACTGAAAGTGAAGCTGATATCGCGGTCGAACTAGCAATGTCTGAAACTGAAGATAGTGCGAAAGTGGTCAAACCCCTGATTGAAGAAGATACCAAAACGA
Source organism: Flaveria ramosissima (assembly GCA_025215565.1). Taxonomy (NCBI): domain Eukaryota; kingdom Viridiplantae; phylum Streptophyta; class Magnoliopsida; order Asterales; family Asteraceae; genus Flaveria; species Flaveria ramosissima. The sequence continues at coordinate 14,281,882 of CM046039.1, forward strand.
CATGTTCAGAATCTCCAGCAGCTGAAGAGCCAACCTCTGCATTGATGGCGGATTCAAGTGAATCTTCACAGGTAAGTACTAAAGACCAATTGTTTGACAATCATGCTTGTTATGAATGTAATAAATTTAGGGAAAGCATAGAATTGAAATTTGCTAGGTTATTAGATCATAACGATAGCTTAGTAAAGGACTTGTATTTCTGCACATAAGCAAATCGCATTTTAAAACTAAATGAGCACAGTACAAAAGAGAGAATAGAACTGTTAAATAAACAACTTAGGGAAACCGAAGTTGTGGCTTTTAATCAAGCAAATGACATTAAGTTCTATTTAAACTCCCTTGAAGAAACTAAAAAGGAAAAAGCAGTTTTGGAAGTCAATGTAAATTCATTAAAACAATAACTGCACAGTTGTACTAGTTCTTCTCACATAGTTAAAAACTTAGTGAAAGAACGAAATAACGGGGAGGGATTAGGTACAAAGTGGTTCCACCACCACATGAGATTTTGTTAAATACTAAATGTTGACCAGTAAATAACAATCCTATTAAGGATCATGTGGTGACCATTCCTCTAGTTAGTGATCCAGATTCCACGTATCAAACGGTGGAATCTTTCACTAAACTGGAGGACACTTTGAAATATAAGGGTAAAATGCCTATCGTTAATTTGGATGAGCAATTTGAGAAGGTTAAGGTTAAGTCAGGTTCAACAACGTTTAATAATGAACACAAAAGACCAAACAAGTTAACCAATCACGTGACTCATGTCTAAGTCCAAATAAACAAAAGGGTAAAGATGTTAAAAAGGTTCAAACAATTAATTTTGTTAAAGAAGATAAAACATCTAAACAAGAAGTGAAAAAACCCAACAAGCCCAAAGTCACACCGGTCTCACAATTCCCCACAGAGACATCTTTCCCAACATGTCGAAGGTCGATCGTGCTACAATTATGGAAAGAGATGACACATTGCTTCTAATTGTCCAAAGTATCAGACACCAAGAAAGAAAGTTGAACTTCATGATACTAAACAGATTTCTTTTAAAAGGAGTTCTATTACTTCACCTAAATGAAATAATGAAACTAAAGTTCAAACCATAAGCCAGTCGTCTGTTTATCACAAACAGGCCTTGCACAGAACTGGAATGTGGAAAGAAAAATCAAATCAAATGTATGATACTGAGAGCAGTAAGAAGCATGATATGCCCTCACCTTCAAATGGACAGTTGGTAGAATTTCCAAAAACAAAGATCTATGTAAAGAATTTGAAGCAGTAATGAAATCTAAGTTTGAGATGAGTGCCATGGGAGAAATGAAGTTCTTTCTCGGGTTATAGATGGATCAGACACCAAAGGGAATATTTCTACATCAGACCAAGTATATAGGTGATATCCTAAGTCGGTTTGATATGGAGAATGCGTCGGCAGCTGGGACTCCACTTGCTACAAACCACGATATAGAACCCGACGAAAGTGGCGATCTGGTTGATGCCACCATGTACCGAGGAATGATCGGATCTCTCATGTACCTCACTGCCTCACGACCAGATATCATGTACGCGACGTGTCTATGCTCCAGATATCAGGCAAAACCGAAGGTCAACCATCTCATCGGAGTCAAAAGGATTTTTCGTTATCTAAAGGGTACTCCAACATTAGGGTTGTGGTATCCTCATGACGATGACTTTGAGCTTACCGCGTATAGCGACTCGGATTATGGCGGCTGCAAAATGAACAACAATAAACTTCAGCGGGATGTCTTGACCCTTTTAAGTGATTAAATCCAAGATAGAGTTCTGATGTGTAGTCTGACTTTTAATTACTAAATTAACTGAAATTAACTAACTTAACTAACTAGAAATAAAGAAAACTAAAACATAATTTTGTATTTTTTGTGTGAGGTTGAAATCCTAAGATAAGTATCTACCAGATTTTTCTTTCTAGACAGTATAGCATCAAGTTACATTGATCATAGCTAGATCAATTCATTATGGAATCATACAGGTTTATCAAATCATTTGGGACATGTTACCAAAGCCTTTTGATGCTAGATTCTTTTTTTTATCGAGAGTCATTAGCAAGTTTAGGAAATCATACTAGAGCTTTAAGATGCACACACTGATTTGGACTTTCAAGAGTTGCTGCTCACGATGATTGTCAGCATACTTGTCCCCTTAAATCCATACACAGATTTTTGACACTCATTGGTGATGAATTACGGTTTAATTATTTCAACAAACATTTGTGGATCTCACGCTTATATGGTAATCAACATTCCTCAGGAGATTTTGAGCGGTCTACGGGGGTTTTGAAAAGAAGAAACTATTCTAGGAGCTTTCAAAGAGATGCCAAGCCTTAGGTCAGTGCCATTGCACAGTAGAGAGGCGCAAACAACAATGAATTCTAAAATATTTAGGTTATGCTTATCCTTAGGTCAGTGCTATCGCACAACAGAAAGGCACACAACCAATCTTCTTTTGAGAGCATTTTTCTTTTCTTTTTGCACATAACGCACCAACAACATTTGTTATTAGCTTGATTGCGTTTACACATTTTTTTTCGTGCTTTTCTCTTTTTATGGTCATCCGCACACATTTATGGCGTTTATTTTGCTCGCCACCCCTTATTGGAACTTTGTTGATTGTGTTAACCAGGGATAAGATGATAACCCACAGCTTGTTAAAAAACTTAGTTTGAATTTAAGTCACCAATGAGGTCTACTCATCTATTGTGTTGAATCTACCGACACATCATATAATGAACTTGCAACCTCTAGGTCTACTTTCTTTATTTTGCTTAGACTTCTCAGGCTTATACTTCGAATTTTGCATCTTAATCAGTTAAGTTCTTTTAAAGTCCCAAACTCTTTGTTCCTGTGTACTATCATTTTCCACAAACATTGAATCAGTATCATAGATACGATCTAATTTCCATTAGCTAGACTGTCCTTCTCCCTCGTTTTTTAGTACTTAAATTAAAACAACTAATTTAATACTAATTTAACCTATTCTCCCCCTAAAATTCTAAACCGAAAATATTTTTTGCGTTTTTGGATTTTAAAGAGACAGGAAAGTAAACTAAGAAAAATAAAAGAAAATAAAAGAAATTTAAAAAAACGATGTCGGACTAACCAATTTCATCCTCTGTGATTACATCACTTTTCTTTTTCACCTTGTTGACCTCTAACATATATAAAATTCTTGGTGTATCAAAGGCTTTTGTGTAGAGGTCAGCACGTTGAAAGTCCGTATTAATTTTAACAACATTGATTAAATTCTTTTCAAAACAATCACGTATAAAGTGATATTTAATTCCGATGTGTTTGGTCTTAGGATGTTGGACCGGATTTTTAGTTACGGCTATAGCAGCAGAATTATCAACAAATATAGGAGTGCTAGAGAATTTCAAACCGTAGTCCTGCATTTGTTGTTGAATCCAGATGATTTGTGAATAGCAGCTTGCAGCAGCAACGTATTCAGCTTCACAAGTTGATAGAGCAACCGATGTGTGCTTCTTACACTGCCATGTGACTAATCTTCTCCCAAAGAATCCAAAGATTATGTCATCAACATAAATCTGTACGAGCAGTAGGTCACCATCCTTTTCTTTGATGAACAGTGTACAGTCAATCACTGCTCTACAAAATCCGTGTTTCACAAGATGAGTCGAGAGTTTTTCATACCATGCTCTGGGGGCTTGATGAAGCCCGTATAGAGTCTTATCCAGCTTGTACACCCTGTCCCGATGATACGAATCCTCAATTCCCTCGGGTTGACTGACATACACAGTCTCTCGGATTTCACCATGAAAGAATGCACTGTTCACATCAAGCTGATAGACTTTTATCTTTATATACGATGCGTAGGCTAGGAAGATACGGATCGCTTCCATTTTTGCCACAGGTGCAAACACTTCGTTGTAATCAATTCCCTTGACTTGTCGAAATCCTTGAACTACTATTCGAGCCTTGTTTATGATAATGACCCCTTGGTCATCCTTCTTGTATTTCAAAACCCATTTAGTGCCAATGACCTTAGCACCTTTAGGTTATCCACCATAGTCCACACTCCTAACTTCTTGAATTAAAGAAGTTTTTCTTGCATGGCACTCACCCAAGCCTCATCATTTAATGCATCACTTACATATTTCGGCTCAAATTGAGACATAAAACATCGATAAGCACTGTCGTGAAGGTAGCCTTTTTCCATGACTGAGGCATAATCAGCTGAGTAGAGCTGATTTCTTGTTTGTACTCCCGATTGTACATCCCCTATGACATTGTCCAGAGGATGATAAATATTTAGTCTAGATTCAGGAGTGGTGGGTACAACTACCTCATTATCCAGATTGTGAACCGCAGGGTCAGTATCTGAGGCAGTGGGAGTATGGGGTTCCGAAGTGTCAGAGGCATCTACATCTGATGCTTGTGTACTTGTAGTCGTAGGATTCTGTGCCTCCTGATCCACCTGAACGTTTTCCACTTCTTCATTGTCAGAAAAGGAGTCACTTACATCCAGTGCTCCCCTTGAGTTACTAGAAGACTGACCTTGTGACTCGGATATTTTCAAGTCAACGGGCGATGTGTTTAAGACATCATACATCATCTTTGTCGAAAGCTCATCATCAGAAGAAGTGTGAGTAATGTTGAAGGACTTGAAGAATCCATCATAATCGAAAAAGAAGGAGAGTCCTTTTCCTGCAGGGGGGTGGTGAATCTCTGAACATCGACGTTGCACCATACTTCTACTTGACCCGATGAGTTGTTGTAAACCCTCTTATTCGGTATGTTGTATCCTAGAAAAATACCTTCTTCAGCCTTTTCACTAAACATTCCTGACTGATGTTTCTTCAGCAGTGTACATGGTGCGCCAAACGGTTCAAGATACTCCAGATTATGTTTACATCGTTGGAGCAACTCTTAACACGTTTTACCATGTCGTTTAACCACCAAGACTCGGTTCAGAGTGTAACATGCATTTGCCACTGCCTCGTTCCAGAATTAGATAGGTAGTTTCGAGTCTGCAAGCATCGTCCTGGCTGTCTCTATCAAGCTTCTGTTCTTCCGTTAAACAACTCCGTTCATCTGTGGATTGTAGGTAGATGTGAACTGATGTACGATCCCTTTTCTTTGCAGAATGTCTCCATCCACTAATTCTTGAAATATCTACAGTTGTCTGAGCAAATCTGACGTACCTTTAACTAGTATAGAGATTCCAAAATGGTCACAAGTTGTTTGAACGAATCAAATGTTTCTGATTTGAATTTCAGAAACATTACCCAAGAGAATCTGGAATAGTCAACGGTGACTACATAACAATACAGATCTCTAGCGATGCTCTTGGTGCTCACAGGACCAAACAGATCCATATGTATCAGTACGAGAGGCAATTCAATAGAGTTGACGGTCTTTGCCTTGTGAGACTTCTTGGTCTTTTTCCCTTTCTTACACGCCACACAAAAATCAAGAAGTTGAAAGTTTTTGACATTAACTCTATTGACCAAATCATTCTGAATGAGATGATTCATCTTCCTTGGATTTATGTGTCCTATTCTCCTATGCCAGGAGATGGATTCCTTCTCAGTTTCCTTTGACAAGAAGCATTGAACTTGATGATCGGTTGTGGAGACCTTTGATAGATCCAAGACGTATAAGTCATTATACCTTGAAGCTGACATTAAAATTTGGTCCTCCGGAATGATGTACTCCTTCTTCAACACGTAGCACTTCTTGTTGCCAAAAATAACCTTGAAACCTTTGTCACAAGTCTGGGATACAGAAAGTAATTTATTTTGTAGTTGCTGAACATAGTTGACCTTGTCAAACTTAACTTTCTGATTTCCCACTTCTCTATGTGCAGTGATGTAACCTCCTTTATTTCCAGCAAAGGAAACATGCCCTTCCTTAATTTGTTTAATGTTTGAGAGGAGTGACAGGTTCCCAGTCATGTGCCTTGATGCCCCACTATCGACGATCCAGGTATTTGTAGAAGCACTATAGCGGACACCCTGCACATTTAAAGGAAATGATTAGTTTAGGTTGGGTACCCAAGCCTTAACTGGCTTGGGTGACCCAGAGGCACGTCTGAGGTGACCAAACTGGTTTTCACATGTTAAAAGAGTCACATCTAAGGTGACAAAGTGTTTTGTTTAAAAAGGACAACGTCTGAGGTGATCAAAGATTTTCTAAGTTAAAATGATCTGAGATGATCGAATGCTCGAAGTGTCAAATGGTAATAAAGTCAAAATCATAAGTATGAGTCGTTCGCAAACGGGACCATGAGTATGGACCAGCCGTATGATTGGACCATACGTATGAGCCCAATCGCACGACTAAACCACACGTATGGCCCAGACATGCGATTGGACCATAAGCATGTGTAAACTCACACGATTGGATCACAAGATTGAACCAATCGCATGAATGTAGGTGACCGAATGAGACAGTCGCACGACTGACACCTAGTCGCACGACTGAAGGTGACTGACTGTGCCAGTCGCACGACTGACGTCTAGTCGCACGAATCAAGTATGCGACTGGGCTCAATGGCACGTCTGAGGGAAACCCTAGTGTAAAAGGAGGGGGAGTCGGTCATAGTCATTCATCACTCCCAAATCGCACCCAAATCGCATGACTACACCATTACTCTGCCCGATTTCCATTTGATCATTCTAGACCACTGATTGTTGTGTACTGACGGTTTCTAGTGATTATACAGGTAAAGTGAGGTGCAATCCAATGAAATGTCCATCGATTTGTGCCCTAAATGATTAAATTTAAAACAGAACCGAGACTTAATTTGCCTAAGAAACTAATAAAAACTAAGCACAGTGTGAAATTAAAGGTTATTAGGTGTTATGTCGGTCATTTGCGAGACAAATGAGACAAACCACGACGTCTAACATTAAATTTTGCTCAAGATTCAAATTTGAATGGACACATAGACTGTCATGCGAATGGGCGTACTAATGAACTTCAATCGCACGATTGAGCTAGGCGACTGGCACAATCGCATGACTGACATGAGCGATTGGCACAATCGCACGACTACACCATGCGGTTGAGTTCAGTCGCACGATTGTGTGACCCGCATGGGAATGCATGCGACTAAGCCCAGTCGCAAGCTTAATCACACGATTGAAGTCAATCGCACGACAAAGACTCAGTCGCATTGTCCATTCGCACGACAGAACAGAAAGATTCAAGCCCAATAAATTCATCTGCCATTCAGCAATACACACACTAACGTTTATTTACATTGTGTAACAGATGGCGAGTCGGTGGACGATGAGCACAAAGCACAACATATGTGCACATCTTGATTTGACATCCCATAATGCACCCGAGTTCGTAGGCATTATTTCATTTCTATGGAGATCGAGGATCTTCAGAGCGATCTCTACCCAGTTCACACCATACAGGTCGATACAGCAGGATTTCAGGGAAAGCGCTGTTGTAGATAGGTCCTCAGAGCCTCACCGGATTCGAAGTTCTATCTTTGGCCAGGTGTTACTCCAGGATAAACAAACTTGAACCAAATCATGAAGAATTAGATCAAAATATGATAATCACAATCAAAACCCCTTTGATCTCTATTGATTGCTAATAATATTGTTTACAAGTAAAACCCCCAATCAATTGGTCATGCAACCATTAGCCTAATTCTAATTACAATTAGGCTATTTATAGTCTAGTTTGAGTTTCCATATTTACACATAACCCCCTAGACTATATATTTAGACTAAAACATGACTCAAAGAAAGTAAAATATATTTTGTTCATACAAAATATATTTGTTACAATAAAACTCCTAGTCATCTAAATCTTCAACGTCTCGTCTCGGTTCCTCGTCTCGAACGAGTCGGGTTTGACTTTTGTTGACTTTGACCATGACGTTGACTTTTGTTGACTTTCATTGTGTTGATAATATAGACTATCTTTTCCAGCTCAACAATACTCCCCCTTAGTCTATCATTATCAACGTCTTCATACGAATTCAGCCCCGAGAAATCAACTGTAGAAAGATCTTCAAATTAAAGCTTTTTGAATTTTATGAGAAAAGTTATTCATCTCATAAGCTCCCCCTATTTATATTCTCCCCCTTAGTGAGTGCATCCTTTGTGAGGATATTGGAAAAATTTCCCAAATCTCTAATCTCGAGTGCTTCAGAAGATGTAGGAGGAGGATTCCTAGCTCGGTATCTTCTGCAAACTTGAGGAACAGGCTCTCTGATCAGGTACACTGCTTAACTGATGATCGGCCATCACTTAAAGCAAAAATCTGAAACACATTCTCAAACACAATCTCGACATTTCTAATTAGATCATTTCATTTTTACAAAATAAACCCGTGTTTATCTGTGTTTGAAAACAAGCGAACCCGTGTTCGGTTCTACGCAATTTCTGTGAAATGCATGAAAATGATAAAATTGTAATAGCATAATATGGAAGACCTAAGAAACAATTTGAAAAGAAATTTTATTATATATTTTTTATATTATATACATTTATTATAATATTTTTTTTATCTATTAATTTTTTTTTTTTTTGTTTTTTTTAACAATCAAAAACCGAGAACTGAATCGATCATGAGATCATATCCTCAAGATATACTTTAGCACAAAGATGAATTTAATCATCGACAAGCAATGAGATCACACTGATAACTGAATCTAATCACAGTCTTTAAATGATTTTGAAATTTTCAAACAGATCAATAACGATTGCTGATATGTTTGTCCACTTAAACTCATGCCTAATCTTTTTCAACAAGCATTAGATGATTCGTTAAGGTTCGAGTAAATACTTTAGAATGCTAGGACCCCATAATCATTTGGCAAAAACCCTCACCCAACCTCAGGATTTCTTGAATTTTGTTACGATCTTTATAGAGCAAGGCGTGTGCATTAGTGTGCAAGTGATTATCAACAGAATATTGCATTCTGTGATGAATTAGATGATTTGACACTACTTAGACCAAAATGGTGAGAGCTCCAGGTCTATACTCACGTATAACAAAGGAGATGACCATTTAATCATGTGCCGATGAGAGCTCCAGGTCAGTACTATCGTACAGCAGAGGAGATCATCACTCCAGGTCAGTACTTCCGTACAGCAGAGGAGATTAGCACAAACACAAGACACATAAATACACCAATCACGGCTCAAAGATATGGCTTATATGATTTGTATCATGGTGGGAGAAAGATCAATCCTCAATCCAATTCCTGTCAGGACTAAGTTTTTATGCAGGCCAAAATGATTGCGTAAATCCAGACATTCTTAAGCATATATTTTAATTTAAATCATCATACTGCTGTCTACTTTATTTTTCAGGCTGAGTCTACCAAGCATATCATTAAAGAATCTGATTGTTTTTTTTTATTTACAATTAAAAATAAGATGTCAATCAGATAACAGCATCAGTTACTATCATTTCTCATTTTAAAAACGCAAGTCATGCAATAACAAGCATTGCAAGAAGATATACAATGATTTCTCAATCATCTCAAATCAAGTTCTCAGTTCTCTTTTCATTTTTATTTACTTATACTCTCCCCCTAAATTTTTATTTTTGCAATTTTTTTTTGTTTTATATTTATTTTTTTTTATTTTTTTTAGTTTTTGTTAGGACCTGGTATTTGAACGAAATACCGAGTGATTGCGTGTTAAACCAACTCAAATAGTGCGGAATCCTATTTGATTGGCGATCCAATCAGTGAGAACACACGATGAATCAATCAAGAATTGAAATCAACGTCAGAAATCGATTAGGAACCGATCTGATGTGTTCTATGAACTTGGAGAACGATTTGGGAGGCTTCTGGACGGCTAGGGTACGTCTGGAATCGTAATGGGATGAATGCTTACGTTTTCCCACGAATTGGGTCTATTTATAGGTTAGTGTTGTTCAATCGTGCGACTGGGCCATAAGTATGGTTCAGTCGTGCGATTGAACCATGCGTTGATTCATCCGCACGACTGAGTGTTCAGTCGTGCGATTGAGTCAATCTTATGTGTCAATCATACGACTGATCCAGTCTCCTGGTTCAGTCGTGCGATTGAGTCAATCGTATGAAGTTATTCATGCGTGTGGTCCATTCGCATGGGCCATTCGTATGAGAACTTCATTAAGTTAAGTTTGAATGTTCTAATTAATATAACATAATGTGCACTCATTCAAACACTCATAAACCCAATCAATTCAATCACAACTCATTAATGAAATATTAAACATTACAAGTAACAACCAATTCATATCATTTCATTAATCTATTACCATTACATCATAATCAGACAGACAAGTTCATTACATTACAAATCATGATCTAGGGACATACATGTATCAACAAACTCCCCCTTGGACCTAGATCTATCTATTCTCTTGTCTTCTGCATCACCTCCTTATACTTCTTGTACTTCTCCTCTTTAGTGACTCCTGCGTGTATCTCAAAAGCAAAGCAGAGTCTTATGACATTTTGGAATTGGAGGGCTTGTACAATATCTTGCGTGTCATAGAATAGTGGCCACTTGTATAATGTGTAGACATCATTAGCAGACAAGTTGGTTAGCCACATTGGGTCGAATACCCTGATAGTATCCATTTGTCCCTCTTTATTCAATACTATGACAGCTTCAGCGGTTCTCCAATCGTAGTACCACCATTTCAAGTGGGGAGTGAAGTCCTGTGGCATTTCCCTGAGAGGGATTCTCGACATTGTTCTCGGGGGACTCCACTTCAGCACTATCTTTGGATTTCCAGTTATGGGATCAACTTCAGAACGTCTGATATACCTCGTAGGTTGTTGAGGTTTGAAGTTGACCCACCTGGTGTGGTACTCTTTCCTCAGGGCAGCCTCAAACCAGCCTGACATCTTTCTCGGGTCAGCATACAGCAGCTTTAGTTTAGCCAGCTGGTTGAGCTCAAAACCAGGTAGAGTCTTCAGATCATGTGGGAACCTGAAGTACTCTATGCCCTGCTCCCTATAACTGCATAAGCGTTAAGGTCTTCAAAATAAGCCACCATGAGATCATCCTGCCTGACACCTTATGGTGTTCTTGACTCTGTAGAGTGGTGTAGGCATCTCTCTTTGGTGCTGCAGCACGCTGGGCTCTTACTTCTTCAAAACAGGCAGCCCATTCAGCCTTGCGAATATCTACTCTGCATGGAGGCTTGGGCTGTTCCTTCAGTCTTTTCTGCTTTTGCTCCATCTTGTCAAGTACCTCAAAAGTATCACTGACTAGGGATTCACCCAGATTGGGGACCACATTTCCCTCGGCGTCAGCATACTGAGGATACTCTTCTGCAGTAATGTCTTCAACCTCAACTTCATCAATGTCATTCAGTTCCTCATCACTGGTTGAATCAACTGTTGGAGCGTCCTTCACTATTTCATCGGGATTGAGTCTGAACATTTCTGCCAGTTGCTCATCAGACAGGTCATGAATTATCTCCCCTTCTTCAGGGGTATAACTCACAGACCGTCTTACTATCCCTTGTAGGTCAAGAATCATGGTTAATTGAGTCTTGACCATTTGAAGGGGAGCAAAGTCAAACTCATCCCTTTGAAAGTTTGGATCTGTTTGATATAAACATTAACACATAATCATTAGTAATTAATCAAACAGACATACATTTACTTAATATATATAAACATTTAATACACTTGTTTTTCATTACATGATTCAAGTACAAAGTAAATAAATACATAAAACGTCTAATCAGTACTTTTGTCTTGAATCTGTGGCGTGTCGCTCGGAGGAGCAGAAGTAGTGGATGACTGGTCTTGTCGACGTTTAGATCTCCGCTCTTGACCTGAAGCAGAGGCCGATGCAGCCGCATCCCCTCCTTCTGCCTCGTCATCATCATCTTCCTCATCATCATCCTCATCTTCATCATCATCATCTCATCATCCCCGTCACCTTCCTTTAGCTTCAGGGGCTCATCCTTCGACCCCTTCAGCCTCAGCATGATAGTCTTGTTGGTCGTCTCCAACTCCTCAATACGTTTGACGGACTGAGCCTGCATGTCTTGGAGTTGGGACACCTCAACTCTCTGCTGGTCTATGACCCGAGCCTGCTCTGCCAGTTGCTGAGATTGGGCAGCAGCCAGGTCGGTCAGCTGGCGGATCTGCGCCGCCTTCTCCTCGTCCGCAGCAAGCAGACGCATCACCATACGGTTAGCGCTGAGAGCTGCTCCTCTACCCCAATGTGAGGTAGAGTGAATCCATGAGCATGTGAGGGCTGGGCTGACGGTCCAGCATGATGTGTGGTGGTGGTGGCAGTGGCCGTGGTGAATATGGGTCGGTGGGCTGATGTGGTGAAGTAGGGGTGAATGGTCTGGTGATGGATGGGATAGCTACAGTGGTGGTAGGTAAAGTGGTGGATGTGGTAGGGAGTAGTGGCTGTGGTGGCTGTGGTGAGGGTGGGTGTCAGTAGTGGTGGTAGTGGTGGCTGTGTGGCTGTGGAAGTGGTAGTCACGAAGGTCAAACGACGCTTCTTCTTCTTCAAACCATGTGGTTGAGCCATCCGCTTCCTCCTAGTCCCGGAGGAAGTAGATGCTCCCCCTGCAGCTCTGCTAACTGACCCCGGAACGTAGTTCGGGTCAGTATCTCTCTCCGAGGAGTCCCTGGGGTGTTCACCAACCACCTTAAGCCCGTGGTCTGTGGGAACTACTTTGCTTCCCACAGTCCTGGTGAGGGGCTCCTCATCTGACTCCTCCTCCTCGATATCACCAGCAACAAACTCTTGATGGAAACCGGCCATCTCTGCGACCTCTCCGGCAGTGGCTGACCCCGGGGGAATAACGTCTGTATCTGTGCCTCTAGATGGGGCAGGCATGTCATCCCCGGCGTCGCCGCTATCATCATCATCAGAGTCAGTCTCTGGTATAGCAATATGCTCCACATCTGAGTCACTGTCCTCGTGGCGCCACTTCCTCTTGCTGGCGCCACATAATCAGCACGGGCCAGATGCCCAAACAACCTCCTGACAGGGGGCTTCACCTGCTTCCCCCTGTATACCTTCATCCGGCCAAGAGTCGTGTCGTCCATGACCTCAAGAATAACAGCGTCCTCCTTCTCCTTCGGCAGGGAGGGAAGCTTCTGATCAATGATCATCTGTAGAAATCTAGGGTACATACAGAAGCCTTCCTTCCCCTTCCCCTCGAGGTTCTCCACCAAGTAACTGAATATCATCCTGGAGAAGCTGAACGGGTGGTTCAGCACCAACGCTGCATAAGCGTTCTGGATCTGGTCAGAGAGCTCGTCAAAACCTCCCTTCCGTGATGCTATACACTTCAGCAGCACGTGCGCAAGGTACTTAAACTGGGGACAGAGGTTACTCTTGTTGAGTACCCCGGCATTGATGTCCCCAGAGTACTTGGCTCTCATGAAACATCCACGGACCGTGAGGGGGTGTAGACGTGTGGGACACTCAGCATCGTCTCCAAACTGAGAACTATCCTCAGATCCTCCTCAGAAACAGTGATAGCCTCACCAAAAATCGAGCTCCTGATGCAATGAGGCTCGGTGGATCTATCTACAGATGCGCCTTCCCAGAAGGCCTGCTGCACTGATCTGTATGGTGTGCAGGGAGTGGATATAGCGTGAGCGATCCTGGATCTCTGTAGAAAAGTAATAATGCCTGCGAAGTCGGCTGCATTCCTGGATGTCAAGTCCAGGTGAGCACATATGTTGTGCTTGGTGCTCATATTCCATCTACTCGCCATCTGTAACACATAATAATATAAACGTTAGTTTCGTTGGCTAAGAGTATAAAGCAACACTTAGACTTTGAATAAAACTATCTGTCATGCGATTGAGGTTGTACGACTGAAGACAGTCGTGCGACTGAATCGTGCGATTGAGGTTCAGACGTGCGATTGACCTCATACGCACGACTGAGTGTGCGACTGGACTCATGCGCATGTACTCTTGTGCGGTTACACCAGTCGTGCGACTGAGTCTCATTCGCATGGTTCAGTCGTGCGGTTAAGTGAATCGTTCCCTTCAGTCGTGCGACTGAAGTTCATCCGGACGACCAGTCGTCTGTCTCATGTGTTCAGTCGTCCAAAGATCGAATCTACGCAAACTAAGTCTTATAACTCAATTAACCGGTTCTTTAGTGTCGCATTCTCTTTACTAACAACCTATTTTACTTAATTTTAACATATTGCTTAGTTTTAATAGGTTATTAGGGTTTGACAGTCGCGGTTCGCCTTTCACAGTCGTATTAATCCAATTAGGGTTCCATTCTTTCTGATTTGATGGAATCGACTTCAAATACCTGTACGATGATGAACGAACGTCAGTATCACAGAATCAACAAGAAAACTCAGGCAAATGAAATTTTGGCAGAGTAACGGTAGGATATGCGAATTAGGGGCGATTTGAGAATGAGGAGTCTCTGCGACCGACTCCACCTCTATTTATATCCACCCTAGATCCAATCGTGCGACTGAGTTCATTCGCACCTTTCAGTCGTGCGAGTGGGACTCAGTCGTGCGATTGGGTCAGTCGCCCTTCTCCAGTCGTCCGACTGAAGTTCAGTCGTGCGACTGACTCACTCGTTCGCACTTAAGCCTCCGATTGGACTAATCGTATGATCCATTCGTGCGAATGGACTTCATTCGTATGGTTAGTCCATACGTATGGTCCATTCGTGCGAATGGGTCATACTTAGTTAATTTTTCTGCTATTTTACCAAATTACCTTTAACTCTTTTATATTAATTAAATTAACGTTATGAACTTTTGATCATCTCAGACATGATCCTTTTATCTTGAAAACACTTTGATCACCTCAGACGTGATCCTTTTTAAAAATACTTTGTCACCTCAGACGTGACTGATATAACCTTTCAAAGCACATATGGTCATCTCAGACATGACCCTTTTAGTGAGTTTATTCCTTCTGATTTTCCTGATGTAGCCCGACACTTGACTCAAGTTAAAACTTAAAACAAACTAACTAATTTAAGAATTTAAACTAATTACATAATCAGACATATTTTTGGCTTTTTGTGAGAGATAAATCCAGAGATTGATATCTACGGGATTTGGATCGGGAGTAGATAGCTTCAACTTAGGTTGATCACATCTGGACCAAATCAATTTTTGGAATCATACAGGCAATTCAAATCATTTGGGACTCGTTATTAAACCTTTTGATGCTCAAGTTCTCGATGTTCATCCAGAGTCGTTAGCAACATAAGGAAATCATACTGAAACTCTTAGATTCTCACATTGATTTGGACCTTTGAGAATGTAGCCACAATGATTGTCAGTATGTTTGTCCACTTAAATCCATACACAGACTTTTGACACAGACTGGTGACTTATTTAGGTTTAATTATTTCAACTAACACTTGTGGATCCCACACTTATATGGTAATCAACATCCCTCAGGAGCTTTTGAGCGGTCTACGGGTATTATTACAAGAAGAGACTATTCTTAGAGCTTTCAAAGAGAAGCCTGTCCTCAGGTCAGTGCCATCGCACAGCAGAGAGGCGGCAAACAACAATGAATTCTAGAATATCTAGGTTATGCTTATCCTCAGGTCAGTGCCATCGCACAGCAGAGAGGCACATAACCTATCTCCTTGTTAGAGCAGCTTATTTTATTTTGCACAAAATGCACCAACAACATAAGTCATTAGCTTTATTGCATTTGTCTTTCATTTTTTTTTTGCTTTGCTCTAGTTATGGTCATCCGCACACATTTGTGGCGTTTATTGCTCATTACCCCTTATTGGAATATTGTTGATTGTGTTAACCAGTGATAAGATGGACGCCCACAGTCAGTTGAACACTTTAGTTTTATCTTGAAATCACCAATCCGGTCTATTTGTCTATTGTGTTGAATCTACCAACATATCATATATGGTCTAGCAGCCTCTAAGTCTACTTTCTTTGTGTCACCTTAGGAGTTGCCAGTTTTCTATCATCTTTCCTTTTAGTATTGCTTAGACTACACAGATTTATTACTTTGAACTTTTGCATATTACTAAAACTTAAATTTTAAAGTCCCTCTTGATTTGTTCCTGTGTACTATCATTTTCCAAAGGTATTGAATCGGTATCACAGATACAATCTACCTTATTTCAGCTCGCTACTCCTTCTCCCTCATTTTTTTTTTTTTTTTTTTTTTAATGTTAACTTGCTGACATATTCTCCCCCTAAAATACTAAAATCATTTCTGGTTTAATTATTTTAGGATTTTAATAAACAGCAAGAGAACATGAGTTTAAATAAAATTAAAATCAAATAGACAAATCAAAAAAATAAAATAAAATTTAACTACACGACATCGGACTACACATTTTCATCATCAGGAATTACCTCACTTTTCTTTTTAACACCGTTGACCTCTAATAAATATTGAAAACGTGGTTTATCAAAGGCTTTAGTATAGAGGTCAGCGCGTTGAAAATCAGTATTAATTTTAACCACATCAATTAAGTTCTTTTCAAAACAATCTCTTATGAAATGGTATTTAATACCGATGTGTTTGGTCTTAGGATGTTGGACCGGATTTTTAGTTACTGCAATTGCAGCAGAGTTATCAACAAAAATAGGAGTAGATGAGAATTTTAAACCGTAATCCCGCATTTGCTGTTGAATCCAGATGATTTGAGAACAGCAACTTGCAGCAGCAACATATTCGGCTTCACAGGTTGACAAGGCAACCGATGTCTGCTTCTTACACTGCCAGGTAACTAATCTTCTCCCAAAGAATTGACACCCTGCTGATGTAGACTTGTAGTTCATCTTGCAGCCCCCGTAATCCGAGTCACTATACGCGGTAAGCTCAAAGTCATCATCATGAGGGTACCACAATCCAAGTGTGGGTGTACCCTTCAGATAACGAAAAATCCTCTTGACCCCGATCAGATGGTTGACCTTTGGTTTAGCCTGATATCTTGAGCATAGACATGTAGCATACATAATATCAGGTCTTGAGGCAGTGAGATACATGAGGGATCCGATCATTCCTCGGTACATAGTGGCATCTACTAGATCTCCATTATCATCCGGTGCTATATCATGATTAGTAGCAAGTGGAGTCCCAGCAGCAGAAGCATTCTCCATGTCAAAGCGACTGAGAATGTCTCCTACATACTTGGTCTGATGTAGAAAGATTCCATTAGGTGTTTGATCCACCTGTAACCCGAGAAAGAACTTCATCTCCCCCATGGCACTCATCTCAAATTCTTTCTTCATTACTGCTTCAAACTCTTTACATAACTCTTCGTTCTTTGACCCGAAGATTATGTCATCAACATATATCTGTACAAGCAGTAGGTCGCCATCCTTTTCCTTAATAAACAGTGTACAGTCAATTACTCCCCTGCGAAAGCCGTGTTTCACAAGATGAGTTGAGAGTTTCTCATACCAAGCTCGAGGAGCTTGATGAAGCCCATACAAAGCTTTGTCGAGCTTGTAAACTCTATCCCGATGGTAAGGATCTTCAAAACCCTCGGGTTGACTTACATAGACTGTTTCTCTGATTTCCCCATGAAGGAATGCACTCTTTACATCTAATTGGTAGACTTTGATCTTCATGTACGATGCATAGGCAAGGAAGATACGAATAGCTTCCATCCTTGCCACGGGTGCAAACACCTCATTGTAGTCAATTCCCTCGACTTGGCGAAAACCTTGAACCACCAGTCGAGCTTTGTTCCTGATAATGACCCCTTGGTCATCCTTCTTGCATTTTAGTACCCATTTAGTGCCAATGACTTTAGCACCTTTAGGTTTATCAACCAGTGTCCATACACCTAACTTCTTAAACTGCAGAAGTTCTTCTTGCATGGCACTCACCCACGCCTCATCATTGAGTGCCTCACTGACATATTTTGGCTCAACCTGCGAGACAAAACATCGATAGGCACCATCATGAATGTAACCTTTCTCCATAACCGAGGCGTAATCAGCTGAGTACAACTGATTTCGGGTTTGTACTCCTGATCTGACATCCCCAATAACATTGTCAAGGGGATGATAGACGTTTAGTCGTGATCCTGGAGTAGTAGGAACAGCTACCTCAGAACCAAGATTATGAACATTTGGTTCTGCATCTGAGGTAGTTGGAGTTTGAGGTTCTGAAGTCGAAGGTGCATCACTCGTAGATGCTTGTGGACTTGCTGGAACTGGAACCTGTTCCTCCTGACTGTTCTGGTCATCTGCTTCAGCTTCATCTTCAGAGGAGGAGTCACTGTTGTCGACTACTCCCCCTGACTGAGTAGATGATTCTCCCTGTGTGCTAGATGGTGTATTCAGAATATCATACATCATCCTAGTAGCTAGCTCATCGTCCGAGGGAGAGAGAGGTATGTTGAAGGATTTGAAGAATCCATCATAATCGAAGAAGTAGGCAGGTCCTTTGCCTGTAGGAGGTGTGGTATATCTCTGAACGTCGACATTACACCACACTTCTACAAGACCCGTTGAGTTATTGTAAACTCGCTTATTCGGTATGTTGTATCCTAGAAAGATTCCTTCATCTGCCTTCTCGCTGAATTTTCCTTCTTGTGTCTTCTTCAGAAGTGTACACGGCGCGCCAAAGGTTCAAGATACTCCAAATTCGGTTTGCGTCTTTGTAGTAGCTCATAACATGTCTTTCCGTGGCGCTTGACTATTAGGACTCGATTCAGTGTATAACATGCATTTGCTACTGCCTCATTCCAGAATTGGATAGGCAGTTTCGAGTCCGCCAGCATAGTCCGTGCAGTCTCTATCAAGCTCCTATTTTTCCTCTCAGCAACACCATTCATCTGAGGCGTGTATGCTGAAGTGAATTGATGAACAATTCCCTTTTCCTTGCAGTATGCCTCCATCCATTGATTCTTGAATTCGGTCCCGTTGTCTGAGCGTACTTGTCTAACCTTTAGCTTGTAGAGAGATTCCAGAGTGGTGACTAATTCCTTGAATGACTCAAATGTTTCTGATTTGGATTTCAGAAACATTACCCAAGTGAACCTTGAGTAGTCAT
Source organism: Flaveria ramosissima (assembly GCA_025215565.1). Taxonomy (NCBI): domain Eukaryota; kingdom Viridiplantae; phylum Streptophyta; class Magnoliopsida; order Asterales; family Asteraceae; genus Flaveria; species Flaveria ramosissima. The sequence goes on from CM046039.1 coordinate 14,300,872, forward strand.
CAGTGACCACAAAACAGTACAGATCGCCTGCAATGCTCCTTGTACTGACTGGACCAAACAGATCCATGTGAAGAAGTTCAAGAGGAAGTTCTATTGAATGAACTTTCTTTTCCTTATGAGACTTCTTTGTCTGTTTGCCTTTCTTGCAAGCTACACAAAAGTCAGGAAGTTGGAAGTTCTTGACATTTACTCCTCTCACTAAGTCCTTCTGAATCAAGTGATTCATCTTCCTTTGACTAATGTGTCCCATTCTCCTATGCCAGGAGATTGAGTCCTTCTCAGTAGCTTTAGATAGAAAGCACTGCACTTCATGATCCGTTGGAGCAGCTGTTGACAGATCCAAGACATATAGGTCCTTATATCTTGAAGCAGTCATCAGAACTTGGTCCTCTGGAATCATATAGTCTTTCTTCAGCACGTAACACTTGTTGTTGTCGAAGATGACTTTAAATCCTTTATCGCAGATTTGGGAAACAGAAAGCAAGTTATTTTGAAGTTGTTGAACGTAGTTCACCTTATCAAACTTAACTTTCTGATTTCCCACTTCTCCCTGTGCTGTGATGTATCCTCCCTTGTTTCCTGCAAAGGAAACATGCCCTCCTTTTATTTGTTTGACATTTGATAAAAGGGCTCTATTTCCTGTCATGTGCCTGGATGCTCCGCTGTCTATAATCCACGTGTTAGTCTCAGCGCTATACCGAACACCCTGCACATATCAAGTAAATGTATTAGTTTAGGTTAGGAACCCAAGCCTTTACTGTCTTGGGTTTCCCAGAGGCATCACACATCATAAACTCTACCCATTGACCTTTAGAAGGTGAGGGTAACTCAGATTCCTTCTTGTCATCAGTATCAGTCACACAGGTAGTCTTCTCTTTCCATAAGCCAAATTTGTGCAATGCCTGTTTATGATAAACAGTCGTCTGGCTTACAGGTTGGACTTTAGGTTCACTAGATCTTCTAGGTGGAGTTAGAGAACTCCTCTTAGAAGACCTAGGTCTAGAGTCCTGAAGATCAATCTTCTTCCTAGGTGTCTGATAGAAAGGACAATAGGAAGCAATATGTCCACATTCTCCACAGTTGTAGCACAATCTGCTATCAACCTTATAATTTGACTTTCTTTGTGGAGAAATGCGTGACACTTTAGTAACATCAATCACCTTAGGTTTTGACTCTTGCATGTTTGATGTTTTCTCTGGTTTAACAAATTTAACTGTTTTAACCTGTTTAACTTGTTCAACTTTTTGGTTAACTGGTTTTTGACTTGTAGCATGTGAAAAATTAACGTTTGAAGTCTTTTTGGGTTCTGATTTGACTCTGTTTGACCCTGACTTTAAGTTAACCTTTTCAAATTCATTTTCCAGATTAACACAAGGCAATTTACCCTTTGCCTTTGAAGTGGCCTCCTTTTGTTTCTGTCCAGATTCAGTAGATGAACATGATGTGTCTGGATCAGTAACAAGAGGAGTGGTCACCACATGATCCTTGATTGGGTTGTTGTTTACTGGTTTAGACTTGGTGTTCATCAAGGTCTCAGGTGGTGGTGGAACCACTTTGTAGCCTAATCCCTCCCCATTATTTCTTTCTCTCACTAAGTGTTGAACTATGTGTGAAGAACTAGTCCAACTATGCAGTTTCTGTTTTAAGGAATTAACTTCTACTTCTAGAACTGCCTTTTGTTTCTTAGTGTCCTCTAGGGAGTTTAGATAGTACCTAATGTCATTTGATTGATTAAAGGCAACTACTTCGGTTTCCCTAAGTTGTTTAGTCAATAGGTCTATCTTTTCTTTATAACTATGCTCATTTTGTTTTAGAACTCTATTGGCCTCAGTGCATAGTTGTAAATCCTTTACTAAGTTATCATTGTGATCTAATAACCTAGCAAATTTTTCATCAATGCTATTCCTAAACAAATCACAGTTAGAACAAGCATGATTATTAAACATTTGGTCAGTTGTACTTACCTGTGTTGTTTCAGAAGAGTTAGCCATCAACGCAGCATCAGACGTCTCTGGTTCTGGTGATTCTGACTTTTCTGTATCTGACGTGGAAGTTTCCTCCTTTGGTATGTAACTGACTTCAGCTGCAGTTGTTTCTTCATTGTGTGACATCGCTATATCAACTGCTAAATCACCTTCACTCGCAGAATCATCATCAATATCTTCAACACTGGCAATGTTAGATTCTGGGGAGACAAATCTAAAACTCCAGTCCTGTCCTTCATCATCATGAGCAGTCAAGGCTTTTGGGTCCTTGTTTGATGAAGTAGAACTGGAAGCTTGCTTGTCTTGGCGAGTAAAGGATGAGAACGGGTTCCCATTACCCGTCTTCTTTGGTTTGACACATTCCCTCTTGAAGTGCCCTTTCTCTCCACAGTTGAAGCAGGTCACTTTGCTCTTGTCAAAACCAAATGTGGTATCCTTAGTAGCTATCAAATTTTGTCCTGTCTTCTTAACAAACTTCTTCGCCCTTCGGACAGCGCTAGCTAAGGCCCACATTATATCCATTCTTTCAAGCTCCATTTCATCTACCTGCTCGTAGTCTTCATCGGCCAAATGACAGTTTCCAATCTTCCCAGCCACAAGTCCATCATATGAATGAACTACTGCGGCGAGAAGATCCATATGCTCTCGTGCTACTTCTACGGTCACATTACCGAGGTTCTCGGTCTTCAATTTGGTAGCACTTGCTTCTGATCCAATATAATGGGTACATGACGACCCTGACGTGTCTGATCCAGAAGGAGAAGCATGTGAAGGACCTGACGAGCTAGACACAAATGCTGTCTGGAGAGGTGCTCCAGATGTCTTAGCTTGAGGCGTGGCATTGTATAAAGCTGGGTTTTGTGTATATGAAGACTTCTGTGCTCTATACTTCATCCTTAGTGCTTCTTCACGCAGCCTGAGAATAAAGTCATTTATATCCAGCTTTATAAGTATTCCATTCTGTCTAAGATTAGACACGAATGAAGCCCACTTATCAGGCAATCCATCTGCGAAGTTGCTTACTTTCTCTTCCATAGTTGTTTCCACTCCATGTGTATGCAACTCGCTCATCAAATGGTAGAATCTGTCTATGACTTCATCTAAACTCTCGTTACCAATCGATGAGAAGTTATCGAATTCTTCTTTAACTCCTTTGCCTTGATTGCCTTTAACGATGCATTCCCATCATACCTTTTCTCTAGCTCATCCCACAGTTTCTTGGACTGCTTGTTCTCTGAGTACTGGTGGAATATGTATTTGGGGATCGACTGAGTTATCATCGCATAAACTCTTTTCTCTGCATTATACTTTACTTTCTGTGCGTCAGTCATCCCACTTAACGTTAATTTTACTCCATCTGCTCCCACCGGTGTACTATACCCAACCTCGATAGCTTCCCACAGATTAGGATCTACTCCATTGAGGTAGATCTCAAAACGTTGTTTCCAGTGAGGAAACTCATCTAAAGTCAAGAGCTTTGGTGGTTTATTGTGAATACCCACCTCACTCTCAAGCAGCAGCAGGTTCTGAATTCTTGAGTCCTTCCCCGCAGTAAAGGCTGACATCTGATCTTCCATGGTTAATAAACTTAGAATCTAATCAAATCAACTTTAACTGATGCGACTGAAGGATGCGAATGGTCTTATCGTGCGTATGAACTCTGCGATTGGTTCAACCGTGCGACTGAACAGGGCGAATGGTTCAGTCGTGCGAATGAATCTGGTGCGTATGAGCTATGCGAACGAACGGTTCAGTCGGCCGAATGAGGGTGCGACTAGGTCCAGTCGTGCGAATGAACACTGCGAATGAGTCTAGTCGTGCGAATGAGTCACTCGTGCGACTGAAACTACTGTTTTGCGAAAATTTCTAGGTTTGACGGGTTTCAGCCGTAAAAATTCGAAATTTTGCAAGTCCAAATCGTCTAAGTCCGTAGGAACTGAACTTCGATGAGCAGGGAACGTCCAAGATCACTTTTGATGCAAAAGATTGCGTTTTTCGTGCAAAAACACAAACTTTTATGCAATCTTGATTGAATCAACACGAAATCAAGAGCCAAGGCTCTGATACCACTTGTTAGGACCTGGTATTTGAACGAAATACCGAGTGATTGCGTGTTAAACCAACTCAAATAGTGCGGAATCCTATTTGATTGGCAATCCAATCAGTGAGAACACACGATGAATCAATCAAGAATTGAAATCAACGTCAGAAATCGATTAGGAACCGATCTGATGTGTTCTATGAACTTGGAGAACGATTTGGGAGGCTTCTGGACGGCTAGGGTACGTCTGGAATCGTAATGGGATGAATGCTTACGTTTTCCCACGAATTGGGTCTATTTATAGGTTAGTATTGTTCAATCGTGCGACTGGGCCATAAGTATGGTTCAGTCGTGCGATTGAACCATGCGGTTGATTCATCCGCACGACTGAGTGTTCAGTCGTGCGATTGAGTCAATCTTATGTGTCAATCATACGACTGATCCAGTCTCCTGGCTCAGTCGTGCGATTGAGTCAATCGCATGAAGTTATTCATGCGTGTGGTCCATTCGCATGGGCCATCCGCATGAGAACTTCATTAAGTTAAGTTTGAATGTTCTATTTAATATAACTTAATGTGCACTCATTCAAACATTCATAAACCCAATCAATTCAATCACAACTCATTAATGAAACATTAAACATTACAAGTAACAACCAATTCATATCATTTCATTAATCGATTACAAATACATCATAATGAGACAGACAAGTTCATTACATTACAAATCATGATCTAGGGACATACATGTATCAACAATAATGTCTCTAGATCTTAAGTGCAAATATTACCACTCCTAATTCCAAATCATGAGTAGTATAATTCTTTTCACTTCCTCTAAGTTGTCTGGATGCGTAGGCAATTAATTTACTCCGTTGCATTAATACACATTCGAATCCTTGACGAGACGCGTCACAATATACTATAAAATCATCAGTCCCTTCTGGTAAAGACAAGATATGTGCACTACATAATTTACCTTTTAAGAGTTCGAATGCAGCCTTTTGCTTTTCTCCCAAACGTAAGGCTTATCCTTTTGAGTTAATTCAGTCAGAGGTTAGGCTATTCTTGAGAAATTTTCTATGAATCTTCTATAATATCCGACCAGTCCTAAGAATTGGCGTACTTCTGTTGGTGTTTTGGGATCTTCCCATTTTTTAACAGCCTCTATTTTTGCTGGATCTACTTGTATACCTTCTTGATTAACTATGTGTCCAAAGAATTGCACTTCCCTTTTCCAGAATTCACATTTTGAGAATTTTGCATATAATTTTTCTTTCCTTAACAACTCCAAAGTCAACCTTAAGTGCTGTTCATGATCCTCCTTATTTTTGGAATAGATTAAAATGTCATCTATAAAAACTATGACAAACTTATCTAAATAAGGCTTACATATCCTATTCATCAAATCCATAAATACAACTGGAGCATTGGTTAATCCAAATGGCATTACGAGAAATTCATAATGTCCGTACCTAGTTCTGAATGTTGTTTTTGGTATGTCCTCATCCTGAACTCTTAACTGATGATATCCTGATCTTAAATCTATCTTTGAAAAGTAACTAGATCCTTGCAATTGGTCAAATAGGTCGTCTATCCTGGGTAGAGGATACCTATTCTTTATAGTTACCTTATTGAGTTCCCTATAGTTTATACACATTCTAAACGTTCCATCTTTCTTTTTAACAAATAAAACGGGTGCTCCCAGGGTGACACACTAGGACGTATAAACTCCTTGTCCAGTAGTTCTTGAAGTTGGCTCATTAATTCCTTCATTTCTGTGGGTGCTAAAAAGTAGGGTGCCTTACCAATAGGGGCTGTTCCTGGTATTAACTCAATTTTCAACTCTACTTGGCGAGGGGGTAGTAAATCAGGTAATTCACCAGGAAATATATCAGATTATTTATTAACGATAGGAACACTTTCTAGGTTTACTTTATCTACTTTGATGTAAACAATATGAGTTAGGAAAGCTAAGCATTTCTTTCTTAAACATTTTTGTGCGTTCTTACAGGAAATTATCTTCATGACACCTCTAGGTTGCTCACCATATATACAAAGTGTTCTATTTTCATTAATCAGAGGAATTCTTATCATTTTCTTGCCACATACTATTTCAGCCTGGTTTTTTACTTAACCAATCCATTCCCACAACCACATCAAATCCTCCTAGATCAATAGGAATCAGATCTATATTGAAACAATATTCATCTAGATTTATAGTACAATTAGGAATGATTTTATAGGCTTCAATTATCTTAACATCAGCTAATTCTATCATATATTTTTTATTTAACTTTTTTGAGGTTAGATTAAGTAGTGGTCTAAACATGTTTGAATCAAAACTACGGGTTGCTCCAGTATCAAATAGCATAGTAGCGTACTGATTGTTTATAGGAAACATACCCGTTACAACCTTCGGTTCGTGTCGAGCTTCTTCAGCTTGCATTACAAAAGCTCTTCCTTGAGGGTTGTTTTGGTTGACCAGAGCCTTACCCTTCAGTTGTGGACATGCGTTTCGAAAGTGGTTTTCGTTTCCACATTGATAACAGACTGGTTTTGGGTTAGTGGGGCTTTTACAGTCTCGGGATATATGTCCCTTTTTCTTGCAGTTGTAACAGATTAGCTTTGCGCAATTACCCTGATGATATCTCTGACAGGTATTGCACCATGGCTGGTTTTCGGTTTGTGGTTTCTTTTCCCGTGTCATTCCTAAGAAGTTTCGGGTGGGTTGTCGGGCTACTTTTTCTAGTAATTCCTCTAAACTCCCCTCCTGAGTTATTGTCACTCCATTTCTTTTTTTCTCCTGATCTTGGGTTACTTAAGGATCCGTTTCTTATCATTTCGTCAGTCAAGCTTCCTGATAGGCTTACGGCATCTTGGAAAGTTTTAGGCATAGTAGATTTCACTAGTCCTCTTATGTGTGGTACTAATCCCCAAATATATCTCCCTATCATGTTTTCTCCTAGGGTTACCAAGTGTGGTACTAGCCTTGAGAGTTCATTATATCTGTCAGTGTACTCTCGAAGTGCTGCCTCTTTCATTTCTAGTGCTAAGAATTCAATTTCTGATTTTTCTATTTCATTGTAGGGACAATACTTTTCTATTACTAAACCCCTGAATTCGCCCCAACTTAATCCATTCATAATATGCCTACCTTTAGTGTGCATTTCCATTTTCCACCAAGATTATGCCTCTCCCTTTAGTGAATGCGAAGCAAACAGGGTTTTGTTGTTGTTGGCACAATTACTGATTTCCAATGTTGATTCCATCTCGTCCAACCAGCGTAGGGCTTGTACAGCTCCGCTTCTACCATCAAATTCCCAGAGCCTACATGACATAAATGCTTTATAGGAGCATCCTTTTTCAGTTATAGTTCCTTCTTCCAGTTGTCCTCTCATGGTGTCATCTACGGGTATTTCGTTACCTGGTGTCGCAGTTCCAAGGTTTAGGTTTTGTTGAAGTTGGGTTACTAGTGTGGGTATAGCAGCCTCTATCTGCTGTGTTACTAATCGTGAGATTCTATCATCCTCATTGGTGGTTGTGTTACAGGAGTTTCTTCTCTGAGCCTGGTTCTAAGTCGTCCAACTCGCGTGTTCTTCTTACGGGCTCTGTGTTCCTTCTTGGCGGTATGATTTTCTATAGTTAATTGTAGTCAATATTAAAAGAATTTTAAATTCTTAATAGTATTTTAGCACATAACAAACAATAATTCCAAACATAAAAGATATATTTCACTTAATTTCTTATTTCGGATTTTTGCACGTTAAAGTTAGAAGGTAATACTAATTTCCATGAACCCATTTCCATATCATTGTAAAGATGTTTTTCTTGGGTGTCTTCGATTCCTTAACATCCTTCTGAATACTCCTGATTCCTTGTTGGATTTTCTTAAGCTTTTTAAGAGTCTGCTGAGCTGTCGTCATTTGGTCCTCATCCATCTTTTGTCTTTTGGTTTCTCTTTCCTCGTTCTTAGGAGAGTCAGCATTTTGTATTTCTGTATCTTTATCTTGCTTAGCCTGGAATCTGTCTTCGCGTCGTACCTTTTTCCTTGGAGTTTTAATTGTATATCCTCCTACTGTTACTGGTGCACGTCGGACATAGATTTTGGCTTATGGTTATTTTTAATTTCAGTTTGAGGAGTTTTCATGTCTTGCTGAGGTTCGGGTTCAGATGTTATTTCTTTATAATTGCTATGGCCTGCATATTCAGATGGGTCAGTCTCACTGTGATAATTATCAGAGCTCATAGCTGCAAAAAGTCTTTTTATAATTTTGAGCAAAATAGTTAGTCACTTATTTCCACATATTATAAATAAATTTTTACCTTTAAATTTACTAAAAAGTAATGTTAGAATATTCATGAAATCACAAAAATTCACGTATACACATAACATGCATATCTATAGTTATCATAATACGAGCTTATGGTTATATTCTAGGCATTTGATAATACCTAATTCTCTATAACCAATAGCTCTGATACCAACCTGTCACATCCCGGCGGAAGCATGAGATGCTTTGAATGTGACTTGTTTGATCAGAACTTATTGATTAACAGAGTTTAACAAATAGCACAACAGAACAAAACATACATGATTTAGTTCATAATTTAAAGATAATATTAACGTTAGGATTACATCAAAGCATAACAGTCAAAATTTGATCTAAATATAATCCTATTAGAAACATATTATATAACTGCTACATCTTCAGTAACGGTGGAAATGCGCGTCCACTGATAGGTTGAGATCATACATATTCACAATTAGATTCACACAGAATTTTCCCATTATTTCTCCCCAGCCGTTATACACATCAAAAGAGAACATTAAGCTATTAGTCATGATGATTTCCTGAAAAAGTATACTCAAAATAGTCAACATAAAGTTGGTGAGTTCACAGGTTTATCTTAGACAAAATATTATTGATGCATCAGATACAACCAAACCTTACTTAATAATCAGATCATTCATAATTGTCATAACATAATTCATAAATCAGATAATATAGAATCACAATACTCATGCTGTTGTTGCAGGAAATATTTTCCTAAGTAGCGCTACCAATATTATCCAACGGTTCCACATCCGAATTAATGGTTGTAACATAAATGACAGTATATCTCAAAAATCTTAATAATGCATCAATTCATAAAAACAATATCCTTTTTCCCCCAAAAGTTTATAAAAATAAAATGGGGCTATGAATCTTACCTCTTACTCCCAATGATAACCTATAAACAAAAATATTTATAGTTTAGAAAAAAAATGTCTTTTCTTTAACTTTTTTAGCACCTCAAACTATAAAATTCGTTTCAGAAATTATAATAAGGCCATATATTATGAAATTTTTACAGCAGGTGGGTCTAAAAATCAGACATAATATACTAAAATTTCATATTCCTATTATTTACAGTTTATTTTCTATAATTTTTTATATTATTTGAACAATTTATCAGAACTACCTTCGGACCTCTAAAAATTGTCAAACTTGGTCAGAATATATGTCACAATATTAATAGTTTTTCAAAAAATCTTAGATTCTAAATTATAACAGAGACTATTTTCCTGATTTTTGTTACTTTAACAATATTCGGTAAAAATTGCAGAATGTGTCTAAAAATTATAATCTTTATAGAAACTGTTCTAATCCAGTTATCATAGTTTCTGTAAATTTTTTATAATTTATCTCAAAGTTTAAGTATTTTTCCTGATTTTCATATGGCAGAAACTTCCAAAATTCATAACTCGTTTATAATTTTTCCAAACATTTGCCAGGGTCGGTTCTTCCAGCATGAAATTTTCTTTCAAATATTTAGATAATTTATATAAATTATTTCACTCATAGTAATGGCATCAAAATTTGCAGAACTATATTTTTTAATATTCTAAACATATTTCCAATGATTGTTCCCACAATCACAGTCAAATACATACCAAACTGAATTTAGTAAGTTGGTATATAATTTTCAACCCTTTTATTAATAATTTTTTAATATAGCTTTTGATTATCAATACTTATCCATTTTCTTCAGGTTATAAAATCTTTCTTACTTTCCTTTCAATAACAGTAACATATTTGTAAGATTATGTGAAGAACTTGTAGGTTTAATCATATGGGTTGTTTATATGTGTTGTTTAGACACATATATATATTTTGATAAACTTGACTAGTTATGGTTTAGGGATTAAAACCTTGATTTTGATAGAGAAAGTGGGTGATGATAGCTGATAGTAGCTTCTTTCTCCGATGCTCCAACTAGTGTGGATGTCTTGAGCTCCCAAAGTTGTGATTTCTTTGCAAAAGTTGGTTTGGAAGGTGATGGTGTTTGTTTGTGGTGATGTTATTGTGGTAACCTATAGTGGTGATGTTTGTGGTGATCGGTTATGGTGTTAACTGAGAGGTGATTGGAGTGATGATGATAACCGAGAGTTGAGTTGGTGGTTTGTGGCTTACGGTGGTGGTGTTTGGAAGTGGTAACCGAGAGAACAAGATTGAGGGTGGTGTTAGCCGAGAGTTTGAGAGAGTAGAGATGGTGGTGACCGGTTTCAAGGTGGTGGTGGTTGTAGAGTGTTGTGGCGGTTTTGAAGGTACCCGAGGTATCCCCATAGTGCTAGAAATAGTGGAGTCTTCATGATTAACTCTATACCTAGAGTGGTGATTTGGCAACATAGCTTGTATTAGTTGGCTTCCATAGAGTGTTGTGGCGGTTTTGAAGGTACCCGAGGTGTCCCCATATTGCTAGGTGTCGAGCAAGAGGACTTGTGAGTCACCATGTTATCATTACAAGTTTAACTAATACTTAGGGTGTTAATCGGGTGGCTAGAGGCTCTAATGAACCGAGTCTTGATCTTAAATGGTGCTTAGGTTTGAGGTTTAAGTGTATAAGATTTGCTTAGTTTTGTTTTGATGTCAAGTTTCTTTGATGTTAACTTTGTATTGAGGTGTTTGGTTGGGTTGTATTTGGTTTACTTGGTGTTTGTTTGGTGTTGATGTATTTTGATCACATAATATTTATTATCAAAAGATTATGTATTCGAATACATGCACACGTAAATTTTTGTGCATGCATACTAGCATGCATACGTATAACATATATATATATATACACATAAACACATATAATTTATAATGAGTTAACCAAATGTAGAGTTATATTAACGTATGAAATCCTAAATTTTAGGGTTGTCACATTCTCCCCCCGTAAAAATAATTTCGTCCCGAAATTTATTTGGAGAGTAATACCTAAAGTTGAGAAGAACTTATCTGATTACTGACTTAAAATAGGTGGGGATACTTTCTTTTGATTTCATCTTCTCTTTCCCACGTATATTCCGGTCCTCTTCTAGCGTTCCACTTAACTTTCACTATGGAAATCTTACTCCCTCTTAACCTTATCACTTCTTTATCTAATATGGCTATTGGTTCTTCCATAAAATGGAGCTTCTTGTCTACCCTTATTTCTTGAACTGAAACTTTTGATGCCTCATATGCTAGACATTTCATTAGATTGGACACATGAAAAATGTTGTGTACTTCCTTATAATTCTTGGGGTAAATTTAACTTATGCGCACCTGGACCAACTTTGTCAGTGATTTTAAATGGTCCAACATACCTAGGGTTTAATTTACTCCTTTTTCCAAATCGAATGATTCCTTTTGTGGGTGATATTTTCAGATAAACCTTATCTCCAACTTGAAATTCTAATAGCTTTCTTCTTTTGTCAGCATAACTTTTCTGTCGATCACGTGCTGCCTTTAATTTATTTTTGATTTCCTTGATCTTGTCAGATGTTTCTTGAATTAGGTCAGGCCTATAAGTTTCCTATCTCCTACTTCATTCCAACATAGTGGTGATCTACATTGTCTTCCATACAAAGCTTCAAATAGGGCTGTTCCAATACTGGAATGATAGCTATTATTATAAGAAAACTCTATCAAAGGTAGATGTATATCCCAATTGCCACCAAAATTCAATACACAAGCACGCAACATATCTTCCAATGTTTGAATTGTCTTTTCACATTGTCCATCTATTTGCGGATGATATGCTGTACTAAGGTTTATTTGGGTTCCTAAAGCTTTTTGTAGGGTTTGCCAGAACCTAGATGTGAATCTACTGTCCCTGTTGGATATAATTGAGATGGGTATTCCATGTCTGGACATAATTTCCCGCATGTAAATTCTTGCTAATTTCTCCATTTTATAATCTTCTCTAATTGGGAAGAAGTGTGCTGATTTGGTTACAAATTGTGTCATACCCACTTGAGGTTCTTGGTAGTTTAGTTACAAAATCCATGGTGATCTGGTCCCATTTCCATTCTGGAATCTCGGGTTGTTGCAGATATCCTAAAGGTTTTTGGTATTCAGCTTTAACCCTTGAACATGTATCACATCTTTCTACAAATTCTCCGACTGATTTTTTCATGCCTGGCCACCAGTATTGGTTTTTCAAATCTTTATACATTTTGTTATTAGCTGGATGCACGAAATATTTTGACTTATGTGCCTCTTGTAGAATGATTCTTCTAAGTATATTATCATCGGGTATCCAAGTTCTCCCCTTGAACTTTAAAATTCCATTTGTACTTTCTTCTAAATCTTTCATTTGTCCTTTCATCTTCAACTTACCTTTTTTTTGGGCCTCCCGTATTTGATTTAACAGATCTGATTGTAGTTCCATTCTCATGGCATGTACCCGTAATGGTTTAACTTTATCTTTCCTACTTAATGCATCTGCTACTACATTTGCCTTACCTGGATGGTATTTGATCTCACAGTCATAATCACTTAATAGTTCTATCCATCTCCTTTGCCTCATATTCAACATTTTCTGATCAAATATGTGCTGTAAACTCTTATGATCTGTATATATTATACATTTTGTTCTATACAGATAATGTCTCCAGATCTTAAGTGCAAATATTACCGCTCCTAATTCCAAATCATGAGTAGTATAATTCTTTTCACTTCCTCTAAGTTCTCTGGATGCATAGGCAATTACTTTACTCCGTTGCATTAATACACAACCGAATCCTTGACGAGACGCATCACAATATACTATAAAATCATCAGTCCCTTCTGGTAATGACAAGATATGTGCACTACATAATTTACTTTTTAAGAGTTCGAATGCAGCCTTTTGCTTTTCTCCCCAAACGTAAGGCTTATCCTTTTGAGTTAATTCAGTCAGAGGTTGGGCTATTCTTGAGAAATTTTCTATGAATCTTCTATAATATCCGGCCAGTCCTAAGAATTGGCGTACTTCTGTTGGTGTTTTGGGATCTTCCCATTTCTTAACAGCCTCTATTTTTGCTGGATCTACTTGTATACCTTCTTGATTAACTATGTGTCCAAGGAATTGCACTTCTCTTTTCCAGAATTCACATTTTGAGAATTTTGCGTATAATTTTTCTTTCCTTAACAACTTCAAAGTCAACCTTAAGTGCTGTTCATGATCCTTCTTATTTTTGGAATAGATTAAAATGTCATCTATAAAAACTATGACAAACTTATCTAAATAAGGCTTACATATCATATTCATCAAATCCATAAATACAACTGGAGCATTGGTTAATCCGAATGGCATTACGAGAAATTCATAATGTCCATACCTAGTTCTGAATGCTGTTTTTGGTATTCCTCATCCTAAACTCTTAACTGATGATATCCTGATCTTAAATCTATCTTTGAAAAGTAACTAGATCCTTGCAATTGGTCAAATAGGTCGTCTATTCTGGGTAGAGGATACCTATTCTTTATAGTTACCTTATTGAGTTTCCTATAGTCTATACACATTCTAAACGTTCCATCTTTCTTTTTAACAAATAAAACGGGTGCTCCCCAGGGTGACACACTAGGACGTATAAACTCCTTGTCCAGTAGTTCTTGAAGTAGGCTCATTAATTTCTTCATGTCTGTGGGTGCTAAACAGTAGGGTGCCTTAGCAATAGGGGCTGTTCCTGGTATTAACTCAATTTTCAACTCTACTTGGCGAGGGGGTGGTAAATCAGGTAATTCATCAGGAAATATATCAACTTAATCATTAACGATAAGAACACTTTCTAGATTTTACTTTATCTACTTTGGTGTCAACAATATGAGCTAGGAAAGCTAAGCATTTATTTCTTAAACATTTTTGTGCGTTCTTACAGGAATTATCTTCATGACACCTCTAGGTTGCTCACCATATATACAAAGTGTTCTATTTTCATTAATAAGAGGAATTCTTATCATTTTCTTGCCACATACTATTTCAGCCTGATTTTTTACTTAACCAATCCATTCCCACAACAACATCAAATCCTCCTAGATCAATAGGAATCAGATCTATATTGAAACAATATTCATCTAGATTTATAGTACAATTAGGAATGATTTCACAGGCTTCAATTATCTTACCATCAGCTAATTCTATCATATATTTTTTATTTAACTTTTCTGAGGTTAGATTAAGTAGTGGTCTAAACATGTTTGAAACAAAACTACGGGTTGCTTCAGTATCAAATAGCACAGTAGCGTACTGATTGTTTATAGGAAACGTACCCGTTACAACATCCGGTTCGTGTCAAGCTTCTTCAGCTTGCATTACAAAAGCTCTTCCTCGAGGGTTGTTTTGGTTCACCGGAGCCTTACCCTTCAGTTGTGGACATTCGTTTCGAAAGTGGTTTTCGTTTCCACATTGATAACAGACTGATTTTAGGTTAGTGGGGCTTTTACAGTCTCGGGATATATGTCCCTTTTTTCTTGCAGTGGTAACAGATTACCATTGCGCAATTACCCTGATGATATATCTGAAAGGTATTGCACCATGGCTGGTTTTCGGTTTGTGGTTTCTTTTCCCGTGTCATTCCTAAGAAGTTTAGGGTGGGTTGTCGGGCTACCCTTTTCTGGGAATTTCCTCTAAACTCCCCTCCTGAGTTATTGTCACTCCATTTCATTTTTTCTCCTGATCTTGGGTTACTTAAGGATCCGTTTCTTATCATTTTGTCAGTCAAGCTTCCTGATAGGCTTACGACATCTTGGAAAGTTTTAGGCATAGCAGATTTCACTAGTCCTCTTATTTGTGGTACTAATCCCCAAATATATCTCTCTATCCTTTTTGCTTCTGGGTTACCAATTGTGGTACTAGCCTTGAGAGTTCATTATATCTGTCAATGTACTCTCGATGTGTTGTCCCTTTCATTTCTAGTGCTAAGAATTCAGTTTCTAATTTTTCTATTTCATTGTAGGGACAATATTTTCTATTATTAAACCCCTGAATTCGTCCCAACTTAATCCATTCATAATATGCCTACTTTTAGTGTGCATTTCCATTTTCCACCAAGATTGTGCCTCTCCCTTTAGTGAATGTGAAGCAAACAGGGTTTTGTTGTTGTTGGCACAATTACTGATTTCCAATGTTGATTCCATCTCGTCCAACCAGCGTAGGGCTTGTACAGCTCCTCTTCTACCATCAAATTCCCGGGGCCTACATGACTAAAAGCTTTATAGGAGCATCCTTTTTCAGTTATAGTTCCTTCTTCCAGTTGTCCTTCCATGGTGTCATCTACGGGTATTTCTTTACCTGGTGTCGTAGTTCCAAGGTTTAGGTTTTGTTGAAGTTGGGTTACTAGTGTGGGTATAGCAGCCTCTATCTGCTGTGTTACTAATCGTGAGATTCTATCATCCTCATTGGTGGTTGTGTTTACAGGAGTTTCTTCTCCGAGCCTGGTTCTAAGTCGTCCAACTCGCGCCGTTCTTCTTACGGGCTCTGTGTTCCTTCTTGGCGGCATGATTTTCTATAGTTAATTGTAGTCAATATTAAAAGAATTTTAAATTCTTAATAGTATTTTAGCACATAACAAACAATAATTCCAAACATAAAAGATATATTTCACTTAAGTTCTTATTACAGATTTTTGCACGTTAAAGTTAGAAGGTAATTCTAATTTCCATAAACCCATTTCCATATCCTTGTAAAGATGTTTTTCTTGGGTGTCTTCAATTCCTTAACATCCTTCTGAATACTCCTGATTCCTTGTTGGATTTTCTTAAGCTTTTTAAGAGTCTGCTGAGCTGTCGTGATTTGGTCCTCATACATCTTTTGTCTTTTGGTTTCTCTTTCCTCGTTCTTAGGAGAGTCAGCATTTTGTATTTATGTATCTTTATCTTGCTTAGCCTGGAATCTGTCTTCGCGTCGTACCTTTTTCCTGGGAGTTTTAATTGTATATCCTCCTACTGTTACTGGTGCACGTCGGACATAGATTTTGGCTTATAGTTATTTTTAATTTCAGTTTGAGGAGTTTCCATGTCTTGCTGAGGTTCGGGTTCAGATGTTATTTCTTTATAATTGCTATGGTCTGAATATTCAGATGGGTCAGTCTCACTGTGATAATTATCAGAGCTCATAGCTGCAAAAAGTCTTTTTATAATTTTGAGCAAAATAGTTAGTCACTTATTTCCACATATTATAAATAAATTTTTACCTTTAAATTTACTAAAAAGTAATGTTAAAATATTCATAAAATCACAAAAGTTCACGTATACACATAACATGCATATTTATAGTTATCATAATACGAGCTTATGGTTATAGTCTAGGCATTTGATTATACCTAATTATCTATAACCAATGGCTCTAATACCAACCTGTCACATCCCGGCGGAAGCATGAGATGCTTTGAATGTGACTTGTTTGATCAGAACTCATTGATTAACAGAGTTTAACAGATAGCACAGCTGAACAAAACATACATGATTTAGTTCATAATTTAAATATAATATTAAAGTTAGGACTACATCAAATCATAACAGTCAAAATTTGATCTAAATATAATCCTATTACAAACATATTATATAACTGCTACATCTTCAGTAACGGTGGAAATGCGCGTCCACCGATATGCTGAGATCATACATGTTCACAGTTAGATTCACACAGAATTTTCCCATTATTTCTCCCCAGACGTTATACACATCAAAAGAGAACATTAAGCTGTTAGTCATGATGATTTCCTGAAAAAGCATACTCAAAATAGTCAACATAAAGTTGGTGAGTTCACAGGTTTATCTTAGACAAAATATTATTGA
The DNA here is from genome assembly GCA_025215565.1 of Flaveria ramosissima. Lineage (NCBI taxonomy): Eukaryota > Viridiplantae > Streptophyta > Magnoliopsida > Asterales > Asteraceae > Flaveria > Flaveria ramosissima. The sequence goes on from CM046039.1 coordinate 14,317,970, forward strand.
TGCATCAGATACAACAAAACCTTACTTAATAATCAGATCATTCATAACTGTCATAACATAATTCATAAATCAAATAATATAGAATCACAACACTCATCCTGTTGGTGCAGGAAATATTTTCCAAAGTAGCGCTACCAATATTATCCAACGGTTCCACATCCGAATTAATAGTTGTAACATAAATGACAGTATATCTTAAAAATCTTAATAATGCATCAATTCATAAAAACAGTATGCTTTTTCCCCTAAAAGTTTATAAAAATAAAATGGGGCTATGAATTTTACTTCTTACTCCCAATAATAACCTATAAACAAAAATATTTATAGTTTAGAAAAAAAATATCTTTTCTTTAACATTTTTAGCACCTCAAACTATAAAATTCGTTTCAGAAATTATAATAAGGCCATATATTACGAAATTTTTACAGCAGGTGGGTCTAAAAATCAGACATAATATACTAAAATTTCATATTCCTATTATTTACAATTTATTTTCTATAATTTTTTATATTATTTGAACAATTTATCTGAACTATCTTCGGACCTCTAAAAATTGTCAAACTTTGTCGTAATATATGTCACAATATTAATAGTTTTTCAAAATTTTCTTAGATTCTAAATTATAGCAGAGACTATTTTCCTGATTTTTGTTACTTTAACAATATTCAGTAAAAATTGCAAAATGTGTCTAAAAATTATAATCTTTATACAAACTGTTTTAATACAGTTATCATAGTTTTTTGTAAATTTTTTATAATTTATCTCATAGTTTAAGTATTTTTCCTGATTTTCATATGGCAGAAACTTCCAAAATTCATAACCCGTTTATAACTCCGAATTAAAACACAAAAATTTTTCTGCAAGTCTTATAAATCATAATAATTAATATATAATTTTTCTAAATATTTTCCAGGATCGGTTCCTCCAGCATGAAATTTTCTTTCAAATATTTAGATAATTTATATAAATTATTTCACTCATAGTAATAGCATCAAAATTTACAGAACTATATTTTTTAATATTCTAAACATATTTTCAATGATTGTTCCCACAATCACAGTCAAATACATACCAAACTGTATTTAGTAAGTTGGTACATAATTTTCAACCCTTTTATTGATATTTTCTTTTATATAGCTTTTGATTATCAATATTTATCTATTTTCTTCAGGTTATAAAATCTTTCTTACTTTTCTTTCAATAACAGTAACATATTTGTAAGATTATATGAAGAACTTGTCGGTTTAATCATAAGGGTTGTTTATATGTGTTGTTTAGACACATATATATATTTTGGTAAACTTTACTAGTTATGATTTAGGGATTAAAACCTTGATTTTGCTAGAGAAAGTGGGTGATGATAGCTGATAGTAGCTTCTTTCTCCGATGCTCCAACTCGTGTGGATGTCTTGAGCTCCCAAAGTTATGATTTCTTTGCAAAAGTTGGTTTGGAAGGTGATGGTGTTTGATTGTGGTGATGTTATTGTGGTAACCGATAGTGGTGATGTTGGTGGTGATCAGTTATGGTGTTAACTGAGAGGTGATTGGAGTGATGATGGTAACCGAGAGTTGAGTTGGTGGTTTGTGGCTTACGGTGGTGGTGTTTGGAAGTGGTAACCGAGAGAACAAGATTGAGGGTGGTGTTAGCCGAGAGTTTGAGAGAGTAGTGATGATGGTGACCGGTTTCAAGGTGGTGGTGGTTGTAAATGGCCTTCGGCCGAATGGTTTAGAAATAGTGGAGTCTTCATGATTAACTATATACCTAGAGTGGTGACTTGGCAAAATAGCTTGTATTAATTGGCTTCCATAGAGTGTTGTGGCGGTTTTGAAGGTACCCGAGGTGTCCCCATATTGCTAGGTGTCGAGCAAGAGGACTTGTGAGTCACTATGTTATCATTACAAGTTTAACTAATACTTAGGGTGTTAATCAGGTGGCTAGAGGCTCTAATGAACCGAGTCTTGATCTTAAATGTTGCTTAGGTTTGAGGTTTAAGTGTATAAGATTTGCTTAGTTTTGTTTTGATGTCAAGTTTCTTTGATGTTAACTTTGTATTGAGGTGTTTGGTTGAGTTGTATTTGGTTTACTTGGTGTTTGTTTGGTGTTGATGTATTTTGATCACATAAGGTTTATTATCAAAAGATTATGTATTCGAATACATGCATACGTAAATTTTTGTGCATGCATGCAAGCATGCATACGTATAACATATATATATACACATAAACACATATAATTTATAATGAGTTAACCAAATGTAGAGTAATATTAACGTATGAAATCTTAAATTTTAGGGTTGTCACACTTTAGATATTATGTTGTGATTTTTGTTCAAGCGAGAAGAGCATGGATTGTTAGAGCAAACTTATTTACATTGTGTTTGTTAAATGCTTGTTAGAGCATCAGATGTTCAATTCCACATTCTGAGTTCAGAACTCGGCATGGGGTGACATCCTTTTTCCTGCTAGAACTGAGATGGTAGGTTCGACTCTACTGGTATAAAAGTCTTCGATAGCCCGCACGTTATGTTTTTGAGTTCATTTAAGGAGAAGAAAGAAGGGAAGTGAAAATAAAGAAAAAAAACAGTTGTGTTTTATAGTTTTTCTTATTGAGAAAAAATGAAAGTAAATTAAAAAAGTTGTGTTATTAAGCTCGTTTAGGAAGAGAAAGTAAAGACTAAAATCAATCCTTTTAAATTAAAAAAAAAAGAGAAAGAAAAGAAGAAATGAGAAAAGAAAGGAAAAGAAAAGAACATAAAGTTTTTTGTGATATGATTATTAGGTTTTATAATTATGTGTAACACAATTATATCATTCATAATGATTTATATTGAGTTGAAGTCTTTATATTAGTCTAACACTAAATAAATAAATAAAATATTAAATAAATACTAGTTAAATTTAGAAAATATTATAAAATTTCAATCTCAAACAAAGTTTAAGTTTTTAATCTGATTTTCAGTAAATGATAAATCTGTAAAATGAAAAAAATAAATTAGGGAAAAACATTGTGTAAAGATAAAATATAATTCAAATAATAAAGAAGTTTATTAAAATCAATAAAACGATAAATATTTTAATTTTAATCATAAAATTTAAATAAGTAAATACTTACAATTTAATTTACGTAATATTTGTAATAACGAGAGGAAAGCGAAGAAAAATGACATGCTCACGTACTTGTGGAGTGACAACACGTGACACAATAATTAATTTAGGTATAAATTAAATATCCATAAAAGTAATTAAATATTTATATTCTAAACAAGCTTTTCGACATAATTCTCCTATATATTTATAAACAAGTTAGAATGAACAGTAATATAATGATGTACAAGTGGCAATTCTCTATGTACAACTTGATTTCCACCACCACCTCAAACATGTTTAAGGAGTTGGATCTGTTTCTTTAAAGCATTTTACATTTAGAGAGAGAAAGAGTTTGAGAGGTCACCGGGGGGCGGTACCCGCTGCTGGTTCGCCAGCGGCTGTCGCCGACGGTGGGGGAGCTCTTGGCGACCTTGGCCACCTGCGCGTCTGTTTCCCGCCACACAAACCCGTCAGAGGCGGTGGCCGTTCGGGGATCCCGTCTGGTTTGCATGGTTTTGGTTTGGTAGGGGTGCTCCAGTAGATCCGTGTTTATTGGGTCTTTTGTTACGATCACCCCTATGCGTCCTCTTTCGGGTCGATCTGAATATGGCCGTCGTGATGGTCGACGGCCGTCCGCCACCATGATGGTGGCTGCAGCATTGGAAATAGCCGTCGCTGAGGTTGAGCTTATGGTTGTTTCCTCACAAATCGGAGTGTTGACGGTAGTGGTTTGACAACCATTGTCGCCCCTTCTCCTCTACATCTCTCTGATTTGCTCTTTTTTCCCGATTGATTTCTGTCCTCTGATTTTAGGGTTTTGACCTTGGGGTTATGAAGAGGATGATGGCAGTGGATGTAGAGGACCATTCGTTGCCAGTTTTGGTGGCGTGTATGTTGGTGCTCAACTTAAAATTTGGTTGTTTTCTCAAGTGTTATTTTCTATCCCTTTCTTGACGTAGAGGGACCATACAAATGCGTATTCATTCTCGAGGTGATTGGCTTGCAAAAGATCCAAAATCTAAAATGAAATGCTAAAATCTAACATTCAATTATGGTTAGTTTACTGTATCTCCTGGATTTTAGTGTTTTGGTTCTAATGTGCTTTGAATGTCTTTGTGTTCTTGGCTTATAAAATAGATAATTTGATTAATGTTTCTCCCAGTTTTTAGTGTTTTGTTTCAGGTGGTGAGTTGAACGTTTTTGTGTTGTAGTGATTGAACTCTTTAGTTTTTGAGATGTTTGAAGGTTGCAGCTTTTGATATGTTTTTGTTGTGTATCTTTTATTTTTGTTTTGTAGTTAGTTGTATTAAAGAATGTAAGTCCTGCTTTGATAACCAAATTTTAAAATTTATTTTGGAAAAGCTACTCAAAGTAGCTTTTAAAAACAAACACGGAGCTTTTTACCGCAAATTACCCAAATACGAATAAAACCTTTCTACTGTTCTCTTTTCAAATATCGTGTTTTCTTTTATTTAAAATTTAGATTTGGTAATGTGTTGAAAGGGGATATAAAATCATGCCATAAAATTGCTCAAGAAACTAAGTGTTTTAATGGATTCAATATATATTTTGGCTGGATGTAGCAAGTCAATCTACATGACAGAAAGGTGGATGCAAAAATGTTGGTGCCTCACACTAGCGATGAGATTACCTCATTTGGGACCTTTTTGTTTGGTGATTTGTAACATCAATGATGATAGGCATTTTCTCATTTGAGATGGTTGCCTTGGTGTTCATCTTGGTGTTCATCCATGGTTCTATTTGGGGATCATATTTATATTTGTTGGGTGTATCTGTTGTGGGTTTTTTCTTTGATCAATGAGCCTAACTCATTTGAGGCCGAGTTAGAGCTCACATGACTTGATACTTTGGTGATCATGCTTAAGTTGAGCTACTTATTGCCTTGATTATGTTGCTGGGAAGATTGTTTTATCGATTATAGTTAAGAAACATAGCTACGATGATGACCTTCTATTTCAGGTTGATAATGATGATGTTTTGTACATATGAGACATGAACCCGTTCCTTTTGTTGATATGTTACTGTATAGTATAATATAGGGCTATGATGATAAACAACAATGGCATCGGTTACTTTGGCATGACAGTCGTTTATAGTTAGTAGTCGCACCGAAAGCCTCTTCTGAGCCCAGTCCATAACAAGAACACTGTGCGTTTTTAGAACATGTGTTCCTTTCTTTGCTCTGTTACCGTATTGTATGGTATTGGGCTTGTGATGATAAATAACAATGGCATCGGTTGCGTTGGCAAGGCAGTCATTTATGGTTACTGAGGGCATATTCTAAGCCTGGTCCAAAACACGCGCATCGCGCGTGGCGGATACCACCTAGTTAAGATTTAAGATATTAAGATATAAGGGATAAAGAACATTCCTGCAAATCTAACCATGTGATCAAATATAAATTAAACTATTGCAATACAGCTGGCATAAGATCAAGGTTACTGTCATCCTTGTGAGGCGTGTATAAAAGAAGTAATAAAATTTTTAAAAAACAAATGAGGCGAGTATTGTATAAAAAAACATATAATCTATAATTTATAACAAAAAAAAGGTTTTTTAAGACATATATCATCATTCTAACATATCAAATGACATGCGTTATCATTCTAGTATATCAAAAAAATCATTTTTCTATCTCTCTCTCATAATACGAAAATTATAAAAACAATTAAATTGATTTTTTAACTAAAATATGTCAAAACAAATATATCTATATTTGTGTTTCTTGTCTCTCTCATATTAAATGATAATTATTGTAAATAAGTAAACTAAACTATTAAACATCTAAAATATAAATGTAGTTATTTTAATAATTTATAATACATATTAAATATAAAGTAATAATTTCTAATTCATTATGTGTTATAACTATTAAATATTTATTATATTTATTATTTTACCAATGGATAATAATATTTTGAAAATAAAATATTCATTAAACTAATAATTTTAATATGTTTTATTTATTCCACCCATATAATAGATAGGCTTTAACCTAGTATAACTAATATATAAACATTTTCCTATTTTAAAGATAAGTTTATACCCTCTAAATAGAAGTACTTAACTCAAATGCCTAAATTTATAAATAATACTAAAATTATAGGATGTGAAGTATGCAAATTTTTAACACGTTTTTTATCAACTATTCATAATCGTATGTTAAATAAATTATAATATAATATACTGTACTTAATACATTTACTTTTCTATATATATTAATAGTTATATAATTTAATTATAAAATATCAATATAAAGATATAACTTTATTATCCATACTACTATATAATATATCTCTTTGATAGAGATGTAATTTTACCAAAAATACAAATTTTAAAGCAACAAGTCCAAATAAGTGCATCACATTTAAGAGGGGTAGAATAGGGATTTGATTAAAATTTTAAGACACTTTAGGGGTAATATGACAAATTCATCCATTAAATTTTATAAAATTTGACATTTTTTCCCTCTTCTCTTTCATGCATTTAATAAACATTATTAGTATATTATTTAATAATATGATATTATTTAATTTTAAATTTTATTTTATTTATGATACAATAAATTGACATTTAAATTTATATTTACTAATTATATTTTTATAACTAAATAATATTTTAAGTATATTATTCTATTTAAATATTTAAGTATATAACTTATATAAATCTTCATATTTATAATAACTATAATACTAATATTTTTCTAGGGGCATATTATAAATTTAATAATTTTAATATTTATCTATATCTTTTATAATAAAAGTAAGAGAAGGATAGAATGATAATTTTACATATGGATTAAAACACCCATATGAAAAGTAATGCTTAAATTTCAAAAAATTAATCATTTTATTTCATTTATACCCTTACAATAAAGTATAATATATGATTGCTTATAATACAAATGCTAAAACATATACACGCGGTCAAAAAAAATCGCCATTTACTTTCAATGTCGTTTATATATTGTGATTGAGCATTAACCCCTCTTCCCCTTTCCTTTATCAGTTGTTAACAGCTCAATAACAATCAAGATGACAATTTGTGGTGTGGTGATAATTTCTCCATTAACTTTCTTTGGTATATGCAAATCACCACCAGAAACTGACTCCGATGGTCACAAAACTCTAACTTACATTCATAAAAATAAACCCCCTTAAAATTTAGGTAATAAGTGATTTCCGACCATAAATACTACCCATGTTTTCACTATTCTTATTGGGATAATATAATTGTCTTAAAGACTTTTGTAATATACGTAATTGTTTTCTTTTATTCAATTTTTTCAATAATTATGTTTTGATTTTTTTAATTTGCGTCATAACGCACCGAGCCGATACTGACTAAAATTGAATTCCCAAAAAATCATGCAACAACCATACCGCCGCAACGCGCGGGCATTTCCAACTATATTTTAATAATCCAGATTATTACTTTGACCAATAATAACTAATACTATTAATTTAACTAATAACACTTTCAACTTATATTTTTGTTATTAATAACAATCTCGTTAGCATAATCATAAAATATTTCTACTTGATATTTACTTGATTTCACTTACACTTATAACTATATATATATATTATATATATATATATATATATATATATAGATATATATATATATATATATATATATATATATATATATATATATATATATATACCTATATATATGTATATATATATATATATATGTATATATGTATATATGTATATATATATATATATATGTATATATGTATATATATGTATATATATACCTATATGTATATGTATATATATGTATATATTATATGTATATATATATATATGTATATATATATATACATATATATATGTATATATATATACATATATATATATATGTATATATATATATATATATATATATATATATATATATATATATATATATATATATATATATATATATATATATAGGGTAAGGTTTAAATGAGAACCATACCTTATTGTGAGAACCCTTTAATTTATCTATACACCATTGATCAAATATTCAAAGGTCAAGATCTCTCTACTTTATTCTTTTGTTTATTTTGATAGAAAAGGATATAAGGGTCATTTAACCACCCATTAAAATTCAGATTTAATAGAATTTTAACATGTGTCCTACCTTATTGCACCTATATTTCTCTTTTTTTGTTAAAAAAGTTTAAACCTTTTAATTTGAAAACGTCTATAACTTTTTATACATTGTTAGTTTTTCTGTTTAAAAACCATTAAACTCGTTTCATTTTATTCTTTAATTCCAATATAATTTCAAAAAAATTTGAAAACTTTTTACAGAAAAAAATACTTACACTAAATTACATCATTTTGTAATTTACTTACAATGCATTACGTTAAAATACATATATAAATTCCAACAAAAATAGAGCCTCATAAAATGGTTTCAAATCCATTTTCAAATTCAAATCAACACTCTAAATAAATGGCTAAATGCATCATCGTTACCATCCCTATTCGTACGAAAAACAAATTGCATAAACCTAAAGTAATATCAAAGTTTCAGGATTACAATAAAGGAAAATAGTGTTAAAATAAAGTAATAACGCAAAAAACATAGAATCAAACATAAAAACATACTCCAATCTATAAAAATAAGAAACATAATAGATTGTTACATTATAGTTCATATTTACAGGACCGTTTAAGGGCTTAAAGACAATTACAACACAACAACACAATGAGGAGATTAACTAAGCTCTAATCAAACAGTGAACTGGGTAACCAAAGGTGATACAAAGAACACAAGTAAAGCAAGAGACAGAACAAGAGAGTATGGGTTTCAAGGAGGCAGTATATTGCTTTCTCAAGTTCTTTTACAAATGTTACAAAGCATAAAGAAAAGATATAAGAACTTGAAATACTTATACTACAACCTACAGCCGGCTATACTTTGAAAGCCAGCTGGATACAATTGACTAGACACTAACAAAATCAATTGTAGGATCAAAAGGCATATCTGCCTTTTGACCTTGTGACTATGACATGCCATAGCTCACATCCTTATACAATACAAAAAGGATAAAGTACATAAAGTGGAAAGTTGAAGACTCAAGACCTCAATGTACAGTTACCAAAAGCAAGGCCCTTTTCACCAACTCATGTAAGTTGGTGACTTTACAGAGATGCAGCGGAAAAGGTGCTTTATGGAACAGTACATCAGATAAAGCATGTGTACTAAAAGTCTTCGGAAGAAATCTGTCTTCATAGGTTGAAGCTTCGGAAGACTTTGTCTCTGAAGCTTCGGAAGACTTCATGTTTGGCTTCGGAAGATATTGGTCTTGGCTTCGGAAGATTTTACACTTAGAGTATTTTCTAATGCTTTGTGTAAAACTTCCGAAGCATTCTTCACTTCAGTACTTAGTGCATGTTGCTGAGACACTTAGGCTGTTTTGGGTTGCATCAGACTTCAGGAATCCTTACAAACTCCCCCTAGGCTGATGCTACCAAAACACTTGGAAGATCTTCAAATGTTGGTAGTCTTCAGTACAATCAGGACCATTCCTTTCTTCATGAGATGGTCAGGATCATCAAGACTTTTATAGTATCTTCTCATCTCAAAGAGATCATGCAGAGGTAAGTTGATATGTCTTGCCATGAGTAGACATTCTCAACACCTTGATCTCTGATAACAGTCCATCTCTCTGGATTGGTAGAGTAAGTCCAGGACAAGATGGGTGTCTCACTAGTTAGAGGAGCCACTTGAATAGGAGTTGATTGGGCTGCCTCATCATGCACTTCCTCAGGTTGATCTGATTCAGCCTGAGGTGCAGAGGTAGATGACTTTGGCTTCTTCTTCTTAGTCTTTGGTTTAGAAGCCATCCTCTTCTTCCTCTTGGATGTCTTTAACTGAGAAGACTGGTCTGCAGCACCATGTTGATCATCAGTGTCTTTCTCAGTTGGGTGTTCCTCCCTCACAGGTTCAGAAGGAGAGGGAGTTTGACCCTGCCTAGGATCAGAAGATGAAGCTTGCTGAGGCTCAGCTGGAGGTGCTGGTTGAGGTGTCTCTGGTTGTTCAAACTTGACCTCCACTTCAGGTGGGACTTGACTTGGAAGAGAGTGCAAGTCAATGAGTTCTCCACTTTTAATCTTCTGCTTGATCACCCTAATATGCTCATCCACGGTGGATAGAGACATGGGGCCAAGTCTCCTTCCGGAGAATCCATACAGCTTCAAGAAGCTCACCATTCTTTGTCTGTCAGCAGACTTCTTTGCATTCTTTTGAATGATGGCCCTTGACTTTGCAGCTTCTTCCCTTAGCTTCCTTTTAGTTGTCTTTCTTTCCTTGACTAACTCAAGCTCAAGTTGCTTTAGATACTCGAACTCAATGAAGTCATAGGACAAAGGGAGAAGTGCATCTGCCTGATAGAAGCCTGTGGCACTCAGGTAGTTGATCATCTTGATCCTATCTTCTTCTTTATCTACCTGAGGTTCTTGTGGAGCCACATCTTCCTGTGCAGGACTTTCTTGAACTGGTGAGAGAGTAGGAGCATGCTTGTAAAGTCTTTTCTGTCTCTTCTCCTCTTTGAGTTGGAGAAGTATCATTGCATCCTCTTTCTCCTTCAACTCTCTTGACACTTCCCTGTCAGCCAGTTCATTTAGCTCTTCTAAGGGGAGGGAGATGATCTCATCAATGTCATAGTTCCTGGTCTGTAAGTAGGTAATCCTGACTGCCCTTAACTCATCATCTTGAGTATTTGGTCTGGGAGCAGCCCTGATTGCAGCTTGCATGAAGCTAGATGACCCAGTGGAACTTTCTCCCCTTAGTCTCCTTTTCCTCTCTCTCTCTTCCTCCTCAATTTCCTCAGGAGTCATTATCCTTTTCCCTTTGTCACCAACAGACCTTTGTGACTCAGGGTGGATTGAAGCTTGGCCTTCATTGCTTGGAGTAGCTTCCATGCTCTGGCCAGAGAGAGGCTGAGAAACACCTTCACCAGCAGGTGTCTCAGATGGAGTTTGGACCTCAGCAGCAGTTGTTGATGATGAGACAGGGGTCTCAGGTTCTGTCACTGGGCCTTCAGTCAAGGTTTCCCCTATGAAACTAATCTTAGGGTCCACCTCAACATCCAGTTGACCGATGACATTGCCTGATTCCCTAAGTCTCCTTCTTCGAGAGAACTCTGCAAGGATCCTGTCTTGGATTCTTTAGCCAGCCTGTCAGCTTGTCTTGAATTGCTTGGATTGACAAGTGGCAAGTTGACTAAATCCAGTCTTTCATAAAAGCTCAGGCTTTGGAATTGAAAAACTTCTTGTTGGCCTTGAACTCTTAAGTATAAGGCTCTCCTGTCATCATCATACCTCCACCTTATGATGTGATTGCCAGTTCCTATGGTGGAGATGAGACAGCCTTGGTATACCTTCCTCAAAGAGACTCCTGATGAGAGAGTCTATAGAGTCACATTAATGTGAACTTGAGGAAGTTGCTGAGAATGCACAACAGCAAGTGAGGATGGTGAGTCCTCTATGTCCATTCTCTCTGAAGAACTCCCAGGTTCTGTGGTTGTAACAACTTTCTCCCCCTTTTTGGTAGCATCACCCACTTGCATAGGTGAGCTGGAGGATAAGTCAATCACTTCCACAGGTTTTTGTGTTCCTGGTTGAGCTCTCCTTAAAGGTCTCCCAGCTAGTTTTTCCTGCAGATATGAAATCTGGAGTTGCTGATCATTGACCCTGTTTTGCAGGGTAGTCACCTGAGATTCCAAGTGACTAACCTTAGAGACTAAATAGGTGCATGTTTTTGACAGTTTTTGCACCTTTAGTCTCAAATTCCCCTCATCTTCATCAGAAGATTCATTGGGGATGAGATGATTGGACCAAAGTCCTCTCTCTCACCACCAGCTTGAGTTTCTTGGCTGCTGGTTTTCCTCTGCTCACTGGCAGCCTCAGTTGAGATGCCAATGGGCTGAGTTGCCATGGTTGAGGTCTTAATGATGTAATCACTTTCAAAAGTGAGAGCCTCTTCCATATGGACATCCTGAACAGGTTCAGAAGTGTCCACCTCAGTAATAGGTGACTGATGGGGGATAGACTGAGGAGAGTCAGAGGTACTCATCTCTCTTTGAGTAGGGGAGGAGAAGAGAGACTCATGGTACTCACTGAATCCTAAGTCTTCATCAGTGTAAAAGGATAGGTTGGGAATTGGTTGGTTGAGATCCAAAGGCTGGGGATGGTAGCTGTCCCCTGAAGGTTGTCCACTTGAGTGTTGAGACTCAGAGTGAAGGCTTAAGGTTGTTGGGCTATTGAGCTCATCAGGTTGAGCTTGAGGAACCTCAGCCCTGATAGGTGAAGTAATGGGAGTGGTTTGCTCCTCAGGAGAAGTGGGAGCTCTAGTGTCCACTTCTTCCTGTAAGGTTGAGTATTTGGGGGCCTGCACAGACTCAATAGCCTGAGCAGGGGTTCGTTTGGATTTTCTTGGTAGGTGAGGGTGATATCTGGTCTTTTTAATGGTAAGGACAAAAGAGGTGTGGGTTCAACACTAGCTTGTGTTGCTAGGTTGTCACCTTGAGCAATGAGCTCTAACATTTTTGGGACTAGGGCTGTTTCTACCCCAGAGAAGCCTACAGTTGGCTTCTTCATTATTTTAAAGATGCCGGGCTTCATCTGTCCCAATTTAAGAATATTATCTGTTTCCCTCAACTGTGAGCCCAGTTCACAGTTGAGAATGTGTTGAACATATCTAGGAAACATGTAATACTCTAAGGAGTCTAAGTTTGCAAGTAAATTAGTATAGACAAATTGTGAATACCTGAACTTGACCCCCTGAACCATTCCATGAACTATAAAGGAGAGATCCTCAGGAATCTGGTCCCATCCACCATGCTTGTTTGACAAGCTGTGGATAACCACATGGAGCAGGAATTTCCATTGGGATGAGACCTTCCCTTTCCTAAAGGTCTTTACAGAGAAATCTCCCTCATAGCCCATCTGCTCAAAGAATGATTAACAGCTTCTTTTGGGAAGGACACCTCACCTTCTTCATCATCCAGCTGTAGATGTTGGTTAATGATGGCCGGAGTGATGAAGATTGTCCTCCCTTGCACTGTGGCAGACAGTGCCTTCTCCCCATCCATAATGACCTCTTGGCAGGTCTTCCAGAATTCAAGCAAGTGATCCTCATATAGAGTAGGATCAATGGTCAGGGAGGTGAAAGTAATTTGACAGAGTCAAGAATTGGCAAATCTCTGAGAAACTTGCATCTTTCTCAGAGCTTAACAGAGCAACTTGATTATGTTGCCTGTGTAGTTGCATGGAGAAATCAGGGTTGTTTCTGCGGTTAAGTTGGCCATTTCAGAAGCTTAAGGGTGAAGAAAGGTAGAAAGCAAAGGCGGTTTAGAGAATTAGGTTAGAGAAACAGTAGAATTGAGGAAGATAGTGGGAAAGAGGGGGAACCGTTGGGTATTTATATGAAAAGGGATTTGAACCAAAGTTAATGAAAGAGGATAAACTTTGAAATCCGAAAGTCGGTCCCACCTCTGAAAAGGTAGTTTACTTTTGCTCAAAAAGTAGTTTTCTTGGAATTCGAAAAGCTTCCGAAGTTTATTTGTCTTCGGAAGTTTTGATTGAAAAAGCTTCCGAAGCTAAAATGGCTTCGGAAGATTTTCCTGAGAGTCTTGAAGATTTATGCTTCGGAAGAGAAATAAACCCTTGAATGCTTTGTATAGAAATAAACAAAGCTTCCGAAGGTTAATTTTGCTTCGGAAGGAAAAGGTCCTTAAAATAAATAAGTGTCTGAGATAAGAATTTTAAGCTTCGGAAGATGAATTTGACTTCTTCCGAAGGTAAAATCTCTTAGACAGTTATTTATTTTGAAGACATGTTTTTCTTCCGAAGATAAAATTTTATCTTCCGAAGTATCAAAAATTTTCAAGAATCTAAGGAAAGTCTTCAAAAAGAATTTTACATCCAAAGAAAACATGAGCTTATGAAAGTGATGAACTAGACAACTTAGGACACATATTTTAAGAAGAAATAATTAGAATTAGTTTTAATAAAAAGTCTACTCAAAGTTAATCATCCCAATAGCTGATATCAGATACTTAAATCTCTGTTCATCAAAAGCTTTTGTGAACAGATCAGCATATTGTTCATCTGTATGAACTTTGACTAGTTTAATTAATCCTTTTTCATAGTTATCTCTTATTAAATGATACCTGATGTTGATGTGTTTGGTCCTTGAGTGCTGCACAGGGTTCTCAGTGATAGAGATAGCACTATTGTTGTCTATGTGGATAGGAGTCTCTTTGAAGTTAAATCCATAGTCCAGCATCTGATTTTGAATCCAAAGCACTTGAGCACAGCAGCTTGCAGCAGCAATGTATTCAGCCTCAGCAGTTGATGCAGACACACAGGATTGTTTCTTGCATTGCCATGAGACCACCCTTCCACCAAGGAATTGACATCCCCCAGATGTAGACTTTGCAGTCATATTGCAACCACCATAATCACTATCTGTATAGGCATACAGATTGAAATTTGGATTCTTTGGATACCATAGACCAAGTGTTGAAGCACCTTTGAGGTATCTTAAAATCCTTTTCACAGTGATTAAGTGAGACATCTTAGGGTTGGCTTGATATCTTGCACAAATACATGTAGCAAACATGATATCAGGCCTGCTAGCTGTAAGATACATAAGAGACCCAATCATAGCCCTGTATAAGTGTTCATCTACACACTCCCCCTCAAGATCTGGACCAAGGGAGTGGTTTCTGGCTATGGGTGTCTTAGCAATCTTACAATCAGTCATGTTGAACCTCTTGAGTATGTCTTGAACATACTTTGACTGACTTATGAAGATGCCATCTTCAACCTGCTTCACTTGAATTCCCAGAAAGAAGTTGAGTTCTCCCATTGAACTCATCTCAAATCTGTCTTTCATCAGCTTCTCAAAGTCTTTGCAGAGCTTTGGATTAGTTGAACCAAAGATGATGTCATCAACATATACTTGAACCAGCAATAAGTCATTTCCCTGTCCTTTGATGAAGAGAGTTCCATCTATAGTACCTCTTCTGTATCCATGCTTACAGAGATACTCAGATAGTGTCTCATACCACTTCCTGGGTGCCTGATGCAGCCCATAAAGAGCTTTGTCAAGCTTGCAGACATAATCAGGATGATCAGGGTCTACAAAACCAGGTGGCTGTTTGACATAAACCTCCTCATCAATCACTCCATATAAGAAAGCACACTTTACATCAAGTTGGTAGACCTTGAAGTTCTTGGATGCAGCAAATGCCAGGAATATCCTAACAGCTTCTAGTCTTGCTACAGGAGCAAAGACATCAGTGTAGTCAATCCCTTCTTCTTGTGTGTATCCTTGAACAACTAGTCTTGCCTTGTTCTTGATGATGATTCCTCTATCATCCTTCTTGTTTCTAAAAACCCATTTGGTTCCAATGGTAGTCTTCCCATGAGGAAGAGGACAAAGGTTCCAAACTTTCTGCCTTTTGAATTGAAGCAGCTCTTGTTGCATAGCTTCAACCCAACTTCCATCCTTTAGAGCTTCATCAACTTTCTTGGGCTCTATCTGAGATAAGAAACAAGAGTGAAGACAAACATTTGCTTCATGGGTTTGTCCTCTTGTTCTTACCCCTGTGACAACATCTCCAATGATGTTTGTGGTGGGGTGAGACTTGTGGATCCTTAGCTGAGGGATCACAGCAAGTTGTTGAGAAAGATCTAAATTTGAGAAATTTAAATCTGGTCTGGAAGATTCACCCTCCACATTATCACACTTATCAAGATTAACTTGATCCAATGAGTGTGAGACATCATTGATGTTGTCATCTATGGTATGGTTATTAGCATCAAGAAATTCCTGATCACTATCACCATCACCATTGTTGTCTTCTACAAGTGAGGTGTCTTTATCTGGTTGAGAGGCCTCTGAGCTGGAATTTGAAGGCATGCCAGATGTATCAGCTGAATTTGTCATTGTTGTGCTGATAGAAACCTCATTTGCTGAAGTAGTTCCAACTGGAGCTGAAGATGTATGAGTTGAAGGTCTTCCTAGCTCAAATCTTGGATCAGGATCACCTGTATTTAGATTTTCTGCAGATCCTGAAACATGCTCACAAGATTTGTTAAAACAGTTGGTAACTAAATCAAGATCAAACAGCCAATCCGGACCAGAACCAGCCACACAAGGAGTGTGCTCATTGAAAGTCACATTGGCTGACTCCTCAACAATTCTAGTTCTGAGATTGTATACTCTATAAGCTTTAGCTTGAGAAGAGTATCCAATGAAATGTCCATCATCTGATTTCTCAGCAAACTTGGCAATTTGATCTTTGGTATTCAAGATGGTGCAGGGACATCCAAATGACCTGAGAAAACCAATGAAAGGTTTCCTCTTGTGCCAAAGTTCATAAGGAGTCTTACCATGTGTCTTAACTACTAAAACTCTGTTTTGCACATAGCAAGCAGTATTGACTGCCTCTGCCCAGAAGGTGATAGGCAGTTTAGAGTCAGACAACATAGTTCTTGCAGCTTCAATAAGTGTCCTGTTTCTCCTCTCAGCAACTCCGTTTTGCTGAGGAGTCCTGGGAGCACTATATTGTCTTGTAATACCCTTTTCATCACAAAATGCATCAAGGATTTGGTTCTTGAATTCAGTTCCTGATCACATCTTATGGTTTTGACCTTGTGATCACATTGATTCTCAACTTTTAAGATGAAATTCTTCAGAATCTCAGGGGTTTCATCCTTAGTTCTAAGGAAGAAGACCCAAGTGAATCTTGTAAAATCATCTGTGATCACCAGACAGTAAGAGGTCCTTCCTAAACTCATTACACTGGTGGGGCCAAAGAGATCCATATGTAACAAGTGTAGGGGAGTAGTGATGGAGTTCTTTTCCTTAGGCTTGTGAGATACCTTGTGTTGCTTCCCTTTCAGGCATGCAACACAATGATCATCACTAGTAAACTCTTTCTTTGGCATTCCAGTTACCAGATCATGTTTAATTAATTTATTCATGTTCTTAAAGTTTACATGGCACATTCTTTTATGCCATAGGAAAGACTCATCACTATTTGCTTTAGATAGAAAGCATGAAACTTCTCCTGAGGGAGATGTTTCTTGCAAATCCATCTTGTACATGTTCCCTTTCCTGGGGGCTCTGAGCAGGATATGCTCATGAGGAATGACCACACCAGGCTTGAGAACAATGCACTCATGCTCAGTAAAGAGCATGTTATGACTCTGATCACAAAATTGGGATACACTCAGAAGATTGTACCCAAGCTCCTTAACAAAGTTTACCTTCTCAATGCTGAGCTTACCATTTGTGACCTTGCCCCTTCCAGAAATGTAACCACCTTCATCTCCTCCAAAAGCAACTGGTCCTCCATCAATTCTCTCAAAATTATGGAGTAGAGACCTATTGCCTGTCATGTGCCTGGAACAGCCACTGTCAATTATCCAGACATTCCTGTTTGTCTTGAGCTGTTCCTGCACAAAGAAAATGATTAGTTACATTTGGAAACCCAAGCCTTACTTGTCTTGGGCTCATTAATAGTAATAGAAGGTAATGCAACAGTAATAGATCCTATGGTTGTACTATGGGGATCTTCAGCTGTTGTTGATGGAGAAACTTCAGTCATTTGGTCTTTCTTAGACTTCCACACCACCTTTGGAGTCTTGGACTTGACCTTCAAAACCTTAGAAGCTTTTGGAACTTCACAAGTTTTGATGACTGATCCTTCGGAAGAATCTACAGTCACTGCAGCAGACTTTAGTGCTTCGGAAGAACTCCTTTCTTCCGAGACCAACTTTGCTTCCGAAGGTAATTTTCCATTTACCTTCTTCTTTGATTTGGAGCTTCCGAAGGAAACAGACTTTCCTTCCGAAGCTTGAGACTTCTTGAGACTCTTTGAAGTCTTTGTTTTAGTCATGTGGACAGTACTTTTAGGATTGTATGGGCAATCCTTAGCAATGTGAGAAGTACTTTCACACATAACACACAACATTTTCTTCTTCAAAGAAGTCTCCCTTTGAGAGCAAGACTGGCTTTGGTCACATCCCTTCTCCACCTTCATCTTGGTAGATGCTGAGACAGTTCCTTTGGGCTGTGAACTGTTCTTGGAGTTTGATGGTCCAGGCTGTGCAGCAGTGGTACACAGCAGCTCAGTCTTCTTCTTGGCACTGAGATGATTTGAACAAGAACCATGACTCTTAGCTGAGGAGTCTTGGTTGATGTCTTCAGTCCTTACTACTTTGAAACCTGCAGAGATAAAAACTTGTTTCTGCTTAGCATCAAAAGTAGCCTTGATTTCTTGAGCCTTCTTTGCCTTCCTTTTGCTCTTTCTGATCAAGTTCTTTCTTTTGGACTTGGTCATCACAGTTGATTTCTTCTCCTCAGAAGGATAGTGGCCCTTGGAAGAATCCTCTTCTTCACTCTTCTCAGAGGAATTCTTCACTATCACTTCTTCATCATCCTCACTTACAGGATCTATGAGAGGAAGCTCATCTTCACAAGTTCCACACCTAGGAGATCTTACAGACAAGATTGTGTGTGGAGGAGCTATCTCATTTGATCCCAGTCCCTGTCTATTTTGATAACAAACCTTGTTGTGCAGGGATGAGGATATCATGTTCTTGAAGGTCTCTTCTTCAAGAACACTCTTCTCTGCCTTGGCTTTGCTGATCACAAGCTCAGCCTGGCACTCAGTTAACTTAGTGATGAGATCTTGGATCTGAGTTCTAAAATCTGTATGTTCATGTTTTAGTACTGAAATGGTTTTCTCCAAGTCCTCTATCTTTAACTTGTAATCATTTTCAGACTTTCTAAAATCAGATTTTAATATGTTTAATGACTCAAGATCAGATCTCATCTCTAGGTTGTAGGACCTGTATCTATTTACTTTAGCAATGCATTCAGGGGAGCAAAGATGTTCCAATACCTTGGCTTCATCATGGTCAGCCATCAGTGCTTGGTTTGGAGAAGCATCCTCCACCTGAAAACTCCAGTCAAAGCCTCCTTCTTCAACAGCAACAGCAGCATGTTGCTTTGTCTTCTCAGCCTGAGGAGCTTTGTCAGTAAAGTTTGGTCTGGGTTGTGTTTGGCCCCCATTTGCTTTAGGTGCCTTACACTCCCTGGCAAAGTGACCCATAAGGTTACAGTTGTAACACTTAACTTTGCTTTTATCCAGCCCAAACTTACTACTGGTAGCATTGCTTGGAAATCTTCTTCCTGTCCTCTTGTAGAACTTCTTGGCTCTGTGAGTGAGGAGAGCCATCTGCTGAACTATCTCCATGTATTCCAGGTCATCTGGATGGATACAGTCCAGGTCTTCAAGAGTGAAGAGATAATTCCCACAGCTTTCATCTGCAGACACAAAGGCTTGAGAAGAACTTGTCTCTTGGAATGGGCTTCCTTGAGTAAAGTTCTCCCTTGGTGTCTCCGGGAAGGTGATGAAAGGACCCTTTTGTGAGTTGTCAGGGTAGCATAAGAGATGATGTTGGGGTTCTATGCTGTCCCTTTCAACCACATGAAGGGCTGAACCCATTTGATTGTTGGAGTTGCCAGATGAACCTTGCATGTTCATCTCCATCTGGTATCCACTGAGAATCCCATACAACTCTGTAAGAGTAAGAGTCTTAAGGTTCTCAGTCCTCTTGATCACCACACAATAGTGTGTCCATTGCCTAGGAAGTGAGGACATGAACTTCCTTACAATGTCCCTGTTCTCAAGAGGAACTCCTCCATCCACTAGGGTATCCACAATCTCAACATACCTGAAGTATTGTTGGGTCATGGTTTCACCTGCTTTGAAGGTGAAATTCTCAAACTGCTGCTTCAGAAGATCTTTCTTGTTCTCCTTGGCTTCAGAGGAGCCTTCATACATCAGCTTCAGTGCATCCCACAGCTGTTTGGCTGTCTTGCACTTCTTAAAACCTCTGTATACAGAGTTTGGGAGAGCAGTCTGAAGAGCAGTCATGGCCTTCCTGTCAATCTCTACTCTTTTTCTATCTTCATCTGAGTAGTTGGCCACATCTTTAGGAATCATACCAGCACCAGTAGCAGAGGGGGTGCTGGGTATGAAAGGTCCATTCTCAACAGATTCCCACATTCTTGAATCAAGAGACCTGATGAAGCCTTCCATCCTCATGCACCAGGTGTCAAAATCATCAAGAGTGATCAGTGGGGATTTGTTCATGGTTCCAGTCTCCATATCAGTCTTTGAGATGGAAGCCATTTGAAGAGTTTAGCTTTTGTGTGTGTGAGGGATCTTAAGATGGTTAGATCTTATATCAAGAGCCTGGAATGCTCTGATACCAATTGCAGGACCGTTTAAGGGCTTAAACACAATTACAACACAACAACACAATGAGGAGATTAACTAAGCTCTAATCAAACAGTGAACTGGGTAACCAAAGGTGATACAAAGAACACAAGTAAAGCAAGAGACAGAACAAGAGAGTATGGGTTTCAAGGAGGCAGTATATTGCTTTCTCAAGTTCTTTTACAAGTGTTACAAAGCATAAAGAAAAGATACAAGAACTTGAAATACTTATACTACAACCTACAGCCGGCTATACTTTGAAAGCCAGCTGGATACAATTGACTAGACACTAACAAAATCAATTGTAGGATCAAAAGGCATATCTGCCTTTTGACCTTGTGACTATGACATGCCATAGCTCACATCCTTATACAATACAAAAAGGATAAAGTACATAAAGTGGAAAGTTGAAGACTCAAGACCTCAATGTACAGTTACCAAAAGCAAGACCCTTTTCACCAACTCATGTAAGTTGGTGACTTTACAAAGATGCACGGAAAAGGTGCTTTATGGAACAGTACATCAGATAAAGCATGTGTACTAAAAGTCTTCGGAAGAAATCTGTCTTCATAGGTTGAAGCTTCGGAAGACTTTGTCTCTGAAGCTTCGGAAGACTTCATGTTTGGCTTCGGAAGATATTGGTCTTGGCTTCGGAAGATTTTACACTTAGAGTATTTTCTAATGCTTTGTGTAAAACTTCCGAAGCATTCTTCACTTCAGTACTTAGTGCATGTTGCTGAGACACTTAGGCTGTTTTGGGTTGCATCAGACTTCAGGAATCCTTACACACCGGTTTTCTCTTTGACTAGACTACATCGTTATTCCCTTGGCCGACCTCGACTAACCAACCTTGCTTACAAGCAGTGGTTACGACCCGAAACCGCCTCCAAAACGCATGTAATCGTGTTAGAAACCTAAAGGATTCACCTGATTTTACCGTAACGGATGTGAAATCGTCGGTGGTCGGCTGCCTCCACTACCCAATCGCAGTGGTGCGGTGGTTGCAGTTTGAGGTTGTCGGCCAAAGTTGAGAAGTAACAGATCTGAATCACTTCCGTCACACACACAAAGAGATAGAGAGAGAGAGAGATAAAGAGATAGATAGAGAGAGAGAGAGAAAGAGAAAGAGAGAGAGATACAGAGATATAGAGACAGAGTCAAAGAGAAGGGAAGAAAGAGGATATGGTAGTCGTGGATATAGAGATGGTGGTGGTGGTGGTGTGACGACGACTGTGATTACTTAGGCTTGAGTTAAAATGGTGGTGGTGTGATGAAGATGGTGTGGTGGTCATGTGTTTAAGGCCAACGATTTGGATGAGCGAGGCTGCTAATTGTGATGGTGGTAGTGTGTGGTGGTGCATGTGAGGTGGTCGTGGTGGTTTGGCAGTGGGTGTGGTGGTTGTGTGGCGGTGTCTGTGAGGTGGTCGTGGTGGTGTGGCGGTGGTTGCGGTGACTATGTGTCGGTGGTTGTGGTGATATTTTTAGAGAGAGAGTAGAAACAGAGAGAGTAAGGAGAGAGAGAGAGAGTATATATATATATATATATATATATATATATATATATATATATATAAATAATGATATTAAAGTTACGATTTTAGTCCAAGGGTATTTTGTCTTTTTACATACACTTAACGGAATAAATGGATGGAGGTTAGTGACCCGGACTTAATTGTGACAATTTTTAAACCACAGTGGTTAAATTGGACGTTTTTAAACTATTGGATGAAAAACGTTATAACCACCAAACCACAGGGACTAAAAGCGTAATTTACTCTAATTAATAGTTGAAGGGTTCTTGTGTAAATTAGTAAAATTAAAATTTAAAAAAACCTCTACCCTGATCATTCATTCAGCCCACCTCCGGTTGTCTTCCCCACCATCTAGACCCACCGATAGAAGCAATTTAAACAAATTGACTTTATGTTGATAAGATTTTTTAACCTTAAAGATCCCAATGCCTCATTGTGGTTTTTTAAAATCAACTCCAGTGAAGAAAAATCCCATTTTGAGCACCGATAACCACCAATATGATAACAATGTAACTTACCATGACTTCCTTTTTGCATTGTTGATCATCAAAATTAAATACGAAGAAAACCAGTGTTGTTTTGGAGGTGGGAAATTATGTTCTTGATGTGCAAGATATGGTAGTATAAGGGTGTTTAGGTCTAGGGTTATAAGTGGAGCAGAAATTATGTTTATTTGCGCTTTAAGACTATGAAAGAGGATGGGTATGGGGTGGGGTTGTGTCTAAGTTTTTCCGACAAGGGATCTAGTTAAAGAAGGCAACCGGAGGGTTGGGCATATTCCCCCTAATCACATGCACCACCATCAAGGGCTCGTGTCTTGAAGCACCGACGTTACTTTGAACC